>JALDNG010000031.1:1240000-1560000 GCA_024349245.1 Neodontobutis hainanensis
CTACAATATGTGGTACTTTTCAGACTGGAATATTCAATGCCATACTTTGTATTGCGTGTTCTCTGTCTTTAGTACTGTCTTTGTGTTGGATTAATCTGTTCTTCTTTTAGTCAAAGTGTGCGTCTTTACGTCTATCTCTGTCTCAAGTCCAACCGGCTCCATAAGGCGGTCAGCAGTTTTCCTCAACAGCAGCTTGTAATGTATAGATTATGTTATAGGAGGCACAGCACCAAGAAGGTCCTGGGTTTGATTCCCATCCAGGGCAGGGCCTCTCTGTGTGGAGTTTGCATGTTCTCCCCATGTCTGCGTATTTTTCTCTGGGTACTCCGGTTTCTCCCACCACTAAAGACATGTACAATATAGGACTATATATAGGCTGTCCTAAAGAAATAAAATAAGTAAAAATAGGACAGATGTGTCATCATTTAGGAGAAGATGTCACACTGCATTATAACCGTCACTATCGTATTGTCCACAGTGAAGCTGCATACAGGGCCAAAGATATGGGGGCTTAAATAAAAAAAACATGTTCTGTTCTATGTCCTCTAATCGAATGCTACAGAAATACAGTAAAAAGGTGAAATAACAGAGCATGACAATAGCGGACTAAAGGATTTTATTAGACCTTGAATGTAATAATGGCGACCATTAACAACAAAAACAATAAACTGGTTATTGATGATACCGTTCTGTTTTCTTCCAACAATTAACCAAAGAAATTGCAGAGGTTTTGAACAAAGATGTTTGGATCAGCTTTGTTTTGCACAAGGGATATATCACCATTCCTTTGATTTTTGTCTTTCATCTTCATCTTGTTTTAAACAGATTTAACATACTTTTAGCTTAAGAAAGAGTATTAATATAATAAAAAGACACAAGTGCACTTCATAGTTTCCTTTTGATCACCTTCAACCAACACTATGCAGCTGACAATCTCCTTCCACATTAAAGTTCTTATACTGTTATTATCTATTTATATTTCTTATACTGATAGTTCTGTTGAAGATTGGAATAAGGCTGATCATTACCATTCAAAATGATTTACTGATTAGAAAAGATACATTATCCTTTTCTTTCAAACCAAAAAGATCTACCAGGCTTTGCACGCTACATACTGTACAACACCTTTTCAACATAATATGAGTTTATTTTGTAAAAATTAAACATTTACTTTAGATTTGGGCTAAGAAGGAGCAAATATATGAAATAAAAGAACTCGTAGTACTTCCCATAGTATACATTTTGAATATAATACATCAATTCTTAGGCACCTTTCATCGACTTTGAAACACTTTGATGTTGCCTGCGGCTCCGTTACCGCTCTTTCCTCTGAAGAAGACTCACTCGAATGCTTACACGGCATTTGTGGGAGAGATTCTGAGGCTATGATGACACCTTAAAAGCACACTCTATTAAAAGGGGCTTACTTTGTGTTCGCTGCTGTAATTGTGTGGTCGGCCGCAACGACATCCACCCGCCACCGGCTGTGGTCCTTTTATAAAACCCAACAGCATGCTTTCCATAGATAAGCCCCACTCAGTAGCCCTTCCATAATGCATCGCTTGACAGGACCCGACGCCTCATTTATTTCCAATTGTGAGGCCATGCATTGTCTCCCATTAATTCGTGGAAAGTCGTTTTAACAATATGAATTAATAATGCGGTTGACTGAGAGAATTGCTTTTTCCTTTTATCGTAAACATACCTTTTAATATTTTATGTTTTTTCAAAGTGCAAATGAGAACTTGTCAGTCAGTGGAGCCACGCACAGTTACTGACAAGAGGATGGAAACGTAGAGTGGACGAGATTACAGTCACAAATATATAAACGATTGGTCTTTGCTCAGGGCAAAGTGTTGTTTAGGCTCGCCAAGACCAGGCCATGAAGGAGATCAGTGTATCGAGGTCAAGACTTTTAGGGATTGAGATCAAGAAAATACCAAGACCAAGTGTGTGCGGTACACACACTTGTCACTCAGGACACTCTCTCTTTGACCTGTTGTCCTCTGGCAGACACTACTGTAGCCAGCTGTGAGGTCATGCCTGTTCTGGATCGAAGGAGTATTCTTCAAACAAATCTTAGTGTCTTAGTACTGTCAATGTATTAAAGCAGGTTATATAGGCACCGGTTTATTTGGTTATGGACCATGAGACCGTTATCACTTCTCACATAATTATGATGTTTAGATACATTTAGAGGTGCAGATAATGTCCTCTTTAATTGTTTGGCTCTAATAAAATCAATTCAGATTATTTTAAATTGGCCTTAGTAATTGTTTGTGAATGTTTGAGTATATGTCAGTATATGTTGTGTTTGTTGGTGCATGTTTGTGAAAGTATGATACATAAAGAGCAGATATTCTGGACCTCACTAATTCCTCACAATTTGACTTCAGGTCACAAAAAAACAAAGTCTAAAAAAACTTTTCCAAAGCAGTGACTATTTTTAATTATACAACCAAGGCCTTTATGAATCATTGGCAAATATGCACTATGTCTGACAACTGATAAACTGATTTTTCTCGTCCACTCACAACAATTATGTGGACATTATAGTTATCAGTTTGGTTTTGTCTGGTCTTGATTCAAAGACAGAGCAAAAATAACTTTATTTCTGAGATAAGAACCCGTTTTACCAGGGTCAGGGTATACCCAAGATTAAATGATGTATCTGAAAGATCCTTTAGGGTAACATTTCCTGCTGACTCTCACTGAAAACAGAGCCTTTCTTTCTAGATGTTATCATTTTCTGATCTATCAGCGCTGAATAAACAATACCCAGCCGTAAATATCATCCTTTGGCTTCGAAGCACTTGTGTACAGCTTGCTTACTGTAAGTCGTATCTGTAGTAATATACAGCGTGTGGCTCTCAGTGAAAGACTTGTCTGCTGACGCTACATAGCCTCTGTTTCCTGTTGGCCATCTGACAGCACCTCTTTTGAAACGCGCTGGGCCCGTGTGTACACAGTGCCTCCTCTAAATGCATGCACACGCTACTGTACATTCTCGCTCATCAAACAAGCCCGCGTGTACATGTTTAGGCCGTTTTGGGGAGTAGATTGTTCACACACATGCCACCTTTTCCAAATGTCCAATCTGATAACGGGAACTGTGAATGTACAGACGGAGCGTCAGGGCAAATCGAAGCACAACACTCACTCAGACGACAGAGGGTTGGAGCAGATATCTGATGTATTTGATCACAAGACAAAAGTGAAAACCAAATACTGATATTGACCGTTTGTAGAGTTCCACTGCAATCTGTGTATTTGTTTTAAATTTGATTTCTATATTAAGAATAGATTGTATTAAATGTTGTAGTATATTGTTGGACTTCTTGTTAAGTTTTTCCTGTATAATCAAACACTTTTCAAGCACACAAACTTTCTTTAAGGCTTTGGACAAATTACAAGTGTATTTGATAGGATAGTCAGACAGGAAACAGAGTAATAACTTATTGCAAAGGACCCGAGGTGGAATTGATCCCAGGTCGCCCGAGTACCATGTGAGCCCCTGTCTTATAAATTTTTAGTTTCTGTAAAAGGCGAAGCAAAATATTTAAACACAGTCATGGTGATTTAATAAAAGCTGGTCATAAAATCAATAAACAGTCTCTTTATATTATTACACACTAACATTATTATTCCTATTCATTGCTGTTCTTCATTAGACACTGAATTAATCCCACAGTATCTGCAGGAGACAAGTGTGTTGGTTAAATTCTGGGCCTTATGTTCATTCTAAAACAGGGGTCTCAAACTCAAATTACTTGGGGGCAGCAGGAGGCAGAGTCTGGGTGAGGCTGGGCCGGATCAGGTATTCCACAAAAAAAGCTTTGTTAAATCCTCTCAAACGTCATTACTAACAGTTCTTTAACTTCAATGGGTTCTTCTGAATCTGAGCTATCCTGCACTTAAATGCAATATGGAAGAACATTGGCCCCATTGGATGTCCACTCCCCTCTGTGATATTGTCAACATAACATCAGCGTTAATTTGCAGAGTCGTCATGATAGCAAATCCACATGGATCGTGGCAAATTACCATCAACTTTCAAACAAATCAGCCCATTTCAAATGATGGGAAAACAAAATACAATCCACATGATGTCAGTCAATGCCAGTAACACTGAATTTGTCCAGCTCAAGATCAAACATGCTCATTTCAAACACAATAAGGAGCAGAAAGTTTATGACGGCTATGTGATGTTACACGTGCTCCTCCATAGATGTTAAATGTTTCTCTGCCTGCATCAAGCCCAGCCGATGGCCCGCCCCCAGGAGCGATATCCTCCACTGTGATGGTAGGTTGGTTCAGTTCCAGCACAAAAAGGAACCTTCCACACACAACGTGGTAACGTGCCATTCATATAAAACTCGCAGGACACACTTACATTAAACTTTCATATCGTCTTGCGGGCCACAAAATATCGTCTTGCGGGCCGCAGTTGGCCCCCGGGCCGCAAGTTTGAGACCCCTGTTCTTAAACAATGTCAAACTGGCCTTGATGTGGTGTGCTCTTTATTATTTGGCTCTGAGTGTTTGAAATTCCTCAGTTATCTTCTGGTGCTTGGTCAGGCCTGGCACTGAACTGCTTTATCTTCATGACATTTATGTTTTTTGGTGTTGAAACTCTGAATGCAATTCCTTCTTCTGGGATTTCATTCCATTTGTTTAGCCTCTGTTTAGCCTCTGTAATCATAGCCTTCCCTGTGAGACACAAACGCCTGATTCAGCCGTAAATGGAGATTTTTGCAGTAATTTGATGCTTGAAAACAATGGGAGTTTATTTTCATTCCCTGTGTAAAAATCCTCCGGATTTCTGAGCGTGTCTCTGAGCAAACAGATGACTGTACGTGTCTCTCCTGCCTTTTAAAAGGAAACTTGGCTCTGCTGAGACTCCTCCTCTTCGCAACACTCTTGGACACTAAAAGGAACTTTCTCAACAGATTTTGTGATTGATGCGTGGTCATTTTTGAAGGTTTGAAGCAGTGGATTGTGAAACTAAAGGGAGATATTTGGTGGATTGAGATTGGGCCTACAGGAGGCTGTGGAGCCATCTTCCTTCAAGGCTTTTTCAGCCACTACCACTAGGCCACTACCACCAGGCCACTACCACCAAGCCACTACCACCAGGCCATTACCACCAGGCCACTACCACTAGGCCACTACCACCAGGCCACTACCACCAAGCCACTACCACCAGGCCATTACCACCAGGCCATTACCACCAGGCCACTGCCACCAAGCCACTACCTCCAGGCCATTACCACCAAGCCACTACCTCCAGGCCGGCTTTCAGGCTTCCAGCCACCACCATCTGGCCGGTTCCAGGCTTTAAGCTTGTGGATTAGCAGAACATGGCTCCTCCAAAGTTAAGGAACACAGAAGAAGAATATGCAACTATTATTCAGGTAAATGAACTGTTACAACAGCAAAAAGATATGTTCATGGCTCTGTTGCAGCAACAGCAGGAAATGTTCAAGGACTTTGTTAAAATTATTATGGACTCAGTGAACACCAGAATGGATAATGTTTCCAAAGAATTACAAGAGCTAAAAGCAAGTCTACAATATACACAGAATGACATAGATGAACTTAAAGTCACTCAAGCTAAACAATCTGAGCACGGAAAAATCACGGAAACTGAAATTGTGAAAATCTGTGAGAGTCTGCGAGTTATGTGTGACAAACAAGAATATCTTGAAAGTCAATCAAGGAGAAATAATATTGTGATTGATGGAGTTCCCGAATCTACTGGTGAATCCTGGGCGGACTCTGTAGAAAAAGTGAAGGACATTTTTAGGCAAAAACTACAACTACAACGAGATTTGGAGATGGAGCAAGTACACCGAATAGGAAAACCTGAGGCTGCAAGATATAGACCAAGATCCATTGTTGTTAAATTTCTGAACTCCAAGGACAAAGCTGTGGTTATGCAAAGAGCAAAGAATCTCAAAGGCACAAAAATTTTCATTAATGACGATTATACTGATGCTGTGCGATTAAAAGAAAGGAATTGATACCAAAGTTGAAAGAAGCACGGGACAAAGGAGACATTGCCTACCTCAGATATGATAAACTCATCATCCATTCTCGCTCTGGCACCCCTGAATAATATCTGAGCAACTCTGAAGGTATGACAGCACATAAAATTCATGTACTCATTACCAAAAAAAGGTTTAAGACTAGCACATATTAATATAAACAGTCTCAGGAATAAAATCAATGAAGTTGCTGAACTGTTAAATGAGTTTAAAATACATATTCTTGCTATCTCAGAGACTCACTTGGACTCTTCCTTTGATGACACAGAACTGTTTATTGAAGGTTACAACATATACAGAAATGACAGAAATGGTTTCGGTGGTGGAGTAGCTTTTTATATTCAGAATCATTTGCCAGTAAAAATAAGATCTGATTTAATGAGTTTTAACATTGAAATATTATGGTTGCAAATGCATCTACCTCACCGAAAGCCAATACTTCTGTGTTGCTGTTACAGGTCACCAAGTGCCAATTGTGAATATCTTGATACTATCTGTAAAATGTTGGATATAAATACTAATGTAAGTCAGGACATATATTTTATGGGTGACTTAAACATTGACTGGTTCTCTAAAGATTGCTATTTGAAAAAAACTGTTAACTACTGCAAATGCATGTGGACTTACTCAAATTATAAACAAGCCTACAAGAACATGTTTTAGGAGAGATGGCTCCAGAACATCTACTTGCATAGATCATATTTTCACAAACCGACCTGAACTGTGTAAAAGGTACTGTCTATTCCTATTGGTAGCAGTGATCATAATCTGATCATTTCTGTGTTAACAACCAAGCTGAGTGGATCTGGAACTGTAGTCTTATTTAAAAGATCCTATAAGTTGTTTAAAAATGACAAGTTTATTGAAGATGTTCAAGCTATATGCTGGTCTGATGTGTTGACAGCCAGTAATCCAGATATTGCTCTCCTTAAATTTAACAATCTATTCTTGTCATTAATTGAGAAACATGCGCCTTTAAAGAAGTTTGCTGTCAGGAATAAAGTCACACCTTGGTTGGATGATGAACTGAAAAATTCTATGAAAATTAGAGGTCAAATGAAAAGAACAGCAGTTACTACAGGAAATAAATGTGATTGGGACCTATATCGTAAAATGAGAAATTCTGTTACTATACTTAATAAAAAGAAGAAGAAAATCTATTTTGATAATCAGGTTAAAAATATAGGTAATGATAGTAGGAAGTTATGGAATGTTTTAAACCAATTGACTGGTAAGAAAAATAAAATAATTCCATCTTTTTTGGAAACGGGTGATAAATTTATAACTAAGCCAATAGATATTGCAAATTATTTTAATGATTATTTTATAAGTAAAATAGATAAACTAAGAGAAAATATGCCTAATCTAAGTAATGATATATCTCAACCAATAATAAGAAATGAACTGATGAAAAATAAAAACTTAAGATTTAAATTAGAAAGTGTAACTATAGATCAAGTAAAGAAACTTTTAAAATCTTGCAAAAACAAACCACCAGGTGTCGACGGTTTTGACAGCAAGCTTCTTAAACTAGCTGCTGACTCTATTGCTCCTGTGCTAACCCACATCATTAACCTCAGTTTTACCTGCTGTACCTGCCCACATGCATGGAAGCAGGCTAAAATAGTTCCTCTGCCCAAAGATAAGAAACTGCCTTTCTCTGGTTCCAACAGTCGCCCGATAAGTATATTACCTGTATTATCTAAAATAATGGAATCTATAGTACATGAACAAATTAACAACTATTTTTATACAAATGATTTATTTACAGATTTTCAGCATGCATACCGAAAAAGTCACTCCACTGCCACTGCACTGACTCACATGTCTGATGATTGGCTTAGAGAGATTGAAAAGAGAAATATTATTGGTGCTGTATTCTTAGATTTTACTGCTGCCTTTGACATTATAGATCACGGACTGTTATTAACAAAATTATCCTGTTATGGTTTTGAGCAGTCAGCAATCACATGGATGTACAGTTATTTGTCAAATAGAACTCAGACAGTGTTTTTTAACGGCAGTCTCTCAGGTATCAGAAATATCACATGTGGCGTACCCCAAGGCAGTTGTCTGGGTCCATTATTATTTAATATTTTTACTAATGATTTACCGTACACTTTGCATAAGGCTAACATTGTCATGTACGCTGATGATTCAACTATTTATACATCAGCAAGTACACAAATGGAACTAGAAACTGTTTTAAATATAGAATTACAAAATGTAGTAGATTGGATCAAATTAAATAAACTAGCATTAAATACAGTAAAACTAACTGCATGATTTTAGGTTCAAATCATAACATTAATCAAAACCCTGTAATTAATATTAAAATCGACAACGCAATTATTAGACAGGTGCATGAGACCAAACTGCTGGGTGTAACAGTTGACTCAAAATTATCATGGAAAGAACATATAAATAATATTACTGCAAAAATGGGAAGAGGTATATCTATTATGAGAAGACATGCACATTTTTAACTTCAAATAATATGAATCATGCGATGAAAGCACTAATATTGACGTACCTCGATTATTGCCCAGCAGTTTGGTCGAATGCCACTAGTGAGTATATCAATAAATTACAACTTATACAGAATAGAGCTGCTCGTGTAGTACTTAGGTGCAGCTACAGGAGAAATATTATATTAATGCACAAAGATCTTAACTGGTTGTTGGTCAAAGATAGACTGTTGTACTCATTGTTGATTTTCATAAGAAACATTTCCATTTTAAAATTACCTTTTGTTTTGTTTAAATATCTTTCTTTTAGTGTAAAAAATCACCAGTATAGTACCAGACACGCAACTAATGGCAACTTCACCTTACCCATAGCAAGAACAAATGCCGTAAAAAACACTGTTATGTTTAGAGGTATGAAGGAATGGAATAAACTACCAACGCATATTATACTTACTAACAATGACAATAAATTTAAATTATATGTAAAACAGCATCTACTAAAATAATATATCAGACTGTTTAGATTTATTTATTTTTTGTGTGTGAACATGTGTAGGTATATATATAGGCGTATGTGAATGAATATGTTTTTATGTGTGTATATTTCATGCCTGTATGGAGGTACAAATGTACTTTGATATGTGTATATATATATACGTGTATATGTATGTGTATGTGTGTATGTGTATTTATCTTTTCTATTTTATTTTTTGTTGTATTTTCAATGATTTATTTTTTCTTTTTGTTAATGTATACATTTTTCAGGACCCCAGGAAGAATAGCTGTAGCATGGCTGTAGCTAATGGGGATCCTTTCAATAAAAACTAAAAAAAAAAAAAAAAAAAAACTCCGGTGGTGAGTCATACAGAGAAGAGAGCGGTCGGGAAGACTGCGGTCGAACGTCTGGAGGAGAGCAGCGTGAGCGGAGCCGAACAGACTCACAGGTTATCTTTATATCCACCAAATAATCTGAGCAAAAGAGATAAGAAAGAGAAACCTGCTGTAGATGTCGGACTCTGAACATATCTCAAAGAGGATCCATCAGCCAAACATAACCGCTTTATCTACTGCAGTGTTTTCCAAACGTCCTTTCAAGGGACCCCAATTTTTTTTTTTGTTTTGGAGATATATTGTTTAATAGTAATACATTTCAAAGTGCCATTTAATTGATTTAAACCCATTTTTATACAGTATAGTCTTTTTGGTATTTTCATTTCTTTGTATCTCTGACTATAACCAATTCCTAAATCCATCTAAAACATGTCAAAATCCTTCTAAAACCTTTTCAAATCCATCTAAAACCTGTCAGAATTCTTCTAAAACCAGTTCAAATCTATCTAAAACATTTTCATCTACCTTTAATTCTGTTCACAAATAGAAATTTTGAACTTTTTGGGAAACCCAAATACAATCTTCTGCGACAAACCTTTTGAAAATCTACCTTATATAGTAAATCACTCAAACTTTATTCATTTAATTTCACTTGAATGACATGTGTCTGTGTTGGTTCTGGAGTGCTTCTTTTTTCTTCTTCTACTGTCGACTGTAGGGGCCTATCACAGCTGATCATGTCCCACAGCTCGGCACTCATGTGACCCGCGGATTATACTTTATTATAATTTATCCTTAAATTTAAAGTCAAGCAGTCCTGTGTTCATTTGACTGATTAGTGCGTCACAAAAAGACTCGCGGAGGAAACGGAAGAAGTTGAAAAGTTGATGGCATAATTTAATTGATATGTATGTCAGCCGTGTGTAGAAAATAAAGTGCACATTTATGTTGCATATTATGGTAGCACATGCACTGCATTCAAATGCAGCTGTTAATTAGAAAACCTTCACAATATAAAGCTGTGTCATCTTTTTTATTTTTTATCACTACACTGTCACACATGCTTGTCCAGTAGCTCTCTGTGTTTTATCTGGGAGTAGTTTTAGCATCAATCACTGCATAATTCTCTCATAATTCAGAATATACATCATAACAGACAGAGATTTTTGGCCAAAGGTCCAGAAAAAGGCTGTTTTCAGGAAACAGAATCTTGTTCAGTATTTAATTTTATAAAATTTTTTTGCTGTGAAAAATTATCCGATCCGTGACTCAAAAAAGGGTTTTGTGATTAGTTGACTGTTTAAATTTGGGACTGTCCCATTTCCAGGACAGTATTATTGTATCCACTACAGTATAATCAACTGATTTGTCGTTTTGCATATTTTACATTTTTTTATTAAAAGAGTGAGCTTATACAATTTTTGGTACTGTAATATCAACTTTTTGAGACCTGAATGAGCAATTGACATGTTCCACATGTTACAATTGTGACAAACTGCACATGAAAGCAGTACAACAACACAACACAGCGTTTCTGTGTTTATCTATGTCACGATATATATACTACAGTCCAATAACAACACATACAATACAATACCTTCTTTAAAATCCACAGATAACGCGTACACAGACAATTAAAAAAGTGAGCTTCAGTGTCAGGTTAATGCAGTGGAAAAAAACGGTGCACGCAGAGATATGACTGATTATTAACATTTTGGAAATTCAATGGCTGATTAAATTAAACATGTTTAAATATGTTGTCCCAAAAGTTTGAGCCCTCAAGTGTTAATTTGACCTTTTTTTTTGCTATCTTGTTATGTTCACAAACCTATTTCTATTAAAACAACATATTAACAACCAAAATGTTATTGCAAAGGGCTGGAGTTGTCCTTGATTTTGACACGTGTGGCCCAGTGGTTATTATTACTCTGGCTGTCTTTGGTAGCACACAGGAGCCTCTGAAAACTTTTTGGATGAACTAACCATTAAAAACATGATTATAAGATACAGGCCCCTTGGTTTTTAGAAACTGTTTGAGTGGCAAGCAGAGAAAACATAAATGACGTTATACTCTGTGCACTAATGTGAAAGAAGAAATTACTATTGAGAAAACTGAAATATGTAAAAAATGTGTTCCTTTTACTGGTTTAATTTAGTCCTGGCTTGTTCATTGAGTTCAGATTTTCTTTTCACTATGTTCAGCTGATAAAGTATAGCCACGTTTGGGTTCTTTCATGAAGCTAGTGGTGTGAAAAATTAGCAAACGACTGACATTAATGTCAGTCTAGCAAAATGGATAAATGTTTAAAATTTCTTAATATTCATATAGGAGTAACATTAACAGCTGTCTCAACTAAGACAGCACAAGTATTTTCAAAGGTTCAGATCACAGATTATTACAATAAACAGGAGGAGGATGGTCTGTTAGACTGGGCACATGTTAAGCATTTGAGTCTTTTTTCTGTTGGTTTTCATTGCTGTCCTCTTGGAGCGGAGTGAAATCCAGGAGGCTCGCTCCACTGCAGGTCTCCGGGGCAAAGCCAAGCTGTATGTCAATGAATAGGCCCATTGAGCGTGCGTAGATAAATAAAAGCACCATTTTCAGCAGTTAAGTGTCATTTTTCAGCGGCTCAACACTAGTAGGTGCTCGGAGCAGTTGATCTCTTTGACGACTCGCACTGTAAAACCTCTGCGTGTTGAAATAACTGCGCAGCGAGAGTCAGGAGGTCAGACGCGCGCCCACAGTCGGTACAGGCTGTACTTCCCACTCTACTGCTTATCAAATATTTTGTCTGAGCGTTTCAAATATTTTCTAGGGGTAAAAACTGGTCAGGTTGTAGTAAAAAAGAAAAAACAAAAGGATCTCTGTGTGTGGATGTGCTGCGGGTAATGGGTAAATGGTGGCCACAATGCGTTTCATTTGGGACGTGTTAAATGACGTCCACTCAGCAGGTGATGGGAGCTGTTTAACTGGGAAGAAGCGGGCAGATGGTCGGTGGGTCTCTGGAGACGAGGGAGCGACGCAAGATCAATACGTCAGTGATTTTGGGAAGTCATGTGTTTTAACTTTTATCATGAGCCTCTTTAGGCATGGACTGTGTGTGTCATTATGTAGTGTTTGGGAAGTGAGAGTTACATAATTCAGTGTAATGTGTGTAGTCTTCTTAAGCTTACTGTAACAGGAATTAAAATGAGAACAAAAATTGAGACCTTAAGACATTATCTGGGCTTAATAATTTAAGATTTCAATAGATGAGGATGATCAGCTCACAGCGGGAGTTTGGCCAATCACAGCTCGTTTCAGGAAAAAAGAAGCACTCCCATTGGTCGACACTGAGGTCAACCACAAAGGACCAAAGACTTAAACCAGGAAATGGCTTATTCCATTTCAAAAAACGATTTATTTTACAGTGAAAAAGCTCCAAAAGAAAAAAATATACAAACAGAGAACTTTTCTCTGATTGTGCATGTCTTTATTTTAAATCCGCAATCATTGAAATATGTCTGTGTTTTGTGGTCTTTTGACGGTAAAACACACACTTAATTCAATGAGCAGTCAGTGACTCACATTTCACTGGTTCTCACTCTTTCTCCTCCATCAAACTGTCCGAGGTCATGCTAAATACTGGGCTTTCCCTGCGAAGCGTTGGAGCTAAAAAGTCTCTGTCTGTGGTTAGAGTTTCTCAATTAATAATAAGAACAATATTTTTTCATCAAAGGTTTTGGACATCACTGCTATATTTGCTGGGCAGCTCTCTTACAAAACACTCTTATTATAGTCCATACCACAAAACTTTGACTCCAGGCTTGGAGTCTGTTTCCGCCATGTAATCCCATTGTTTCCTGCGTTTCCTGTTCCTGTTGAATTCTATTTCAAACAGAACAGTCTAAGGTTTTAGATATTTAAAAATCCTGGGTTTAGAATAGTTTTTATGCGTATAATGTAGATCATGTCAGGATAGTAGTTCTTAAAGCCATATAGTTTTTGAATCATTTGTAATCCCATGCACAATATATATACAGTATATGTACAGTATTTAAGTACCACTTCTTGATGATTATGAAAAAAGTCTATGCCTTGACAATTTAATTTTTACATACAAGAGACTTAAATATTCTCCTGTGCTGCTATTGGATACTTTTCTATCTAGAGCCTTCACAATGAAATGGTAAAGGTTTGTGAGGCTTTTCGGAGCAGCTCAGGGAGACCAGGGCCGGTGGCTCCGTGGGTTAAGTGTCTCACTACGTTAACTACAAATGTCTTATCACTTGATCACGGGTTTGGGGCCAGTGTGTGATAAAGATAATGAGGCGTGGTTTGAGGAAACTTTGGTTTAGTTTGGGGCTGTTTTATGACTAAGATCAAGTTTCCTTCTCGTTAAACTTTTAATGACTTTAATGATGTGCCACATGTTGTAGATTTTTACTGATGAACGTTAACCAAACTCACTCATGTCCCACAGATTGAGTCTTTGAGAAGCACTGGTGACACTTTGTTTTATGATGTGCTCAATATAGGGCTGGGCCAAAAATTATACCTCAATATATTCATTTATATTTCAAAATACAATACGATATAGATTTGCTTTTATTTTTAAAGGTTTCATTTTTGATATAAAAAAGATTGTTTAATTATTTTTATTAGTATATATTTTTTATCTGAAATTGTAGATTACAAAAAAGACTTTTGTGGGTATATATTAAGATAAAAATTAAGAAGTTGGTAAATGAGCATAATATCCTTAAATGATTATTTAATCAAAAATAGTTTTTGACAAGGTCTGACTGAAACATTGGTCATTATTTATTCATTTTCAATTAGGCCTATAATATAGAATTATTGTTAGTTGCAAAAACATCCCAGTGTTTTCACATGTTTCATTTTCTTTTGTGACAATAATTCGCTTCTAGCATCAGACAAAAGTTTAATAACATAATGGCTCTAAATATTGAGAATATAGGGAACGAGGGCAGACTGAGACAGAGATAAATACTTATATAAATTATTTATATCAATGTTACAATATAGGCTTATCCCATATCTTGCAAAAAAATCTGTCAATATATCTTAAATATTAATATATTGTCCAGATCTACATCATGGTTTACTGGAGAGAAGTCTTTTGGATGATGTAGAAAATGTCTAAGCTCTTTATTATAAGTTGACCTGGTTGACTCCACAGTCATGTTCTATTGTTTCAGCTTTATTTTGGGACGATGAGGGAGAACATTAGAATACGGTGGGCTGCCAGAGTCTTGCTAAAGTACTTTCACCAAATACATAATACAAATACATAGCCTCAAAATCAAACAGAGATATTCAGCCTTTTTCAGAGTTCATTATGGAAAGATGGACTATTAACTTTTTTAAATTATGGTTGATCTGGCTACAATTTAGAAAAACAGGATGTCTAGAAACACATAGAATATCAGTATAAGACACATTTAAAACAGTCTCTATTCCGTCACAATAACATCATTAAAAACTCTCCGATCTAGTTTTACAAGCACATATTCAATTGTTTAGCCCAGCCTTTGTTTGGTCTAAAATATTTTTGGGATTATTGCATCAATTTCTGTTCCTAAACAAACTCAGGTAATTGGTTGCAGGTAAAAAAAACAAAACATATCTGCAATATCTCTTTAAAAATGTATTGTCTCAAAGTTGTCTGGGTCCGTCTGTCATTCACACACTGCATCAGGCTGACCCAAGAGTAACAGGGCATGCCACCAACTACTGAGCACAGTTTTCTTGCCAGACCAACTCAACTTTCCACACATCTTACATAGAAAAGGTACATTCTGAGACGTAAGAGTCCCACGCTTGCAGCAGTGCAGTTCTACAAAGTCGTTTACTGTTTTCGAACCCTGAAAAGATGCAAAATGATGTTTAATTTATGGAAAATACAGCCTTATGTAAGTGGTGTGAACTTGGCACAACGTAATTAAATGCCTTCTAAGTGTTGTGTCACTGATTTATATGTTGTTTTTTGTGTTTCCTCGTCTCTGCAGCTTGCCTGTTCAGGTACAATGGCCTCTCCTTCGTCTACCTCATCTATCTCCTGCTTATCCCACTGTTTGCCGAGCCCTCGAGCGCGACGATGCAGGGTGAGATCTCACTTTACACACACTTCTCTCGCTCTTGAGTTTTGTCTGTCTCCAGTTTGAGCAGCCAGTGTTTTTGTCTGTAATACAAACCAGCCGTTTTTCTGTGAGAACTTCAATATCCTTGAGATGTGGATGGATCTGACGTAAAGGTCAGTCGGTGAAAGATAATATTGGCTGCTGAGCAATAGGCCACTCTGTAACAAAAAAAAATGAGCCATGGTTAGGCAGAGCTAAGAGCGAAGGTTGTGGGACATAGAGACTGTGATTTAATGTCAACTGCGTAAAGATCAAGAAGCAAAAAAAAAAAAGAATGTAAAGACACTAAATTGGCCATAAAATAGTCATTCAGCTCAGTGTCTGTGCTCTGTCTTGTCAAAAGGCGTTGGTGGAGCAGCACGTCTCTGTTGTAACTTCTCGATTTCACAATAATCTGATGTGATTAATTATACTAATACATTAAAACAATAAACCATTTTAACATTCTTTTCAATGTATGTGAAGGGAAAGGTTTTGACTCTGGGCAATTAAAGCCCCTTTTCGGCTCACTCTTTCACACCACCTCATCCTCAAAGGAGCTGAGCTGTGAGTCCTGTGTTCATCCAACGTCAAAAGGCCACCACATACAGTAGATGAGACTGAATGTTACAGGAAATCATGTAAACAATTAAATCCACAAAAATAAGGAAGAGCACAATAGTGTTAAACAGTTGTATTTAGTGTTTATTCATGGAAATGATCTCATAAAAGTCAAGTTTTAGCCTAAAAGGGACAGTGGCTCATCTTTTTGCTGCTTTGCTGGTGGAGCGTAAATGGGACACAAGAAGACTGAGAAGGGATTTTTGTGAAGAAACTTGAAATAAATAAGTAAGAAGCTTAAAAAAAATGGCTTTAGATCAGTGGAACCCAAACATTTGGTACACAAAAGGGCATTTAATGGAAAGTAGATGCTTTAGAAATGGGTTTTAATGCCCAGGAGCATTAATAAATAATTTATTAATTACTAACTAAAATGAAACATCTCGTGAATAGCATTCGAACACAAACAAACCAATACAAGAACGTTTAAACAGATCTGTAAGCTGGCTTTAGATTGACTCCATGTCTCTCTAAATTCCACGATAAATCTGGTCTGAATTATTAGTTTGGCTGATGGCAGCTTGTCGAAAAGGCCTGTTAATGTTGGCATTTTTGTTTTAAAGAAAGAGTGAAAATTAAATCCCTTAACCGAAGTCGGAGGACCGGCCTCTCGAGAAGTACAAATTAAAACTAAAAATTAAGACTCGTGAAGTTTATGAGAAGTGACTGAGGTGACAGTTCTCTTTTTGCGGGCGATGAATGTGGGATTGCGGTCGGAGAAGCTCAGCCGAGCCTTTATGCACTTCCCCTTCACCACAAAATACTAAACAGGACACCTCCCAGACCTCTCATAGTAGGAGTTTCTGTCCCAGACCACAAGCGGTGTTTAATAATACATAAACCTATATCGGTGGAGTCCGAGAGCTGAAATAACAATCAGGACGTAAAGCAGAGAGAGGGCCAGGCAGCAGACAAAGTGAGCCACTTATCTTCTCATAAATAGTTAAAGAGAAGTCTTCTAGGAGAGCTCAGTGGTCATATGTATGATTATTGTTGACTTCCTGTGTCTGTATGTGGTCTTTACAGTTTAATGTGTGTCCGGGCCTGGCATTTAAAAGCATCTCTGACCGGATCAAGTAGGAACATTAATGCCATATTGTGAGCGCACTCAGCATGTCCTCTTAATACGATTGGGCCAGGTTTACACATGTTTCTTCTGTCAGAATTATCCAAAATTGTCCTAACAAAGCTTTATATCAAACTGTGGTGTGCGTCCAAATGAAGAAATCCTGGTTTAGTCCTGTTTAATACTGGTTTAGACCTGTTTAATACTGGTCTAGACCTGTTTAATCCTGGTTTAGATCTCTTTAATCCTGGTTTAGACCTCTTTAATCCTGGTTTAGACCTGTTTAATCCTGGTTTAGACCTGTTTAATCCTGGTTTAGACCTCTTTAATCCTGGTTTACACTTCTTTAATCCTGGTTTAGACCTGTTTAATCCTGGTTTAGACCTGTTTAATCCTGGTTTACACTTCTTTAATCCTGGTTAAAACCTGTTTAATCCTGGTTTAGACCTGTTTAATCCTGGTTAAAACCTCATTAATCCTAGTTTAGACTTCTTTAATCCTGGTTTAGACCTGTTTAATACTGATTTAGACCTGTTTAATCCTGGTTTACACCTCTTTAATGCTGGTTTACACCTCTTTAATCCTGGTTTAGACCTCTTTAATCCTGGTTTAGACATTTTTAATCCTGGTTTACACTTCTTTAATCCTGGTTAAAACCTGTTTAATCCTGGTTTAGACCTGTTTAATCCTGGTTAAAACCTCATTAATCCTGGTTTAGACCTCTTTAATCCTGGTTTAGACCTCTTTAATCCTGGTTTAGACCTCTTTAATCCTGGTTTAGACCTGTTTAATTCTGGTAAAAACCTCTTTAATCCTGATTTAGACCTGTTTAATCCTGGTTAAAACCTCTTTAATCCTGGTTTATACCTCTTTAATCCTGGTTTAGACCTGTTTAATCCTGGTTAAAACCTCTTTAATCCTGGTTTAGACCTGTTTAATCCTGGTTTAGACCTGTTTAATCCTGGTAAAAACCTCTTTGATCCTGATTTAGACCTGTTTAATCCTCTGTTATTCCTGGTTTAGAACTGTTTAATCCTGGTTTAGACCTGTTTAATCCTGGTTTAGAACTGTTTAATCCTGGTTTAGACCTCTTTAATCCTGGTTTAGGCTAGATCTGAATACCTCTAATTTCTTAGACAGACAGACAGACATGTCTGATCAGATCAGGACTATTGATATATAACAGCTGTTGGAGATGTTGCTCTTGATGAGTCTTTTCAGTTAACGGTATTCGGATTCAACTTTGGTCCCAGTTTAGACCTGTTTAATCCGGGTTTAGTCCGAGTTTAGACCTGTTTAGTCCTGGTTTAGTCCAAGTAGAATCTTTGAGACTGATTTAGCTCCTGGTTTGACGAGTGTAAATTTGTCCATTGCGTTAGCTCCACTGGTGATTGACAGGTTGGATCTGTGCCAGAACTGAGAGCACAGAGCAAATATTTGGTCATTACTGATATTTTAATTCCCAGGATGCCAAATAGACTGTATTGTTCCCCAAAGGAAAAAAACAATAATATGGGAGCACTTTATAAAAACTGCACACAACGTGGCCACAGTTACTTGTGATGTTTTTATGCATCATTTATAAAGCATTGCTATTACATTAATAATCACCATTATTAAAGATTGTTATAAATGATTTCGTTTTTGTTAATGCTCAATAAGAACTTGAGCTTTTTATTCAAGACCAAGTCCCCTTTGCCTTTGACTCAGTGAAGTGAGCTGTTTCTCTTTATTTGAGGCAAAATACATATGAAAACTATTGAAATCACTGTTTTTTAGGGAAATCTCTGTGAGAAACGATAGTGGAGGGTTGTGAAGCTATTCCTTGTTTGTGTTTCAGTTTAAATGTGCGTTTTAGTTTAACTAGGCGCAGTGGCTCAGTAATAGAGTGGTCGTCCTTTAACCGGTGGTAGGCGGTTCGATTCTCACTCTCCCCACAGTTCATGCTGTCGTTGTGTCCTTGGGCAAGACACTTAACCCTCCCTGCCTTCAGTGACACTGAATGTGTTGGGACAATGGATTAAAAATCTGGCATGTTTACATTTATGTGTCTGTGTCTCATGTATGTTCATCAACATGTACTGTCCCAATCAAATAATAATAATAATAATAATAATAATAATAATAATAATAATAATAATAATAATAATAATAATAATAATAATAAAGCAGGAGCTAAATCATTATCAAAGATTATACTAGGACCAAACCAGGAATAAACCAGGAATAAACACATTTGTAAATAAACAATTTTGTTTAATTTTTACAGAAAAAAGTTAAAGTCTATAAAATATATATTGTTATTAAGAGACAAGTCAATCTTTGAGATACAAATATTGGTAGGTTGTTTTATTTGTCCCATAGCTATAAACAAAAAAAGTCTATTGTTTAGTTTTCAAAAATTGTATATATTATTGTGATATTGATTAACAGTCCTGCATAAGTTCCTAGTGGTTATTTAATACAATTGTATGGAAATGACCAATTACCATAAATACTATATAATTTTATTATTACCCCTCTATTATCATGATATTACTGAGTTGGAATAGAAAATGCTCCCGTTTTTTGTGTTTTAAACTAAAGAAATACATGACAATAATCAAACGTCTTTTGGTCACATGGTTGTTATTTGTTTTTAAAATATTATTTAGGGGAATAAGACTTTAGAAGGAAGGCCATGTTGCTTGTGTCTCCTGCAGGATCTACACCTTTGATTACACATCTCCTTAAATGTCCTCTTAAAGTCATTTCTTTGTAACTGTAAAAACAAAACCTCACCTGACTCTCGTTTGGGAACAGACTTTTTAAGAGCCTTGAGATTGTAAATGGTTTGCTTAATGGTCACTGACACAACCGTTTCCTTTGGGAAGCTCTTTTATTTCTGTTGCGTGCAGTCATCTTTATCATTATTTAAGGTCATCAGGTTTAGATTTTAACTCAGGGACAGTGGCTGCTTTTATTTTATTACTTTAATTAGTTTTTGTTACAACTCACTTGGTATTATTTAACAAACCAAAGACTTGGTGTTACGCTGTTGGCAGGACAAAAGGCTAAATCTAAGTAGCTGTCGTCAAAAGTTTGGCTTCATGGAAAAAAACACTATTAAAACTGAATAAGGGCTTTTGTTTTGGAAGAATTATAAACTTCTCTGCAGGGGGTCATTGCTCTGAGACTGAAGCAAAACAACATTTTGAGATAAACATGTGGCGACCGAAGCAGACGACCAGCATGTTGTTTTACAGAAGCCAAAGTAGTTTGTTTGTCCAGAGCCTAAGCACCCACAAAAAGAGTTATTTTATTTTTTTTTTTTTGCGACAGCTCTGGCAATTGCATCGGGAAATTAGCACAAATTGTTTTCACTTCAGCCTTTTAATAAGCCTGTCGAGGTCTGTTGCTGTTCGTTTTTGATGAAGTTAGCCCCTGCAGCAGCTGTACAGCCAGGATACTGTGACATACCTCAGTAAGGATCATTAAAGGTTCCCCCCTGCAAGGATGTGGTACTTTAAATGAGCATTAGAACCGATAAAAAAAACGCCTGAGAATCACTGGACTATTTTAATCTCTGATCGAACCGCAGAATCACAAAAAAAAAAAAAGAAGCATGTTGTCAGTTTATATTTGCACATTAATGAGGTGTCTGCAATATCCGATTACCGGGAAGGATCACCATAACAACTCCTGAAATTATCCCAAATACCTGTAGGTGCAGCTATAAACTGACCATGTGCTGAGCAGCTGTTGCTCTGGTCCTTTTATTCTCAGAGTCGTCATTTGTGGCAGATGAATTTATGATAAAGGAAGGCACCAGGTCAGTAAGAACTAACAAGCTGTCTTTTATAATATTTAGGTTATTATTTAAGGCAACAAACTGTATTTAGCTGTTTATTTTAATCAGGTACTCGCAGTTAAAGGTTATTTGGTTCTCAATGTTTATTTGACTTTTAGCTTTGCTCTATGGAAGTGCTGCCAACATTAACCAGGAAATGTATCACGATGCTTTGAAAATCCCCTTTGGGTGTTCTCTTCCTCAGACCATTATGAATAAAAGCTGTTCCTGGTTTATCAAAGATTTTTTACCACAATACTAAAAATTAAAAGTGTCAGTACAGTTGTCTCGGGTCTCAGGGTATGCTTTAGGAATATGGACAAAATAATTTAGGGGGCCTCTAGTCATAAGGTTTGTCCAGGGCCCCATTAATTCTGTCAGCAGCCCTGTATGTATGTCATGGCTCAACCCACTCCCAACCCTCTCCCCTTAATTATATTTGTTCTTTTTTGTTGTTGTTTTTATGGTGTATTAATTACTTAAGACTTTTGAATAGTGTAACTTTTAATGGCGATATATTACAAGTACAGAATTTTTAACATAAAAAAATAAACCATACAATGACCCCTTTTTTTGCATTTTATTCCAAATCGCACAACATCCTTCTCCTCGAGAGCGTTTCACTGACTGCACTTGTTCTTCTCCTCCCTTAGGCCACACAGGTCGTCTGCTTCAGTCGCTGTGCTTCACCAGTCTGTCTTTTCTGCTGCTCCACATCATCTATCAGATTACCGTCAACAGCCTGCTCGCCGGCAACTCCATCGCCTCCGACTTTAACTGTGAGTAGACGGCCGTGTTCACAGACGAGCCCCTCATGGTTGCACAGAAATCCCTGTGTATGCAAAAAGAGGGTGATGAAAGACATATTTTGGCTTCAGGACAGTCTGGCATGCAGTGGCGGGACGTGCATTTTTAAACTTCAGAGGTGTCCTTCCTGAATTAAACCATCTCCTAAAACCGTCATTTTAATGCCACCATTATAGAAAACATAATATATACATAAAAGAAGTATAACATTTTCAATTCTGAGCTTATATTTTACAGAGGGAAGGGTTAAACCGCGTCTTCACCTTCAAACCCATTCCTAGAAGCCTTATGTTGAACCTACACAGACATAATGACAAAATGTAAAATCAATTAAATACAGTTCATTGAGCAACCAAAGTCCATCCACCTTTCTTTCCACAAGAAGAGTAACAATAAATCAATCATTTTCTATTGCCACGGAGGCCAATGGTGACAGGAACAAATGCTAAAGAGGCACAAAGGCTTAGAGACTAAAAAAAAAATGGTGAAAAGACAAGGTGAAAGACAAGGGTGAAGACAAAAGAACTTAAAAAATTCTTTAAAGCTGGACAAGAAAAAGAATGTTGCTTCTTAAAAGTTTTGCGCTTGGTGCCAGTTTCCCACATTTTATGGACTCCCTGTTTCATGTCACAAGTTTTGCTCGTGTTTAGTGCAACGCTGCCAAAGCTATGTTTTCAATTAACGCAGCGAGGGCCCGCAAGACGCTGACTTTATCAAAACCGGAAACAGCTGTTGCTAATAAACACTGGCTCTGTCCAGACTGTTGTCTTTAGCCCCACCTTTGAGTCACTGTGCCACATGGTTTAAACCAGACGTCAAGGGGTTGATTTGGTTCGTTTGGGACTTAGGTAAAGCTCTTTTGGACGATGAATGAAAAGGCCTTTAAAACCAAACCTGACCCGTACCATTACCTTGTGAATGTACCTAAAGACACAAAGCACTGCAGTGGAGACAGAAGGTTTTACTGGTCTAAAAGTCCAACAACTCCTCGACACGTCTCCAGATTCAGTCAAAATAAATGAAAAAAATGAAAGCAGCGTGTTATCAGTGGCATCGCAGTCTCCTGACCTCAGCATCTCTCATCCCAAACAAAATAAAACAGAAACGACAGCCAAACCTCATGAGAAAATAAAAGACAAAAATGACCAAGTATGGAGAAAAATAACTTGAGGAACCTGAGCTTATGTAAAAACATCATTGGGCTTTTGTTGCTGCTGTTTCTTTAAGTTGATTGAAGGAGGTGCAAATATATAAAAGATCTAAATGTAGTGTGTTGTTTGTGGTATCTATAGGAGGTGTCTGTTTGAAGCACAAAAGAGATAATGTACTCACTGAATCTGTAAAGTCATATTGATGCCTTTTACAAGACATTTATTTTTGTTAAGCCCAATATCACAACAGCAGCTGCCTCAAAGGGCTTAACAGACTGCACCCGACAACAATCTTACAGTAAAGGCAGCGTAATAAAATACACAATTTAAAAACAATCAAATTGAAATGTTGAGGACAACAGGAATTTATTCACACAACATTCATCTTTTTTCTTGACCAAACAAATGACAAGATATATCTGAAGCACATGCCATTTACTGTTTACCTGGAGTCAATAAGTGAGGCTGAGGTGGGATTTTTATGCTTTTTTAAGCATATTTGAGATGGTAGACAGACAGGGAACAGTGAAAGAGACAGAGCCAGGCCCTATCACTTAAACGTGCTTATGAATGTAGCAGAGATGCTTTGTAAATGATGAATTAAGACATTATAAATGCCTAACTAATGCTTAATAGTGTGTAGTTATTTTAAAGTGGACCTGAGTGGACCCAGGATCTCGTCCTAAAGCAGCTGGGATAGGCTCTCTTTGAAGCATAAATTAATAGTGGCAGAAAATTACCAAATGGCCATCACAGATATGAAAATAAAATAGCATTCAATTAAGCTTTTATCAAACGTTTTGTATCACTTCTGTGGGATTAACACAAAGGAGGAACTTGGCCTTGTTCCTCTGATGCAATGGCTGTATTCAGTCAGAGTCTTATCTAAACTCTGTACACCCTTTTCCTTTTGGCGTCCAACTATAAACAATGAGTCCTCCTTCACGCTCAGGCAGCTGTCCTACCGCCAGATAACTCCACCATTTCCTCTGTCGGCCGTATCTAAATACCCCATTGGAGGAGTAAACCCAGTCGAATGAGAACAGCTTTCCACTGGACTGGTCAGCAGATGAGCCCGTGGCCTTTAGAGTCATCTGTCATTCCTCTGAGCTTCAGGGTGGGAGCAGAGTTAACAAGGTTTTATGGAAAAGTGTCCTGGAAAACCTGGAAACTTAAATAGTACTGTTTCCAATTAAAAAAATAAAGTGACATGTCCAACAGTCCAGAAATAATTGTGTATTTAATTGTACTTTATTCTTCACATTTGATCACATTTACACTGGTAAACGTTGGTGCATATTTTGTTTGAGACTTAAATGGATCAGTTTTGACCCTCTCAGGTTACCTTAGTCAGGGAGGTGTATTATTAAGCTGAAGCAGAGCAGAAAGAACATGTGATGCCAACATAAAAAACTGGGTCTGTTGTTAATTATACAAGCCTAAATGAAAAAATGCTGCCCTGCAAGTATATTTTCTTAAAAAGAAAACAAGTAGGAGTGAAGGTTTATGTGTTTGTATTTCCCAAGAGGAGTTACTGATTCTTCTGTGACTCAAAAGCACATTAAAAGCTGATGTTTCATTACCTTGCACAGCAGCTGGATTCTCACGAGAAATTTACAAACTCACAAACTTATAGAATATAATAAATTATATGAATGCTAATGACAAAACGCTGTCCTGAATGGTTTAGATGCAGCACAGTAGCGTCTGTTTTATTGTTATTGTTACGTTATTGTTACGTTTATCCAAAGTAAAGTCTACTCTGGATAAAAATGCAGTTACTCACAGAAGTCACACCTGCTCTTTGGAAAGGCTTTCTGTGGAAGATGCTTCTGTGTAATAGACACTGGCAGATCCAGGTTAGAAGATTCATTAGCTCATAAAGACCGGAGTGAACTGGTGTAATCACTTCCAATTCAATTCAACTTTATTAATCCCCGAGAGGAAATGTGAGGAAACTGTTCAGCTGATGCTGTCACAGGCAGTATCTGGTACAGCTCTTGGTTAAGTGAAAACTGTAACCACAAAGACATGTAACTCTCTTGGTCCAAACAGGTCTCAGTCCCACTGCCACGGTCCCACTCCCAGACACAGATCTTCTCTTTAACTGTAACATCAGCTCCATGTCAGGAGTGTCAATCCTTTAAAAGTCCACAGAAAAGTCCTTAATGTAATTGTTTAACCACATTTTCTTTTATAAGCCTTGTCAAAAACAGTTTGTAGATCCACCTCCTCTGAATCTGCATCCTTATAGTATTTCTAGGGCTAATGATAAACACCATAGACACTCGTAGATCCAGCAGATTTTCTCTTCTGAAAATGATCTTGGTTGTAGTATCCATTAAAAATAGTGAAAAATATAATACAACAAAAATGATAAGAATTTGAGAGAAAATTTGAAGCGCTCCTAACATTTGCTAATTTAATAGAAGGCTCATCTTTTGAATACAGTATGTTCCTGAGGCTGTTGCTGTCCTTCTTTATCCTCCATTTCTCATTTTCATCCCAGAAAACAGAAATTTTGAGAATAGTTTTCCTGTCATTGAAACAAGTGGGCAGTCATGGATATTGTAAATTATTTTTAGACCATTATATTTTTAAAGAATCTGTAAACTTCAGTGCACTTTTATTTGATTATTTGACCACGTCTTTTAAATGAGTGTCGACTGGAGTTAAATATATGTAATAACTTAATAAGTCCTTAAGTATTACCTCATTGTAACTTCAGTAACCTTTGCTGACCTTAGTTTTTACAGATAATAGTTTTTTTTTTTTTGCAGCACTTATATTACTATAGTAAGAACTTTATCACTGAAGAACACTGCATGAACACTGAGGAATAAAACCTTTATAAATAATATGAGTGCTAACAAAAAAATGCTGTCCTAAATCGTCAAGAAGTAAGTGTTCTGTAGAATGACCTCTTACAAAGAATGGGAACCCTAAGAAACGCTGTGCTGTGAGGTTTAGAGCGCAGCGAGTACAAAGTATGTTTTATGATGTCCATATAAAGTCTGAGGTATTTTTTTGGTGCTGAGCCCGACTGTAATGTTCCTTGACAAACAAAACTTTAAAGAAATGTCCTGTTAATTTGTTAATGTGATGTTTATATAAAGCTGAAGAAAAATAGGCTTAAAAATAGAAAAAAACTATTTTAAACAATAGTAAAAAAAAAAAAAAAAAAAAATGGCAGGGTGCCAGTAAATAAATGAGTACAAAATTAAGGGGCAATTGTGAGAAAATTTTATTGTCTGGTTTTTTTTTCTGTTATTGTATTCTTCTAAGTTATAGTTTGCTATGACTTGTTTTTCTTTTCTGTGTATGAAATGCACATTAAGTCACTTTTGTAAAAAAAAAAAAAAAGCTCTCAATAAATACATCTACTGTATATAATACTTCTTGTTCTTATTATCGATGTAAAATCATTAGGGGTCACAGATACAAACCTGTGGAGCACAAACGTTTACCAGTATTATAGTTTGGCTCTTTAAAGTTGCTGAAGGGTCATTACTTACCTTTTCTGTTTTCTTTTCAACCACCAAACTAACTGTTTAGATGCAGCTTAATTATAAATTTCCAGATTTGTTAGGAAAATGTCTTGGAATTGTCCTGAAAAAATACTTCTTAAAAAGAGTGCATTACAACAGCAGTGAACTCTTTTACAATAATTAATAAAACAACAAGAAATAACACAAATCATCATAAATACATTCCCTCATATTGTGAGTTTTCATCTTTATTTTTATGAGCACAGTATTTAGTAACAGGTGTTGTTTTAAAATGTTTAACATCACTTTTCCTGGATCACTGCGCTGTTTTAAACTGCAACCGTTCAAAGAAGGGGTCATAGACAAACAACAGTCGGATATATTATTCTATGTTTGACCCAACTCAAGTGCTTCAGTCACAAACTGTCCCTGTCTCTGGCTGGAAAACAAACGCCCTGTCAGCTGTCTGCTCAGTGACTCCAATACCCGGAAATCTCTTTCTGCTGTGACACTTGAAAATCATCCACAAAAACAAGACACACATTGTTTTACATTTTACTGAGGTTGAAGTCTGGCCAGTCGTCCTAATTCTTTTTTATTGTTTACAAAGCATCACACTGGTGTCTGTGGATTTGAGCTGGGTTTCCAGAAGAAAAAAACAGAATAAACTGTATTTCAGTGCAATTCAATGACAATGACAACTAATTAGAGAAACAAAGCACTACATAAAGCCCACCCCATTTTAGATAAATGGTTACAATTGCTGTGAATTGAGGGAGCTCAGTCCCAAATGCAAAGTGAATAGGTCTGTCTGGCCAGGCCACTGTGGTTGTGGTTTGTGTTCCCCAGATAAATAAATCTAGCTTCTCACCTTTTTATAATAACACTTTGGGCAATGTTACATAATTAAATCAGATCCCATATTTTACAACAACAGTAAATATTTTACAGGACTGGATACAGCAGTGGAAAAGATGGATTACTGGTGTAAAAACTTACCGTGTGACCACCTACAACTCTGTTTTTGATTTTACAGATATAATAATAAAATCTTAATAAGTCGTATTAAAGGTGTGAAGGTGTGTTTCTTTGCCAGAAAACTCTCTAAATATGTTTGTGTGTGTTTTCCAGGTTCCACGTGGGAAAAATCCATTCGGCAGATTGGGTTTGAGAGGTAAGATGATCGGAGCTGGTTTTATGCTCACTTTATTTCAGAGCTATTCTTGTCTCACTTGTATTCTAGGAAGTCCATCTTTGGTCCCAATGAGATAGTAATAACAGAGAGCTCACAATGGCACGACTCGGAAGGGTCCGGTACAGATCGGGTCGACTAAATAGCCTTCCATTTCCACTGAGCTGTGTCCAGGAGAGCAGGTCTGCTACTGTATGTGAACAGAGACCTCGCACAAGATCAACAAGGTTTGGTCCGACTTTCTAAACTTTCAAGAAGGGTGTGGACCCTGCTTGTGTAGACAATAAATGTTTTAAATAACAAAGCAAGAGTTGTATGCTGTTGACTATTTAATACCAAGAACAAGGTCAAAGTGTTGTTAAAGTGGTATTACCGTTTGCTTTTTGGGGAAACTTTGGGAACCTCTTACCCCTTACTGACCCGACTCATACTGTACCACTTCTGTCACACGAGACGCTGGGACAGGTTGACTAAAAAAAGGGACACCGATTTTTGACGGGTGACAAAATCTAAAAAAAAGGGGGCAAGCAATTTTGTAATTTGTCTGTAAATGTTTAAATGATTGACTTTCTCAAAGGTACAACATTTGCTCCTGAACAAGCACTGAGTCTGTTTGCCCGAGCAGTGTGTACTAAACTAAATATAGCATCCCTACAATAACATTAAACCCCACTTTTTGCATTTACTGACATTTATAAATGCTCCGACCGTGTCCCAGTGTGGATTCTTGAACATTAAGCCCACTTACGTCTGACAGTGTGTTGACAGGCCATTCTTTCTGTGCTTTAGCTGCTGTCTCTGTCTCCTCACGGCTCTATGATTGTATTAGATGTGGTTTTCTAAGTACGGGAATGTCCACACCGAGCCCTCTGCTTTTTCCAGTACTCAACAGCCCCTGGGTGGACAGGGTCCTGTAAGTGGCGGAAGTACAGCGGTAAACATTTTATCCTCGTTGCTTTTACCTGTTTGTGTTAAGCATCGTTCAGTGTGTACAATGTTTACAGCAGCTCGTGTTGACGCCGGATGTTTTCTCTGTTTCCAGGTTCATATGGACGAAACATAAACATAACTCAGATAAATAGGAAAACAGCTGCATTACTTATTTCATTTCCTTTAATAAATGTTATTTTAGAAAGTTTCAAATATTTATTAGATTTTGAGCATTGCTCATAGGCTGTCATTTTCAGACTGATTTTCAGAATGAAAGTGTTTAAAGGAATGAGATATTTAATCGGTTCATCTGCTTCCAAATTTAAATTAAGGAATGCTCCAATTGGCTGTTTCTTGACTTGGACTTGACTTGTGATACTGAATCAATGTTTGACAAAAAAGTGAAGTAAAGTGGAACGTATATACAAAATATTGAGAGTTACATCATGTTAAACTAGACTCTTGCGTTTTCCATTGTGTAGAACATTGTTTTCAAACAGTGGGACGCCTCAGAATTTCTTTTTCAATAATTCTGATAAACTGGAAGCATAATTGTGACGGTTACTAGGCATTTAAATAAAATAGCGGATTTGAAAATGTGTTAAAACGGCAGAACCAACATAACAACTCAAATTAAGACCCTAACCCAGCAAAGTTTCCCTAAACAGGATCAAAGCTGTTGAAGAAATGACCAACTGTAGGCATCATAAAGCAACAAACGTTAGGGAAACACTGGTGTAGAACATTGCACATGCTGGGTTAGCTCTAATCCAGTACGACAGCACTCGCTTTAAAATTACTGGATGTTTTTTTTTAATGTGCTGTTCTGTGCCTGTTTAGAGGACACCCCGTCCTGACCTGGGACCTGGGACATTCCTGCTCTGGGGCGATGGTGCTAGCCACCTCTGCCGCTGTGTTGCCAATATTTGAAGTACATTTGTGATCAGAGAGCAGCAGATGAAAGTAAACAGTCTACCGAACTGTGAAAACTACACACGATTAGTTAGACACCTTTAACAATTACACCCTATGAAGCAGTAGCAACAGAGGTTTAATAAATGAGTAATTCATTAACAAGTAATTCAAACACTTTGAAATACAAAGACAACTTCCTTTAACTTAATATTTAAAGCTAAAGTATTAAAGCTGTATTACTAAACCCATTTGCTACTGTAAAATAGTAATACATGTACATTTGAGCTTAAATGGCAATATTTACTTTGCTTGCCTTTTCTTTAATTATGTTTTTTTTTTTTTTTTTTGGTTTACTGTGTACGCAGACGTATTCATTCCTGGAGTCGTCATTACTTCCTTGTTGACATTGATTTTAGACCAATGAGATGCATCTCTATTTTTGAAAGCAATCGTGACTGGCCAAAGCGTTCTGAATGTTGATTAAAATCCTTGATAATAAAAGCCTAGATGACATTGTACGGTCTTGCTGTTTGGTGATCAATTGCATACCCTCGGTTTAAGCAATTATAGACCATTAATAAATATGTAAATGACAGTGAATTAATGAAGAAAAATATCATAGACACATGAGCTTATTATTCAAGACAAAAACAATAAATATCATCCGTATAACTTAATGGTGATTATTAATGTAAGAGTAAAGCTTTGTTACAAATAGTTAACTAATGTCGGTCAGCTTGACTAAAACGCAGCTGCATCGTCTTCATCTATAAACATTGTTCTTCCTAAAGGCTGTGGTTTTTAAATGACCGAAAGTGTGGGTGTGGTTTGGAAATGTTGTTTATTGCTCAGTCCACACTTAAAAAACCCATCAGCTCTGTAGCTTTGAGCTCAAAATGAACCAGTATTTATCCCTACAAGTTTAATTAAACTTGTAGCTGGGTGTGTAATATAAAACCTCACTAACACAGGATAAAGTTTAAATCAAAATAGAAACTGGATTTGCGTGATTAAAGTACGCTTTAGGGATTTTGAAGCCATTTCAAAGGACAGTTTTGATTTGCTTGAATTGTACGTGCGATCATGACACCTCATAAAAGTCTGATCACGCTGAATCATCTAAAGTCTGACATTATTTTAGGCTTCAGGGTGGTTTTGTTAAGCTTTAAGGAGACTAATCTAATAAAAATGTCCACTGCAATCCAAAGTACAAAGCCTCAGTGACATGACGTGGCTGGTTAATGCCGTATCCACTGATGTTTCTCACCTTGTTACGGGCCACATATTTTTCAAAGCCTTAAAAAAACCATCAGTCTCTTTCTGTTTGAATGGAATTTTATTTACTGCTTAATAGCAATGCAATCCTGGTTTCATTAGAGGGTGGAACTCTGTATAAAAGCCGAACCATTCAACACAACACGTATTAAAAGAACAGAGGAATAGCGGAAAGAAAATCCAGATTCCCATACGTTCATGTGAATAGATTTTTCTGTTTACAGTAATTGAGCGCAGGAAAAAAAAGACTTTAAAGAGCAATTTAATATGGTTTAAAAGACTGTTTTATTGTCAGGGATTGTTTGAAATGTGATTTTTACAGTATCCACATGTTTGGAGACACACTGTGATTACATTGTCTGTTGTATTATAAACTCACATCATCGGATTTCTCATGAAACATTCAAGTACAACAGGGAAAGAGCTATTCATTCAGCCTAAGTCTAAGTTTTACATTTACAAGTGAACTGTCATTGATGTACAACAGCCCCCTTTAGGTTTACTTGATGCTGATTGTAGGACACTCATGTCTTTCTTTATGTGTCATCTTATGATATGTGAGCGATAAGGTCCAGGTACAACATCATGGGTGTGATGTAGTTCCATATTTGTCCTAAAATGGGAGGTAGCAGAGAAACGGCTCAGTGGTACAGAAAATAGTTTTATGGTTTCAGCTCAAGCGAGTAAAGCAACCATTCATTTAGATAAGCTCTGTGACGGAGCAGCAAGGAACCAGAGCGACACAGACTGTGTGTGTAGACACTTTATGCAAATGAGTTAATGGAATGAGGAGTTTCATCGTCGAACTGACAGCCAATCACAGAACAACATTTGATAGACACCCGAAAGGAGAAGGTCCAATCAAAACCTTTGAACCTTGGTTTGGTGTGGTTTTTATTTTAATGCTAATTAGCCATGTGCCTTTTGGTTTCAGTGGCTAGCCTTTTTCTACTGTATCGCTTGTGGAGCATAAATGAGGCACAAAGCATTTTGGAGGTAGAAATTCTCACCTATATTAAAGAAAGGAAAATGGGTAAATGTAGGGTAAACCATGGTTTAAAGCAAAAAAATAAAATCATTAACAATGATCTTTAAAAATAAATTTCTATAGAGATTTGAGACACTGACTGGAGATAAAAAAAGACCTATATTACTGCCTGATCATTTTATTTGTAGGTCTTGTCCAATCCAACTACTTTTACTCAAACCTTTTTTTCAATCCAACTAACAGAGCAAAGACTTGTTTGTGTCTGTAAAGCTCTTTTGGGTTTTCTTTATAATTTCCTATGAATGACAGTTTTAAGAAATATTAATGTGTGTCTTAGTGAATGAATGTACACGTTTTATCAGTAATCTGTACGTTTTGTCCTTTTCTCTTTTAGTGTGATCGGAGCAGATGCAGGGAATGGCATCCGAGTGTTCATCCCTGACATCGGCATGTTCGTGGTTGGCCTGGGCATCTGGCTCCTGTGTCGCAGTTCATTTCAGAAAAGACCACCGGAGGAAATGGGCCAGTACAACGCTGACTTCGAAGCAGAGGAACAAGTACGTTTTATTCAGAATTTCATGTTTGTCTACCTTTCTGTCGTTTTGTTGGATTTCCCTCTAACTTTTGTAAAGACAAGTTTCAGAAAAATGAATGAAAAGTGTTTTCTTAATGTTATGTTAACAACAGTCATATTAAAGTGGTTATGTACTTGTTATGTGTTGGCTGTACTCTTTGGTTCTAATATGTTTGTCATGTGAGTCATTCCACTTTTACAAAATCCCATGCTTTTAACGTGCCTTGTTCAGATTAATTTCCACAAGCTAAAAAGGCAGAAAGGAGCTGGGAGTTGGGTGTTTAGACTTGGACTAAAGCCCCTTTCCTTTGGCATCGCCTCGACTCCCTTTATGACTCAGTGTAAATTAAATCTGCATTCAGTTCTCTTTAACTGTGCTGCTCGTGTCGGCACAGATGGCATCTCTCCCCATCACTGAGGAAAAAGAATCAATCCATCGTGTGTTATAGTTGCACCACTGTCTGCTCTAGCTAAGTATTGTGTCTCATTCATAAAGTAATTAAACTATTCAAAGCTGTTACTGTATGTCTTCAGACTTCAGGCCAAACACAATGTGGCTCTCTGCTTTGTTGAAGAAAAGCAACTGTTCAATTTAAATTTGATCTCATGCCAACATTTGGACAAACAGCCCTGATTCTCCAAGAATACGTCATACGTCATACATGCAGAACTGCACGGATACGCAGCTGTATATGCTACGAGTATTAAATCTTTTTTATTAAGCTTTGTTCTGAGACATAACACATACAAGTGTTAACCCTGTGATTAACCAGCATCTGTCCAGGGTTCACCCGCCTCACACACAAAGAACTCATAACAAGATAAGAAAATAATTCTTCCACCTTTATTTTTATGTTTTTTTTTAACATGGAAAAAATGAAAGAAACATGCAGATCATACAGAATATTAGAATTTATCAGCGTTGATATTTCAGACTGGACGTGATCTGGTGGTAACTTGGTTCTCATCGACAGTAAATATTTTTGGTTTTGTTGAGCCATCTGGCATTACTTTGACATGTACAATGTACGTAAAGCCTAAGCAGAGATACTTGTACCAGATAATATCTTAACAGCTAAAATCCCATCTGTAGTCCCATATAGTACATGTTTTTAGTGGTGGGGGAAACCGGAGTACCTGGAGGAAACCTACATAGACCCAACGAGAACATAGAAACTCCAGTAAATAATTTACATTTATTTAGGTGTAGTGTATTGAATCTATTTAGTTATTAGTCCTAGAAATGATAATTATTTTCACTCTCATAACCAAAGGTTTCTGTGAGAACGGTAACAGCAATAATCACAGTATTATAAACGTTTTTCTGTCTGTCTAAAGGAAGAAGAGGAGAAGCTAAGCCTGGACGACAATACCCTGCTGGATGACTATGAGGCGGGCTACGAGGCAGAGGAGGAGGATGAAGATGAGGAGCTCTATGATGAGGAGGAAGAGGAGGAGGAGGAAGCGAAGGAGAGCGCCAAGATGAAGGTCCTCCGCATCATTGCTGAAGTCGCAGGAAAAGTGAAAGAGATAATTGGGAACTTGATAACCACAGCAGGGAAAGTAGTGGTCACCATCCTTCTGGGCATGACAGGTGAGGTCCTTCTTCTGACCATGAACTGGCTACTGTCACAACAAATACACTTGATATATACTTAAGCCATCCATAACTGTCTGTGTTTCAACATGTACCCAGTAAGTTTGTCCTCTCTGGGCAGCTGTAGAAATAAGAATTAAAGTAACTTCTGAGCTTTTATTGTGTATTCCTCCAACATAGATAAATGGAAAAAGAGTGTATTCATTTTGATTTTGAACGTAGTGTTTACTGATGTCTTTCCTTTTGTTACAACCCTTTACACAATGCCCCTCTAACCACAATGGCCCTTTGTGTTCACAGGCATGATGCTGCCATCTTTAACCTCAGCGGTCTACTTTTTCATCTTCCTGTTCCTGTGCACCTGGTGGTCCCTACGGCGCACTTTCGACACCCTCCTCTTCAGCTGCATGTGTGTCCTGATGGCCATCTTCAGCGCTGGACACATCATTGTTCTCTACCTCTACCAGTTCCAGTTCTTCCAAGAGTCCATCCCACCGGGCGACGGCTTCATCAGGTCAGACCCGTGCACCTCATTATCCTTACACCATAAACTGGAACAAGTTACAAATAGTGCAGCTAAAAAGCTAAAGCTAAAAATACAACTATGTATACATTGTCATGAGGTCATTCCATGTTGGCTGTGCACATTCAGCAAGAAAGCAGGTTAGCAAAGTAACTATTGGGTTAATCCTGGGATCTTGGTTCACTTTCTATTGTGGAAGAACAGCTAATCTGCTCCAGACCAGGTTCCAGTTTCTGATAACAGCCCTCGGACCAATAATTTCAGAGAAACAACTCATTGTGGCAGAGACGAAGATGATTTATTCAAACAATTACCTCCACACTTATGTCTGGTTGTGAGACTTCATGTGTATGTGTTCTTCATTCACTTTATGCAGCTGTTCATTTTGTAGATAAGTTTAGTGTTGTTTTGAGTTAGTCTCATGAATATTTCTCATGAATGTGTTTTCAGAAACCTGGGGTCAAACTGAAGAAGTGATTGTTAGTTTTTGTGTAACTGAGTAGAAGAGACCTACCCAGGGTCTAAATCTTTCTTAAATTATTCATAATAATAATTTTTCTTTCAGTGATGTTATTTTTCCCTCAAGGCTTCTCCGAGTTATTCAAATTCCTTGCACCCAAAACCAGTTAATGTGGGCAATTATAAATATTTACTATTACCACAGACACAAACAAAAAGGCAAACCAAGTTGAAACATAGCTTCTGCAAAAAGAACAGCTCCCATCCTCCAAAATAAAAATCCAATATCAGTGGTAGGGCTTTTAAGATTTCCTATTCAACCAGTGTTTTATTATGCATGAGGATGGACGTCCAAGTGTCTGTGGCTCCTGCGGCTGGAGTCAAGCCACATTTACAGTTTGCTTATGGGCTTTAGTCACTGTTAGTGTAAACTCTGGGTTCATTTGTTCTATTGTTTGTACAGAAAATTAATGAAGACTCCCATCTGTCTGTTTAAGATGTTGGGTATACATTTTGAAATGGTGGCAGAGTGGCCTTTCATTGTGGAGTTTGAATGTTCTCCATGTACAATAGTCCCACCAGACACATGGGGCCCAGACTCCCCTGCAAAAGAGATTTGTAATCTCAGTGGGACTTTCCTGGATAAATAAAGGTTAAAAAAATAATACAAATGTTTCAAAGTATATTTATTCAAAGATAAAGAACAGTTCAGAAAAGTATGTGTTTAATGGTATGAACCTGTGTAACACCAAGTGAAGTGGTGCTGGTTACTGCTCTTATCCTTATCCTTATCTTAACCCCATCAGAAATAGTTCGGTCAAAAGTTTATATCACAGGGAAACTTTTCTCTCTTTTAGAGATCTGGATCAAATTATCATCTACTGAATAAAATAAATGTGTGCTGTTTCATGAGATCACATATGTAGCGCTTTATTTAAGTGTTACTGTAAATTACAAATAGGATATTTATTGGGTCATTATGAAATGTTAACAGTCCCATTTTAAAATTGATAATTTTTTTAATAGGTCTGAACTGGGACTAAACCAGGACTAAACTAGGACTAAATGGAGAATGAACCAGGTCTTAACCAAGACTTTTTTATTTGGACGTACCACATTTGAACAATTTTGGATGATTTTAACAAAATAAAAATCTATAAAAGAGTACAGTGTTTTTGTGATACAGGTCATTCTTTGCAATACAAATATTGCAAACAATAATATCGCGATAAAACGATAAATCTGTGATATATTAAGCAGCCCTAATTACAAGATATGTTATGACCGGTACATCACGTTATTAGTTGTTTTTCATGTGGGATTCTGAAACCCTAAAAATGCCAAGTAAGTCACTAAGATTACCTTTTTAATGCAAAATGAATAAATCTTTTCAATGTTCAGTGCAATCAGTGCACAGTGGAGTAACTGAACATCAATTGTATAAGAAGTGCTATAATAGTTCCTGGTTCCATAATGATTTTGTCTTTGAAACTCCACTGACACTGCTGTAGCTGTTGTTTCATTGCCCTTGGTGTTGGTGAGTTTATCGATCGAACAGTTTCTCATTTGAAGCTGTGCTGCTGTGTGTCAGGACCGAGGCTATTTACTGCTATGTATAGACAGTGCTCCCTTGAACAAACCTTGTGAGCTTTTCCCATTCTTCCCCCGGCTCCGATGGCAGATAAGCTGTAATTACACTGTGGCATTGACAGCTTTCTTGTTAAAAACAAACTCATTAGAATTAATGGACTGCTTTTACACCATCAGCACCATCAGAAACTCTTTATTTAAACGGGTTACAAGTCTCCATGCACTCAGTTGAGAAGAAATAAAACATTCTTATTTCTTTTCAAAGAGATTTTTCCTTTGTAAGGGGACAGGTTACTATGTCACTAGTCTTACTTTAGTGTTTTTGTTGTGTTACGCATCCCAGCCACCAAACCCAACAAAACCAGTGCAATGTTTCTTGCTTTCATTTTAGAAAGTAATAAATCCGCCACCGCAAAATACATTACATCAAACCCAAGCCAGAATTGAACTTCTAGCTGTGAGTTTGGTGTCAGACTGATGTGATCCTCTGCATTTATTTGTTTTTCCTTGTTAAACACTGTTATTAATGCATTTACAGTATTTCTCCACTTTTGCCTTCTTCGACTTTATTCAGGTTTTTCTTCTTTGGGATGTTCAAAGCAGATGTGTCCAGTGCTGGAATAGACACTTTCTATACAATTAGCAGGCATTGGTTATTTGTTGACAACCATTGGGAGCTTCCCTTATTCAGAAGGAAGCTGTCCCGTTTTGTATGTGAGCATATAATTGGCCAAAGAGTCTTGTATGTGCTGAGCTTTCTTATCATTTAAAATCATTGATTAGAAAAAGCCTAGATGACATATAAGGTGTACATTTTTCAATGATGATTTCTTTTATAATATGCTATTAGGTGATTAAACAATTCATTTTTGCACTATTACAGCTGAATAAAATAGAGCATTAAAACATTAAAATTTAACAAATTAATGTTTTTGCGTTTACTTTTTTTTGAATAGACAGCAGCTCTATAGAGCCCAATGGAAGAGTAATTTATTCCATGTTTCTGCAACTCTGCCCGATGTTGTAATGTAAAATGGTTATTCTATTATATAATGCCATCCTTAATACTTCTTTTTTCTGTACAGAAGGAATGAAGTGTGATTTAGCAGAGCAAGTCTTAAATATATTGCTTATCTTAATGGATTCTAGGTGACTTCCCATGCTACATGTTTCTGAGGAATTTCTGTCTGCTGCTGGATGAAAACAGGCGTCTAAACGGGTGATAAATGTTGATGATAATATATTTGGGTCTGTGCCTGTTTCCTTTTCCTTTGTTCGTCCTTTGTCTGTTACTGTGACTTATTTGAGCACAGGCTATACCTTTAGAGCCTGCCCCTTTTGTCCCTGTTGACAGTGAGTCGGCTTTGTGCGGGGTCAGTGGTGAGTGAGACTGTTGACTTCCACTCCCCTTCCTCCATCCCGCCTCACAATGAAAGTACCCATTCATGTGGCTGTTGGGCCCGTCCCGCTCCGAGAAGAAACGGTTCAGGAAGTGGGGAAGTGCTCACTCTTCTACGTGGAGTTCAAAGAAATGGCTGGAGAGGCTTCTAAATCTATGCAATTGTCACTGAGAGACGTCAGCACACTTCCTTTGACAGTACTGACCTTTTTTATTCTGTGGAGGAAGAAGAATGAGTCATGTGACATCCTCTGGGGCACAAACACATTGTAACAGGATTCCCACACATCCTGGATAACCTGGAAATGTAAAGAGTTGTTGTTTATACATTGATATTAGCTATAAATTTAATAAATTGTCCAAATATCGTAGAAATAATTATGGCCACTTACATTCTTCAAGATCATTTTTTAGATGTGTATGTCTTACCAAGCGATGCAGCTGCCGGTGTGTCCAATGATGTGGCAGGTTTAAAGACGGAGCAACCGTTTAAACGTGGCACTGCTCTAATTGGATGATAAATTAAATCACCAACCAGTTTTTCTTTTAATGGTCCACTGTCTGATATTCTGTTGCCGTCCCGGTCTCAGACTCCACTCTCCCCTCTAAGCAGCAGAGGGACCTCTCCTGCTTCTCTTTTATTAAAAAAATAAAACCAGACCAATTATTCCTCCACAAAATACTAATACATTGCTACAAACAGAACTTAGCTGCGACTTTAGCATCAGGACAGTCATTTTCTCCTCCTTAAACATTATGTGATTGAACTGACAGTATGTATCAGTGTTTTACACTGCCTCTATTTTGCCATGTTTTTCTTTTTTGAGCTGTTTTTTTCTTAAAAGACATTTTCAGTGCTGGAAACGTCTGTAGCCACAGCTGCCCTGTAGCCCAAGGGCAGCTTTCCACCACCAGTGTGTGACTGTGGAGTAAATAAATAATGTACGACCTGTAAGCGCTGAGTTGCTGGGTCCCTCGAGAGAAAAGTGCAATATAAATCTAATTCATTATTGTTGTTATTATTATTATTATTATTATTATTATTATTATTATTATTATTACACTTCCTGGATCGTCACATCACAAGCCGGTGTCGACAAATGGGAGCACTCATTTTTTGAGCATGTGATTGGCCAAATTTTTCTGTTCCTGAGCAGTGTTGCCACAGTTACTTTGAAAAAGTAACTTAGTTACTTTACAGATTACTTGATTTAAAAAGTAACTTATTTACTTTACAGATTACTTTATTTTAAAAGTAACTAAGTTACTTTACAAGTTACTTTATTAGTTACATTCAGCAGCTGCCGACAACATAAAAATGACAACTGGTTTTGCCAACAATCACTTTATTTGAAGTGTATTTTTAACAATCTATCTCCTGACAATTAATGTTGAATTTAAAAACAATTTCCTGAAAAAATACATGTTTTTATAAAAAATAAAATAGTCTTTCTTCACTTAACTTCACTTAACATAAAATACTTGTTTTAATAAAAATAAAAAAATAAAGAAAAAGAATATTACATTTTTTGACCATCAAGGAGTGGTTTTACAAAACAAAACAAAACAAGTGTGTAACACTACATGTAAGCTTATATCATGTTTTCTATCATGTCCAAATGTTTTTTCAAATTCGATGTAGTGTTTTTGTAGCTAGATAACACTTTGTCACCGCCAGCACAGAGTGTACAACGGACCTTAATGTTGTCATCTTTAACTGACACAAACTCAAAATAGTTACTGTATTTCCATCTAGAAAACGCACATCTCTCACCTCCCTCCATTGTTTACGTTTGTGTCGCTGCGTGGTACGTGACGTGAACTTCATGCATGCTGAAAATATGACTTGTCGCATACGTGACTTCACTCCCCAAGATACAAGAAGAAATACTTTTTTTTTATTAAGGAAAATGACAAAAATAGTAATGCACAATGACTTGGTTAAGTAACTTTAATCTGATTACTGGTTTGGAAATACTAATGCGTTAGATTACTCGTTACTGAAAAAAGTGGTCAGACCATGTTTTTAGATTCCATGTACTATATCTACATTTATGTATCTAAAAAAATCAAAACAAAAGTGAGATCTTTCTTTCTTTTTTTTCTCTTGCAGGGTTTTTGGCATGTCCCCTATCATTCAGAGCAACTGTTCCTACACGTGGAAGCTCACCGTTCACCCGGGTCGCAAGTGGTACCATTTTGTCAATCCCATCATGCTGCTTATCCTCTACTACACTCTGGCCACACTCATTCGCCTTTGGCTGCAGGAACCCATTGAAGAGCTGACGGTGAGAACAGCACACGTCTATGGCAAGAATCATTTATTTTGTGCCTTGTATTTTATGGAGTTATTCTTTCCTCCACCAAAATGACCGGTTCACTGTCTAAGGCCTCCTTTAGACCAGTGTTTCCCAACCTCTTTTGAGCCGCGGCACACATTTTACATTAATAAAGTCACAAGGCACACCAAACAAAAATGTCACAAAAACTATATTTATTTAAATATAATAAAAATCTAGTCTCATTTTACTCAGTTTACTGAAACCTGGACCTGTTTAGTTAAACACAAAGGTAAAATTCTTACTAAAATTGAAGAAAGAGAAACACAAAGATCTAAGTCTGAGTCTCTATTTTTTGTCTTTTATAGCTGTCATGCTTGAAAAGCCCATCTCGAGTAGATTGTTTGTGGAGAAAGGGAGCAGAAGTGAAATAGTTTGTTTCGGTGGGTTCCCCTGTATAAGTAAATCCAAAGGCAGGATAACTTTCATTGTTTTGTTCGCTACTCAGGCTAGAGCCTTTACCTGGGTCAGAATTTTCTCCAGGATCCAGGTCAGATGGACTAATTTTTCTTTTCAAATGTTTATCCATGGCTATTACCTTCAAAGGATAACCTGCGGCGTTGTCTCATAATGAAAGGTACACAGTCCTACTGTGAAATATAAAGGTAGATCGCTGAAGTTTTTGCGACGTGTGAGCTACAAAGGCACAGGAAAAGATGAATGCAGCATGTTATCAGAAAATACTGTAGGAAAATTTGACCGGAAGCTGTGCATGGGACATACTTTGACGCTCCAACATGACAACGATCTAAAGCACAAGGCCAAGTCATTGGCTACAGCATCATAAAGTGAAGGTTCTGGACCTACCAGCTCAGTCTCCTGACCTCAATATCATTGAGCGACTGCAGTTCATGCAAGAAATGAAATAATTTACCAGAATAAAAACAAACACAAAAGAACAACAGTTGACATGTTTTTGTTTTCTAGAATCTCAGTAACAGGAATGATTACATATAATATTATTTTTAATTGAAAGTATGGTTTGGAAGCAGAGTTAGTGTAGTTTAGCGTTAGTTTTGACCAGTTAAGTATGTCAAAAAGAACATTCATATATTGCAGGTTATTGTTTTCATGATATCCTGCAGCCCTACTTACTTCTAGCTGAACAAACGTGGCCATCTCAACTTGTTGTATTCGCACCTGGTATTTCCATGCAACCTCTTTGAAAAGCCAGGTGTGCATTACATCTGTTCTTACTTTCCCACGTCAAACACAAAACTACACTGGCTTTTGAAAAGTTAACACAATCTTTTTTTTCGACTAACATTTCGACATGTTGTGTGAGTTACTGTCATCAAGCAACTCATACACCTTAAACGTCTGCAGGACAAGTTTCTAACATTTTCTCTCAGGATACTTTAATCCTTTTTACAACTTGGATTTTACATATTGGATCCGATCACCACATCCAGATTTTTGTGGCAGGTCTACAGGAGGGCCTAACATTGGCTTGATGTAAACGTCTCTGTAAATAATGCATATACACTAAATATGTTGAGTTATAATGTTAAATAATGTATGTCTAACTATTTTGAGACAGTAAAATGAAGTAGCTGAAAAGGGAATAATGTGGCCTTGTGATCACAGAAATCGAAATGATGAAAGATTCTTGGACGGTCAATTAGCTGGAGAAATCAATTTATATTGTCTTTAGCATTTAGCGTTGGTCATTTTTTTAGCGGCAGACTTTTAAAAACACCTCTCTTCAAAATGAATAGAAAATAGATTAAAGATTTGGATTTATTCTAATTACTTTGTGATTGGATAAGGTGAAGTGTAGAGCCGCAGCCCGTCTTTCTCACCTCCGAGCTCCTTTGTCCTATAATGGAGTTATAGATTTGAGTTTTTATAGAAGGGTCAATACTTCCCTGTAAACCCGCAGGTCTGTATGCATTATCGATCTCCCCACAGAGAGGAGCTGCGCAGTTTTACCTCCTCTTACGCTTGAGATTATGCCAATAATAAACCATTATTACAGCATAAATCAGCAGCTTCAAGTTTTGTAGTTCATTTTTAATAGTAAACACAATAGAACAGTGTTTTTAGTCTGAATTAGATGTGGTCTAATTAGATGTGGTCAAAGTCCGGCCCAGGTGCTAATCCTGGTGCAAAGTGAGCGTTTATGTGGCCCTAAGCTTCAAAGATAAAATATGTTGTTTATGTCCCCAGCAGCAGCAGCTTTTTACAAATTGGTTCAAATTCTAACAAAAACTTGTTTAAGTCCAACAAAAACCTATTCAAGTCCAACAAAAAACTGTTCAAACCAAACCAAAGCTTGTTAAAATCAAACTAAATCTTGTTCAGAGCCATCTAAAACTTGCTCAAAACCTAAAACCTATTTTTGCGATGTTTGGTCGGCCTTTTGTACTTTTCCGTTTGGTCTGAACCAAATTGTCTGATGTGAAAGTGGACTGTTGTTTGGACCAAACAACAGAAAAAGAGGAATTCTCGGTCGGGAACAACTTTATTCAAGGTCCAGTTTGTTTGTGAAATTAATTTGGTTAAACTATTAAATAGTTTTTGACCAAGTTCAGGACTTCCAGACAATAAAAAACATGAATAAGACCAAATGGAGGAAAGTGGAAACAGATCATGTTAAAAAATACACCTGGACTCAGGTTATGTGGTGTTATGATTTGTGTTGCTCTATTTGTTTTAGCTACACTACCACATTACTCTTTTGTGCAGCCAAACTTTTTTAAATGTAATCTAATAGAAACAGATTAAAACTGTGATTCTTCGAGTCTCATCTCTGTTTGGACAATAGTGATCTGAGCCCAGAGTCCGGTGGGACAGATCTGTATCACCGGGACTGTCTATCTGTGTTTTTACAGGACGAGAAGGATGGGGACATCTGTGAGGAGGAGGAACTGGTTGGGAACGGAACAAATAACTCAGCCGAAAGGAAGAGGCAGCTGTGGTGGAAATCTCAACAGGGCACAGACGAGAAAAATGTAAGGCGGAAGATGTAATGGTTACGACTGTCTGCATGACGGGCCAGGGATTTAGGGATGTTATATATAAAAAGGAGTACAAATGTATTACAGGTGTTAAGCAACGTTAACATATTCACTTGATACAGAAAAAAATAACACAAAAAAACAAAAAATAAACACCACAGTGCAATGAGTTTAGTTTAATTATCGTTAAACATGTCCTTGAAGTATTTTGACTCAGCGTTAATGTGTGGGATCATAATAAAGAATGTTGCTGATTATATGAATTAAATTAAAACTCAAGGCAGAAAACACAAATCAGAAACAGGAGAGAGCAAATGACTTCAGGTATATCGACATAAATCTGGTCTTAACTCCAAAACAGAACCACTTTTAATTAAAAAAATAAAAGAAATAATGTGTGTAGTGGCACCTGTGTAAAGTCTAGCTCTGGTCATGTGTTTGATAAAAAATAAAACACAACGTGATGCTCCAGTCGAAGCACTGAAAAGGACAAATATTAAGCCGACCTTTTGTCTTAATGAGTAGATAAACAGTGGTTGGCAGTGGTGTTACACATTTACAATTATAAAAAATTTTAAAACTAATATGCCAAGGAACATATAACGCAAAAATGTAGTGGAGTAAAGAGAGACTAGAGGAGAGATGCACTTTGTTTCCACTCACACACCAGTCCTTTCCAACGCACATTAACACCGCCTTATTCTGACCTTCTTTCTATTTCAAGCTCCAATATCAATCTCCACTGTCCTGAGATTTAAAAGCTGTTAAAAAAGGGCTGACACATATGAGTGATGGGTTCAATTTCCAGAGTAGCTTTGCTTTGCTGTGTTTCTGCTTATCTTTAGTGAACAGTGAGGCCTTTGACGTGACGCTGCTCATCGATAACACACTTCTGCCTTCTTTGCTCTCTTTTCTCCTTCAGCTCCTCTCGACGCCGGACTGCATCAGTGCGACTGAGGTGCGGGCTGCTCTGCTGCTCTTTAAAATTTGCATTTTTCCCGTTTCTACCCCTTAGTCTTGCAGCATAAACAAGAAACAATGCTTCTCACACTGCACCAGCAACACCGCAGACTTCTGAGTTTAAACTTTGAGAAAATAAAGTCCACTAAAGCAAACTCTAAAGGTGAAACAATGAAGAACCATTGGGGCAGATTTACTAGAGCTTTGAACCAGAACAAGCCTCTTTTTTTCTTTACAAAATCCACTGGGCAGAAGTTTTTTTCCTTTCGATTGCATACATTTATATTTTTTTGGGTATTTATGTTGTGCTTTTCCACCTTGTAAAAGCCTAGCACTCAAAGCACTTTTGTGGTAGTCCCAATTTCAGTGCCAGATCGGTGAAGAAGAGTGCATTGTGACACAAAAAAGCATGTTTTAGATAGTGCACACGAAACATCGGCATAAACATACGAGGAGCACTGCCAGTTATTTATTAGAAAAGCCACAATGATTATTCACACACATTTACAAAAGTGTTGCACTTTATATTCCAGCTGGATGATATGGAGTAATTTGGAAATGATATAGTAATTATGGTTAGCTATAAGGTCATTTCTATACAATTCTCTTTTCAACCATGTAATTACTAGGACCATCTGAACTACGTGATTATAACCATAATTACCATATTATAACTTTATTATAATATTATTACCATGCTATTACTGAGCTGGAATGTGTTCTGCTACAAAGTGGTTCACATATTTATGAAACAAATCAGTCCCTGCAGCTCACGGGAAAATGCACAGCTCAGTAAATCCGGTCCATGGTTTCATCTGTTCAAAACGTTCAGTGTGAAAAGTACAAAGCTGTCCTTCAAAGTGTAGTAATAATGTACTCATAGTATACAAGTATAATGAATGGCATTAAAGTGACTTTCCTGATGACACACACACAGGCTGTCCCCACTTCTAACGGGACATCCTTTGACTTTGTTCCGACTGACAACGGCCCAGTCTGTCTGGACCTGTACTCCACCCCACGATATAAACCCGACCCGTCCAGTGACAATAACGGTGAGCTTCACGAGAAAATGATTTATTCTTGAGTCATTATATGTTTATCCTGGAAGTAGTCGTGTAAATATTTTGCTGCGTAATTAATAAAGGGTGTTATGTGTCTAAGCAGAAAAGAAGAATGATTGTATGTTGGAGGTGAGTTTGCCGGCAGAAGATCCAGCTTTGGAAGGAGACGAGGAAAAATGCGACGATGACGAAGACAGTGCAAAAAATATTCGTCTTAGTGCCATGGTCAAGGTGTTTCACTTTGTCATGAAGCAGAGCTACATCTGCGCTCTCATTGCTATGATGGTGAGTTCTGCGCTTAACATTTTGCATATTTTTTTAGATTTTTAGACAAAACGTTGGCTGAAAATGCACGACAGTAATATAGTTACTGTTTAGTTTGATTTAAAACAGGACAAGCACAACAGAAAAGTGAACTTTACCTCTCCACACAATCATTGTTTGCAAAAATACTTGATGCTAAGATGAATACCTGGTGGTGATTGGATGAAGCACCAATCAGAGCACGGCATGTTGTTTACATTAGTAATTACATCAAAACCCCTCGGGCAGGTCGCCTTGAGTCTGTGAACTCACAAATCTTGTAATCTTTCAAGAGCCAGGACACCCACTGCCTTGATCAGACTTGTTTATGCACTGGTTTGTTTTTGTTCAAGGCAGTGGACTGTTGTTCAACTCTGTAGCGCGCCATTAAAGAACATACTTTTGCACTATTGTTTTTAATGATTTTTCATTTATTGTACCAGACAAAACCCACAGATTACTCTTTGCCTATGACTCACACAGCTCTAAAGGAGTTATGGCTTTATGTAACTCTCACATTGATTTTTTCTTCTCGTCAGGCGTGGAGCATCACTTACGTCAGCTGGCTGACTTTTGTCTTCCTCATGTGGTCGTGCATGCTGTGGATGGTGAGGGACCGGAGACGTTACGCCATGTTGTCCTCTCCGTTCATGGTCGCCTACGGCAACCTGCTCATAGTTCTGCAGTACATCTGGAGTTTCGAGGGCATGAACGAGATCCCGGGACTTTTTGTCAAGAAGAACAACCCTTTCCACTCGCTTTCATCAAAGGTTTGGGACTTTGTTTTAAGAATTCTTTATCGATATTCTCCAGAGAGACACGTAGAGAGAGTATAATTTAAAAAGGAAAGGTCAGGTTAAATTCTTAAAATGTACAAAAGTACAAACATGTCACAAGTGGGACAGGCTGAGGTTTGCTTAACAAAGTAAACAATACATGAGATTTGATATCACTGCAGTGAAGGTTGTAGGAGTATCTCACACACTCCCCAAGGCACAAGCTCCAGGTGGAAGTTATGTCTAGTTCCTGCTGGATTAGCATGAAGAACATGACATGATCCGATTTGACATGACCTGAAGAGAACTATGAGCACCCAGTATTTATAAACAATATAAACAATAGTAAATGAAAAGTTATTATAACAGACTTTACAGATTTTTGGTTATTTAGAGTTTACTGTGTCATCTTTGAATTATCGGTGGAAATTAGGTTCAAATGAGTTCAACAATTCATTAATAAATTAAATAGTGTGCAAATGTGTTCTCTCTAAAGGAAGCAGTTTAGTAGTTTATGCCTAAGTGCGTTTTAAAAAACATGTTATAGAAGTTTGTTATACATAGCAGGAACATTACAAGCTCTAGGCTGTTCTATTGAAGTTAATTCTGATTTATCTGACTCTTATATCGCACAGAAGCCAACCCGTTTGGCTCTCACAGCAAGCTAAAGTAAATGCAATTATTTTTTCTGTCTGCCGTGTGTTTGTATAAGCCGCGTATTTGTCATATGTAGGTTCTTTGTCTGCTGAGCTTCTGGCTGCTGCTCAGACAGACTCTTACAGAGAAACAAGAAAAAGCTCTCCAGGACAGCGCTGGCCTCTCAGATGTTCGGGTGGAGGAGCAGAGCAAAAAAGGTAGGTCAGCGTTGTCTTTTTATTCAGATAATATTAGGAAAAACCTGAAAAGTCCTGTGTTTGTCTCACAGAGGAGGAGGACAAGGAGAAAGGGGCAGAGCAGGACACGATGCAGGTCTTTGGAACCATGATCATGGCCATCCTGGTTAAATACTGGATCTACATCTGCGGCGGCATGTTCTTCGTCGTCAGCTTCGAGGGAAACACTGTCATGTATAAGATCATCTACATGATGATGTTCCTCTCATGTGTGGCCCTTTACCAGGTGACTTCAGCCTCTCTTTGCCTTTTATGTACAGTACTCATCTAACATTGGATTTATACCAAAAGCTCTGAGCTCTGTTGTGTCAAAAGACTGTGTACAACATCTAGACTTTGAGCCTGGCCAACCATCCTTCTTTTTCCATTCAATATAAAAATGCATATGGCCTCTGTGGATTTGAGTTTGATTTCCAGAATAACCTGCCTCGGGCCCAACTGGAGTCGAAATTGATGTGATGGAAAGGGACCCCAGAAAGTAATCAGATGACATTACAGAGACAACAAAGGCAATACAAGACAATAAAAACACTTTTATTTAGATTTTCAAGGTATATGCAGTAGGCTTTATGGCAGTTTACTTTGAAACTGTGTGTTTATTTTGAAAATTCTTGAAAATGTATTTCCAGTGTCTGCTTCCTGTGGGTTCTCTTACAAAATAATCTTATATGTTGGGTGCATTTAATGTAAAGAAAACAAAACAGATTATATTCAAATCTTATCAATGCTTCTGAAATATATATGCGTTTAAGTGACATAGGCTTATTATATTTAAAATCTGTCATGCGTGAATTTTAATGTCGTGTTCCAGATTCAGCATTTAAGTGAGGCGCTGTCATATTCACAAAATCATCTTCCCAAAGGCAGTGTGGAGACAATTTAACTCGTGTCATAAAGTCTGTGTACCTCCAGGTCATAATCTACAGTGTTTTATAACCCAACAACAGTAAAAAAAAATCCTCCTAAATCCAAATGACCTATAACCACTATGTATTTTAATGTTTCACAGCTTATAAAACAGTATCTTGTGGAATTATAAAAAAGGAAATCTCATACTAACCTCGGAGCATAATGTTTTGAGAGGACAGTTTAGTTACAAGTGTTATGTATGAAATATATGTACATTGACTAATCAGAATGAGACATGTCATATACAGTCATAAAACAGCTCCACAGATCTTTATTTTCATGACATGTGACCTCAGAGCTCTATTTAAGACTACGCATGCATCTACTGTGAACAAGAGTAAGCATGAAACAGGGAAACAACAGTCATACAAGACGAATAATATGACCATAAAACAAAAATGTATGGTCACAGGAGTCCATGACAAAGAGTTTTTAGTTTACATTTAGAAGGTTAGATACTGTATGTGTCACGACCCTGGTGTCTGGAACAGGTGAAAAGACTCAAGGCAGAACCCCACGAAGGCATATGGTCTCAGATGGATTTATTTAGGTTTACAAGTACACGGTCCATATTCACAAGACGAAGTTGCCATCAACACAAGGTCCACTACTACCAGGGGTGAAGGAAGGGAGAAAGAAAGACAATCTGACACTAAACATTGGAAACACACGGATTATAAAAGGGAACACAATGAGACACAGGTGGAGCACATTAAGGGCGGAGCAGACAATCACAAACAGAGGGAAAGACACAAGGACAGGAAGTCAATCTCACATACAAACAGAGGAAAGACACCTCACATTAAGACACCGGAACTTAAATACTTTACTACAGCAGACTAACACAACACTAGGACATGACAGTATGTAATTATTCTGGCTATATTTAAAATATTTAGCCTGAAGAGTGTCATGGGGAAGTTGCACTTTATTTGTCCCCAAGCACACTTATGGATCAATTAAATATCATTTTATCTAATCATAAAACAAAAATGTCTGTAGCTCTAACCCCCCTGAGGTTGGACTTGTAGGACCTCTGATAATATCATTTTAAACTACAGGCAGGTGTTCTCTCCCTCCAGGTGCACTACGAGTGGTGGCGTCGGGTCCTTAAGTACTTCTGGATGTCTGTAGTGGTTTACACCATGTTGGTCCTCACCCTCGTCTACACCTTTCAGTTTAAGACCTCGCCGTTATTTTGGTCCAGGATGTTGGGGGTGAACGTAGAGAGGTGAGAGTTTTTTAACGTTAATGTCTTTAGTTTGTGTTGATTTGACTAAATGAGGATGTACAGTAGTTGTCTTATAGCTGTTTTATGGAGAAGACCAGAGTATTCTTTCTAGAGTTATTATAGTCACTACTGTCTTAAGACTTTTTTGTTAAAGTTTTGGGCTTGTCTGTTTTTCCTCAGTCTTGTGTTGGTCTCAGACGTCAAGACCAGTTAATTTGTCTGTTCTTGGAATTATTAAAAAATTCAATCATTTTATCTGTAATCAAAAATCTTGTTCTGTCTCCTTCACCAAACACTGACCTCCATGAGTCTGACTTAGTCTAAGACTGGACTCGGACTGGTTATCTTGTATCTATTACAGTGTATTGTAGACTTGTTCTAGTCTTGATGCGCTCCATGTTCCAGACATGTCTTGGTCTCGGTCGATTCAGTCTTGATTTAGTTTAGTTTATTCTCAAATATAACAATAATACAGTGGAGGAAAAACGTTTTAGGACAACCATAATATTTTGGGTTACTTTGACTATTGTTGACTTTGAATGAACTGACATTGAAACTGTCAAGAATTTAGTTTGGTTAGTTTTTCTTGTTAAATCATTTTTACTTGAATAATATGAACTATTGTTTGTGTCTGTCTAATGCAGTTACACCTTTTAAAACACAAAAAAGTTTTTTCCACAAATAGTTCATAAATGTGAAAAATTTTAAGGCTGCCCCAAAAAATTTTTTAACCATTTTAGTTACAACTGCATTTTAAATCTGTGGCTGTAGTTGTCATTAACATCCTTTCTAATTTTATTTTGTAGCTTAAAAGATCTGGGGTTGGAGCAGTTTAGTCTCGGTCAGCTGTTCACAAGGATTTTAATTCCAACGTCGTTCCTCTTGGTGTGTATCCTCCACCTGCACTATTTTCACCAAAGTTTCCTGCAGCTCACGGACCTTCAGGCCATCGTAGCCAAAGAGCAGAGCACCATTTACAGGTGAGACTTTCTATATCTTAGTTAACGTCGCTAAATAAATACAAGAATCTTTTACAGGTTGTTATTTATTTTAAATGAAATCTGGCTTTGTCCCAAAAGTATTACTAGTGTCATGAAGGAGCAGGAGAAACTCATTTTCTTTATTTCATTATATCATTGTATAATTATGACTAATAATAAATAATTATACAATCCATTGCTTGGCATTAAAAAAGTGAAATATGCTAAAACACATAAAGCAACACTATGTAACTTTCAGGATTTATAAAAAAAAAACTTGCAGTTTTAACAGTACATCTAAAAACATAACTGAAAATGCAGAAACCTACAGGCCTATTTTCTTCTTTGCGTGTAGCTTATCCATTAACCGTTCGAATGGTACTTTCCGAAGTCTTCCTACAGCCCACTATTATTCAATTTGACTTGGGTATCTTTAGATGCTGGGAAAACTTACAAATCAAACCATATCCTGCAAAATTCTGTTTCATAAAACGTCATATTTTCTTTGAATTAGCTCTGATCCTAAACTCCCACTGCGTCTGTACTGATCCCAGTGTTTACTGATGACACCGTGTCCAGCCACAGAGCACAGGCTGCTAAGTGTAAAAGCCCTGATATGTGCTCATTGTATGACTTCCTGTTTATATCAGCACAAGCAATGTCTTCATAGAACAAAAAAAAAACATGTTATCCAAGCCGTTTGGTCAGGCTCTGTAGTGCCACCCACAGACTAGTATTTTACATGTATTTCATTATTGGTATTTCATATTTCTCTCAAAGTTTATTACAGATATTCACTCTCAAGCAGTGCAACCGAAAAAAATCCATGTAAAGACTGAAGCTTTAGGGACTAGGAATGGGTTTAGGACATAGCCATTGTGTGCCACTACCCTGCTGCTAACACACGTGACTGATGTGTCTCAAAAAGTCCCCCTTGTACTGATCTGGCACTATATATGTTCTCGCAGTGTTAATTATTTTAAGACTATATAATTGATGGAAAAAAAGTGACATAGTGTTGCTTTGTCCATTATAACATTGGTTTCTTTCTTCATCTTTTGAGCTTTAACATTCATGTTTTCATACTTGGACCAAATCTCTTTCCTAGTTTTATATCTGAACTCATCCTGCGGCTTGCTTTGCTCATGTGTGCGTTTCTCTATGGCCCGCTGCCATCTCTCCTCTGCCTCCTCTCACAGCCATGCTAAAGTCAATGGGCGGGTCTATATGATCATGAATAGGTGGGTGCTGCTTGCTTTCTGTGCTGTCAATGACACTCTTCTCCTTCCTCCCTCACTGGACCGTTCCTCTGAAAGTTTACCTGTCATGGATGATATCTCAACAACTTATTTGCTAGTTTATTTTTGCTTGTAGCCTGTTCCTGTTGGGTTCGTCCTACGATCTCTAAATGTTTAATTCTCTCCTCTGTAACCAGGCCCACCCTCTAACGTTTTGGTTTGTTTTCAAAACCCATGTAATTAAATGCATGTTTCAATTTCTATTATGATCAAATTTATCTTAATCTTTTCTGTACTTCTAAAATTTAGCTCGGCCAGCCATCCTTAGGCCCTCTTCATTTTCAATTCATCTTTTACCCATAAAAATTCATGTTTCCAGGTTCACTTATTATATTAGCACTTTAGTATTAAGTGTATTAACTCTAAAGTGTCCCTAGTGAATGAATGTGAGAGTGAATGGTTGTCTGTCTCTAAATGTTAGCCCTGCGACTAACTGGCCACTGTCCAGGGTGAACCCCATCTCAGGCCCAAAACTGCTGGGATAGGCTCCAGTCACCTGCGACCGTTATCTATCGATCTAATCTAATCTATATTACACTACACTATTGTCTCATTGGATTTAAGTTGAATTACCACATTCCCACAGAAAAACTGCCTCTCGTCCAATTCTAATAATGTACAAAACACTTTACCATTTTAGAGAAAACACGTAGTTTCTAGAGATTACTAGAGACTCCAGACTGATTTTATGTCAAAGAATCTTTCAGTGAATAGGAATGGCTGGCCAGGCTTTACCTAAAACAGCACCTATTTTAAAAAAAGTCTTGTGTAAAGTATTTCTTCAAGACCTGATGATGTATAAAAGTTGTTTCTCATTTCTAAATTCCTCCCGTCACTTTTCATCATTGACCTTTGTGAAACTTCATTGTCCTGAGCAGCATCAAGAAAAGAATTCCTATTCAACAAACCAAGTAAGTATCAGCCATGGGGATAAACCAAATGCCTGCTTTAACTTTGTGGTTGGTTAATGCCAGCCCTGACCCGACTGTTGACCATGTCCCGTTGCCTGAGAAGTATTTAAAGGGTTGATGCACTTTCCAGCTCCCGGCATTTGTCTGCTGCAAGAAGAAAAAAAATAAAACAGTCTCCAACAAAGCAACATGTATTATTTAGAGAATGCATAAGGAATGTGCACTGCTTTTTGTTACAATGCCTGATTTAATGCTGCTCTGTCTCTGTGTTTGAGGCAATGAACAAATATTCCCTTTTTAACATTTGCATCAGAACCTTTGGAGAATGTATTTGATTTGTTGAACTGTATATATACCATTGAGGACTGAATAAAATAAAATGTTAAAGTTAATTTGCTCCATGACACGTCTAATCAGAAAAATAACAGCTAAATGCAATTGTTCCTCATTAGTATATCAATACACATGTGTACTTGTGCATATTATGGGTTATAACTGGTCACATATTTTCAGGTTGGCGCACCCGGAGGGAAGTCTCGCTGACCTCACCATGCTCAGTGCCAGCTCGGTGGACGCTGCGCTGCCCAGAGACGAGGGCGAGCCGCCGCAGGAAAAGCTAGAGCAGCAGATAGAGTGGGATTCTGAGAAAGAGCAGGTTTTAGTCACGGTGATGGATGACTCAGACAAGACGGTCTTTAAAGCTAAGAGCCTCTCAGACCTGCGGCAGGCCAGCACAGAGAGCCACCACTACAGCGCGAAGACCGAGCCCGAGCCCGAGCCCAGCACTGAACAGAGCTCAGGTACAAACAGTGACTTCAGGGCAATGGCACAAACAAGTCCATTAACTGTTGGCTGCACATGTTTACTCAATATATTTCAGATTTTATTACTAGAGCAGAGTTCACTTGGACATGGGTGGAAGAAATCAAGGAAAAAAGTCATTGCTCAAGTAAAAGTATAGTTGGTAAACTGATATAATACTTGGCTGTATGAGTAATAAAATCACTCAAGTACTCAAGTAAAAGCACAGAATTTCTACTTTTCTTCTTGAATAAATGGCAAGATGTTCTCAGCCTGACTTTCCTTAATGAAGAAAAACTGTTAATTAGAAATTCAAGAAGACTTAATGTAAAACTTACATTTAAACTTGATCTTTTTTAATGCTCCTGCATAATCCCCCTGAGGTCAGTATAAAACATCTACATTAAATATCTATAATAAATATAATTTTTTCTATTAATTTTTTTTACTTGTTTTACAATGAATTACACAAACAAATTTTAGCTCAGTATTAAACAAAAACAAAAAACTATTAATATGAACTTAATGTTGGGTGTTACCTAGTCCCATGACCTTTTGTTAAAAATAAAAATATGTTAAATAATGTTTAAATTTACTTCCCAGTTCTTTTGGACATACAGAGATTAGATTAGATTTTGCTAAAATGTAATTTATGGACATGAATAAAGTAAATATTGTCAGCAACAATGACTATGTCACAATGTAAACTGACATTGGCAATTTTTTCTATACTACAAGCTACATTAAGCATAACATATATTTTATTCATGTTGATTTTGAACAAAGCCTAAAAGTTATGTAACAAGTGTTTTAGATTTCCCGCGTTCACAAACATCTCTTTGTCAGCCATTACCTCCTCAGTCTTCCGCAAAGACCAAAGCCAAGTCCCGGTCTGTTCAAGTATCTGCCGCATACTTTTTTTACCATCCAGCTGTTAATCTTCGTAGACAAAGCTGTAAAAACCTCTCTGTATTGCAGATATTTGGTCTGAGGATGATTTATTCCAAGTTTTAGTCATAACTCACTTTGAGAGAGCTCACTTTCACCCGTCACGTCTTTCTTGTAAGACCAACAAAAGCCAAAGCATTGTTTTTTCCTCACACAGACAGTCACCCTGCTCTTAAATTAAAGCTTGTGTATATACGCAGAAAATAAAATAGGTGATAAAACACAAGGCTGCCAGGCCCCACCGTTTACAGTGATCTGCAGCCAATATGAGCTATATATGCTCTTGGAGTTTTGTCCAAACAGAGAGGCCACTATTAAAGGCCAGATAAAAGAGCCTTTGTTACATACACTATAGCTTTATTTTAATGTACTTTTGAGAAGATTAAAAACACCTTACTGTTGTCCAATAGGAACCAGTCTTTGTACAAATCCAGTTGTAATTGGATAAGCTCACTCAAAAATTTTAAAAGTCTTGATCTAAGACGTCAAGACCAACCAACCAGAAATGGCATATTTGTTTGTTCTTGGGCTTGAATGAAACCTAAATAATATTATACTCAGTTAAACATTTTGTTCTAACTCTGTCTCCTTCACAAACACTGACCTCCATGAGTCTGGACCTGGTCTAAGACTGGACTAACTCTGTCTCCTTCACCATAAACTGACCTCCACGAGTCTGGACCTGGTCTAAGACTGGACTAACTCTGTCTCCTTCACCATAAACTGACCTCCACGAGTCTGGACCTGGTCTAAGACTGGACTAACTCTGTCTCCTTCAAACACTGACCTCCGTGAGTCTGGACCAGGTCTAAGACTGGACTAACTCTGTCTCCTTCAAACACTGACCTCCATGAGTCTGGACCTGGTCTAAGACTGAACTAACTCTGTCTCCTTCAAACACTGACCTCCGTGAGTCTGGACCTGGTCTAAGACTGGACTAACTCTGTCTCCTTCAAACACTGACCTCCATGAGTCTGGACCTGGTCTAAGACTGGATTAACTCTGTCTCCTTCAAACACTGACCTCCGTGAGTCTGGACCTGGTCTAAGACTGGACTAACTCTGTCTCCTTCACAAACACTGACCTCCATGAGTCTGGACCTGGTCTAAGACTGGACTAACTCTGTCTCCTTCAAACACTGACCTCCTTGAGTCTGGACCTGGTCTAAGACTGGACTAACTCTGTCTCCTTCACCATAAACTGACCTCCTTGAGTCTGGACCTGGTCTAAGACTGGACTAACTCTGTCTCCTTCACCAAACACTGACCTCCACGAGTCTGGACCTGGTCTAAGACTGGACTAACTCTGTCTCCTTCACCAAACACTGACCTCCATGAGTCTGGACCTGGTCTAAGACTGGACTAACTCTGTCTCCTTCAAACACTGACCTCCTTGAGTCTGGACCTGGTCTAAGACTGGACTAACTCTGTCTCCTTCACCAAACACTGACCTCCGTGAGTCTGGACCTGGTCTAAGACTGGACTAACTCTGTCTCCTTCAAACACTGACCTCCATGAGTCTGGACCTGGTCTAAGACTGGACTAACTCTGTCTCCTTCAAACACTGACCTCCGTGAGTCTGGACCTGGTCTAAGACTGGACTAACTCTGTCTCCTTCAAACACTGACCTCCACGAGTCTGGACCTGGTCTAAGACTGGACTAACTCTGTCTCCTTCAAACACTGACCTCCGTGAGTCTGGACCTGGTCTAAGACTGGACTAACTCTGTCTCCTTCAAACACTGACCTCCACGAGTCTGGACCTGGTCTAAGACTGGACTAACTCTGCCTCCTTCACAGACACTGACCTTTTCGTCCACTGGGAGTAAAACCGACAGTGTGCTCTGGTTGGAATCAGAGTGAATAAAACAGCAGCAGCAGGAGCAGTGGGATAATGGTGTTAAAACAGAGGGACATAACTGCTGTAATTTGAAGACACATGGAAACACTCTCCATTTGCACCTCTTCAGTTTAAGTTGTTTGTCAGTGTCTGGGTTTTGTCTTCATTCCGTTCCTACCACTTCTCCCCCTTTTGAGTCAAAGGCACAAATGCTTTCGGGGCCTAAGACAAGGTTCACCGGACAATCAACAGTTAATCACAGGGATAACACTCACATTTATTCTCTATGAGCTATTTAAGACTCACTTATACAAATACAGCAGCAGGAGGACGGCACACAGAGAGACTGATCACATGACTCTCCTGCTGTGTGACAGGAGTGCTTCCAAACCAAGCTCATCTAAGGCATTATATTTGTAACACATCACCTTTTTTCAATATAATCTCACGTGTCTATTTAAAGTCTGCATAAAATTTCATTCAATTCCATTATACGGACTAATAATTATGTCATTCATTCCAGCTCCTCAACTTTAGGCACCTGTGCCCTCAGCCATTACATCATTTGTATTATTCTGTCCATCTATTCTTCTTTTCGCCCAAATTAAAATATATCTCTGGGAGGTTTGTAATGATAATAGCAATATTTATTTATACAACACATTTTAAAAATTAGTTCACAAAAGGCTTCACAAAATAAAAAAGTAAAAGCAGAAACGAAAGACAAAGAAAAGCAGGAAACAGGTCGAGAGAAGGTGGGACATGAAGAATGGACATTTATAAAACTGTACTTGTTTAGAAATAGTGCTTTTTAAGCTGCATAATTAAAGGAAAGGCCCAGCATCTGTAAAAATGATTGTCTTTCCTTCTCTGCCCACTCACCAGGATCTAGTGTCATGATATATATTTTTCTGTGTAGGAGCTGCACCTGTGTCCTTTCTGTGATAAAGACTGTATTGTTTTCCATTGTGGCTCATTCTGGTTTTTGTCTGTCGTGCACAGATCTGAGGAACAAATGGCACTTAGTGGTGGACCGCCTCACTGTGCTTTTCCTCAAGTTTTTGGAGTATTTCCACAAACTGCAGCTGTTTATCTGGTGGCTGATGGAGATCCACATCATTAAGATCGTTGCCTGTTACACTTTCATGGTCTCTGTCAGAGAGGTAGGAATGCATTCAGTTTGAATCATCCGCTGCTGAGTGGATTAGCTTTAAAGGCATAATATGGGGGGTTTTCTTTACATTTATTCTTACTCATGACATGATAGTAAGCTGAAAAGCGAGAACTACCAACTGGAGAACATATTGTGCCATTAAAACTCTCTGTATGGTTGATTTTTTTTGATTAATTTATACAGTGATATATGGTATAATGGAACTAGGGCTGCACAATATTAGGAAATAATTTGATATGCAATGACAATGATGTAAATTGTGTTGCCAAAATGATTTGTTATTTAAAAAGGTGCACATTAATCAACCTGAGTACAGCATGTAAATGTGCCAGATTCAGGCACAAGTTCACAAAAACAAGTACAAATTTAACAATAACATATACCACAGTGTTTGTTAGTTTATAAAATATGTCAGTCATGAGTGTAACATTTATATTTAGATTTACTAAATGTGTTAAGTGATGTAATGTTCCTCAGTTCTATTTGTACTTTATTTTAAGAAAAGACTGACTGTACAAAAGAACTTTTGCCGCTCTTGTGGTTGTATTAAAGTTTAATTGAATGAACTCTGTTAATGGTGGTGGGGTCAGACCATGAAGGGGTTTTTACCCAGGGTTCTCTGCTTGAATACAAGTTCATTATGTATTTGTAGAATGGAATACTGCCTATAGACCGACTTTTACTGATCACACTATGGCTACTTTTACATTTAGTCTCACCACAATGTAAATAAATAAAGGTTTTGGACTTGTGTATATGATTTTTGTACAATTATCTGTCACATGGAATACCACATTATTCTTGTTAAATTAGTCTTTGTGACACATATACTGTAAAGTTGATGTGATATGAATAAACGTGATAAAGTGTGCATTTCTAATTAAAACTCTTTTCCCACTAGTGGAAGAATGACAAAAGTGTTGGTATTGTGCTCTGTGCAGGTGTCTTTGCTGAACTACGTGTTCCTGGCGTCCTGGGCCTTCGCGTTGCCCTACAGCCAGTATCGGCCTCTGGCCTCCAGTGTTTGCACCGTCTGGACGAGTGTCATCATCATTTGTAAAATGTTATACCAGCTGAACTCTATAGATCCCGTTACATACGCCAAGCAGTGCAACATGGTAAATATAAACAACCCACTCTTTTATTTTATTTTGAAAGGCATTTGTGTTTAATAGTTGACATTTGAACTAGCATGTCTGTGAAGGTTCTCAGTCATCCAGGTCATCTTTAAGAAAAGGTTAAAGCTAAAGTATCTGGACTTAGTTTTTAAGATGTTTCATTCAAGAGACTTTGTCAGTTCTGTGTGGACCAGTTTTTGATACAGAGTGTTCCCAAGGTTTAAAATGGACTGTGGTTTAAGGTTTTTCAGATAAACCAGACACATAAGGGATAACTACACCCTTCCCTTTTGTCCCTGGTTCCTGTCTGTTTGGTGTCTGTGCCCTCTTGGTTTTGTTGAAAGTCCATCTGGGGTATCTACAGTCTCTCAGGGCTTTACGGATGTGTTGTTCTTCTTTCCGTTTACCTTCTGAGGTTGTGGGCACCTCTTGTGCTCTGTGCTGAGGAGTCCTGATGACTCGCAGTGAGCTTTGTGCTGACCTGTAGAGATGTGTCCTCTGGTAGGCTCTTCCTCACAGCCACGAGTGCTTCAGTGGTGGGTCTGCAGGTAAAGAGGGATGTGACGGAGAGGGGATATTGGAACTATCTTGTTTTATCTTATGGTTTATTCTGTTGCTGTAATGAGGTCTACTGAATGAATTTGCTTTGGACAAAACTGTGAAATTAGTTTTCAGTTTGGGTAGGTTTACTTTACTCATATTAAAATTCCCTTCTCTGTATTGTATTGTGGTTGGATTCTGGTAGACTTTGGTGACATAGAGCTAATAGTTACAAAGTTTATTGATGTTATTAGGAATATCTTTAATATTAGGTGTGAAAAAAACAATATACTGTTTAAAATCCAAGCTAAATTGAAGTCATGTTTGTTGTTGATAATGTGTTCTTTTCATCCACAGACTGGAAATTACACAGACGAGCAGAGAACTGAGCTGCAGGACTCTCTGCTTTATAAGGAACCTGTGGATCCAGCCAACTGGGTCGGTCTGAGGAAGACTGACGACCTGCTCGGATACGTCAGGGTGAGAAAAGATACTGTGCCTAAAGCTACGCCATCAACAACAAAAGTAGGAAGTACAACTACTTACTACAGTACTTACCGAAAACAGAGAATAGATACAAGTACTTATTAATATTCATGGAATTTGCAAAGATATTAGTGCCTTCAGTTTTTTTTTTTTTAAACGGCTGATTTTGATTTTTGTGCCTCTACTTTTTTTATCTCTGGTTAAACTATTTCCAGGCAGTGCTGTGTAGATGTAAGGGAATGTACTAAAATACTCATACTCTGAAACCAATTAATGATGAATATTTGTCTCAGTAACTGGAACTTAAAAGTAAAGAGATTATAAAACCTTCTGGGATACTACATTTTACATTTGGAAACATTAGGAAATACCTTTGTTTTCCTGTTTTCACCAGAACAACCTGTTGATGCTGGCCGTGTTGCTGTTCGAGGTGACCATCTCTCGACACCAGCAGTACTACAGACTCAGGAACAAACTCTCTCCTCCAGCTCACATCATCTTCCACAATATAACACGACAGCACCTGGACATAGGCATCGTCCACTTCGTCAAGTATTTTATCAACTACTTCTTCTACAAGTTTGGCCTTGAGGTAAGATTATAGAAGAATATACTTTTTCACAAATATATGCATGTTATGTTATGTTTTTTTGCTTTGGTTTCAAATGTCATGTAGGTTAAAAGATAACATTTCAGCTCTTTGGCCTTCATCAGGGCTTTACTACCTGTGAGTTTGTTCACGTTAAAGAGACAGGACAAATATCTTAACATGACAAAACTACAACTAAGCAAAACATTTGTGTAAACTTTTAAATCAATACATTTGACATTTAATAAAAGAGTTTTTACCTTCACCACACCAACTCTTATGTTTATGACGATCGGTCATTAGTTTGTGTTTTTGGATCTTAACCTGCACGGAGGAGTTTATTTCTTTAAAGAAACCGGAGAGGGTGATTGGAAACCAGTGAGTAGGATGACATGACAATGAGCAGCCATACAAAAAAACTAAACTTAAATATCTTTCCATTAATACCTGCTCATAGTAGGCCTCAGCCACAAAATTTACAGCTTAAATACTTTCAGTATTTGTGAGACTGTGTAAATCCTAGACTCTATTGAGCCTCACATATCTGCTCTGTTCCCACAGACGTGCCTGCTGCTCGGGGTCAATGTGATTGGGCAGCGTATGGACTTCTACTCTATGCTCCACGCCTTTGCTCTGATCTTAGTCATGTACAGACGAAGGAGGAAGGCCATCGCTGAGATCTGGCCAAAGTACTGCTGCTTCCTGGCCTGTATACTGACTTTCCAGTACTTTGTGTGCATCGGGATCCCACCTGCCGCCTGTAAAGGTGTGTGTGGTCTTCTCATCCAGCTGGCAGTTCACTAACCTAAAAAAACAAACTTTAAAGGCCTTTAATTGCAATTTATTATTCTTGTGAATATGGTTGAAAATGTTTAAAAAATATTGTTTGCAATGTGAATGCTACTTTATCTGCTTTCTTTTTTTTCTTTCTTTTTCTGTAATTGAAAATGGGTTAATAAACATTTTGTTTTATGAGTATAAAGGCCATTAGAATACTTTCTTAACCTAAATACAAATAATAGAATATTTTCAGTTCAGTTTAATTCATCTAAAGAAAAGATTTACCAACAGTTGCACTTAAAACAGTGTATGAAGGAGTTATGTCTGTGGAGATTCTCTGTCACCCATGTCATCATATAATATAGGATATTCAGATTTATTGATTCTGAACCCTACGAAGAGCAGATTATAATAGTGTACTTTTGTTTTGGTGAAGTAGACTTGTCATTTTCATGCCCCACAAACACTCACGTCTCAAAATGCTGTACGTTTTCATTTCAGAATATCCGTGGAGGTTTCCTGACTCCACGACTGACTCCAAAGTGGTCAAATGGCTCTATGTTCCAGATTTCAAGACCAGCCCTAATTCATCTTTTCTCATCTGTATGTATTTAATGTGGTTGTGGAAAACAGCAATAAGTTAGTAACCTGTGTAAGAGAGATAAATGTTAATGTCTCCTTTTCTTCTTAGATGATTTTATGTTGCTGCTCTGTGCCTCGTTCCAGAGGCAGGTTTTTGACGACGAGAACAAGGCAGCGGTTCGTATCATGGCCGGAGACAATGTGGAGATCTGCCGAGATTTAGACGCTGCTTCCTTCAGTGTCCATAACCCAGTCCCGGACTTTATCCACTGCAGGTACAGACTCTAGAAGTGATGACTTTACATTGCAAATAATCAGTGTTTCATTTGTCAATGCACCTTAGTTCTTATATCATTTTACACAAAATAGTAACTTAAATTTGTAATTTTTACATTATCTAGTTGTTTACTCTAATATATTCCACAACACAGCCATGTCCTGACTTCTCTCGACAACAAAGGGCATAAAGCAACTTTAACTCCTCAATAAACCACTGGTATTATTAACTCGCTTATTCAATTGAGTTAATTTAATGTTTAATGAGTTATTTACTGGAGTTATATAATATAATAATACAAAAATATACGGACACGAATATGACAGTTACATACATCTAGGACTGGTACACTTTTACCATATTGACTTTAAGGAAACAACACAAAGGAAAATTAAAGCTTTGAGACCACTGGATACAGTGCTTAGAGTCTGTTAGTTTCATTCCTTCTGCGAATGTTATTCATGAGTAAGTAAAGTCATTTCATTTCATTCTGAAGTATTGATTGTTTCAGTTTCTACCGTGGTTTCCAGTCATAGTTATTGTCAGAGGCAGCGTGTTCCAGTCTGAAAAAGAAAAGTGTACAGAGCTAAGTGCATTGGTTCTGGGCAGGTTCAGGCTTGTCTTGTGTTTTAAACAATGTCCTTTACATTTTGGGTGTAATGATTAGTGCATTACCTGTAGTCGTCTGGAAAACTGGACAGATTTACAGAAGCAGTGAACAGCTGTGAAAGTGCCTTAAACTGAATCAAAGCAGAAGAAGAAGGTACATTACTAAATAAAATAAATAGACTGCCAATTTGATTTTAGCATAGTTTTAGTGCTGAAGTGACTGAGTATTAACCCTCTCACGTAGAAAAGCTATTTCCTATAGCTTAAAATATTAATTTGTTCAGGAAATACTTTTCTGACACAAAGGAGCATTTGCTGAGTCTGGCTTTTTCTCCAGACGTCAAGAAATCCACTACAGGAAATACCCCAACTATATACAAGAAATGCAAGGCAGCTGTGTTTTATTCAACACAGTTCATACACTAAGTACGCAGACAGATTTAGGATTAGAAACAGAGATAAAATACAGAATTAAAACAGGATAAAACACTTTCAGTTGTCATTACAGGAGGAGTGTAGGCAAAGCTAAAAAAAAAAATAAACTTGGAGTAAACTTTGAAAACTTTGAGTTACCGGTCCCTGTGTCTGAGAATATAATCGTGTCCAAGTACGAGCCATCAAAAAGACAAATCATGGACTCGAGTACTACAACACACACAAAACAGAAGAACAGAAGCTACTCTTTCATTAAGGTTAAACAAAATAGGTAAAAGTGATAAATCGTGGAAAATAGTAGATCATATTTTTTGTACATTAGCTCACACCAGTAGATTAGAGTGAGGTGTTATGCATAATTCAGGCGTTTGGCAGTCGTACGATATTTGAATGTTTAGGTTGACTCTTGTGTGTGTGTGAAATGTACAGAGGAAGGCATTAGAGAAGCCGGGAGAAAAGCTGAGCGTCCTTACCTGGAATTGATTATGTGCTCTTTACATTGCACTGTTTTGATGTGCAAAGTGGACAAGTCTTTTATTAACGCACTCTGTGTCCATCAACAAGCCTCGGTACAAAAGGGAAGAGAGCTGCACTGGCCGTCTGTCCACACCACAGCAGCTCTGCACTTATTCCATCTTTTCCCTCAAGGATCAAATTACGGATACTGAGTGGGGGAGAAATCCATACTGCACAAAAACACTCTGTCCGTCACTCTGAGCCTCAGACACTTTTGCCCCTGTACTCTAACTCGATAAATAGCTTTTAAGTATGGAACAGGTATTTTTTTTTCCCCTCCTTTCTTTGACGAAGGACACTAACTCAGCTGTTTTCAACACACTTCATCAGAGCGCTTTCCTCAACTGTGTTTTTTTTTCTTGAGGATCATTAAATTAATGCTTGTTGCGTCTGATGTTTTCTTGTGGAGGGGTTGTGAAAAACAGGATCTAAGTTTATGTTAGTATGTTGGGCCTGCAGTGGTTTTCCTGTGCTGAGTGACAAGCGTCAGGTTACACTGGTCAGCCTCCTACTGGCGCTGCACTCGACTTTATCTGACAATATATAATCACATTCTTAGCTTTAGATTGAATTAATTAACATTGGTTTATATTAGGCTTATTGAAATTGAAATGTTTAAATATGTATAATTCATTAAAACATGTTTTATTCCATTCTTATTATTAATTGATTTGGGTTAAATGTAGTGCTCACCACTTTGTTTCTCGAAATTAAAAGAGATGAATGAATTTGTAACAGTTATTGAAGACCATTCAACCCAGAACAATGTATTTAAATGAAATCAACCAAGATAACCTGCATAACATTATCACAATGTATAGGTTATAATATGTACTGTATGTAATGTTACTTCCTTGGTACATTAGTTTATACATCAATGTTGCCACACGTCTTGGAAAAACTTGAATAATCCGTCAAATTTGGAGTGTTGTTTTCCAGTCACTGAAATAATTAAAATATTTGTAATTGTCCGTCAAAAATTCAATTTCAGTTATTAAAAGTACATAGGAAAGAATACAATACTTTCATTTGATGTGAAACCTAGACTGAAAGAGTTTAGGCTGAAGCTGAGACTTATTGTGCACATACTATAGATCATAACAAAACCACAAGAAAGAAAAAAACACAAATCAATTCTAACAAGTTACATTCACAAAAAAAGAAAGAAAAGCAGATATTATTACTATTATTACTAATATCATTAAATATTGTTAACTCTATATTTATTATTATTGTTACCATCATCCTCATTACTACCATTCTGATATTAATCACTTTCATACCATTATCATCAACATTATTACAATATAAATAACTGCATCAATATACAGTTTACACTTATGGCTATTATCCTATTTATATGCTTAGTTATTTTAATTAGCATTCCTAATTACTTACTTAATTACAGGTGACTATTAAAGAGCTGAGGAATAAAAAGGACACGCACTCTTTGTCTCGTCCTGAACTCTCATCCTGTGGGGGTACTTCTCCAGGTGGGGGTGCTTCTTTCTGTGGGGGTACTTCTTCCTGTGGGGGTACTTCTCCAGGTGGGGTACTTCTCCAGGTGGGGGTACTTCTCTAGGTGGGGGTACTTCTTCCTGTGGGGGTACTTCTCTAGGTGGGGGTACTTCTTCCTGTGGGGGTACTTCTTCCTGTGGGGGTACTTCTCTAGGTGGGGGTACTTCTTTCTGTGGGGTACTTCTCCAGGTGGGGGTACATCTCCAGGTGGGGTACTTCTTTCTGTGGGGGTACATCTCCAGGTGGGGGTACATCTCCAGGTGGGGTACTTCTCCAGGTGGGGGTACTTCTCTAAGTGGGGGTACTTCTTCCTGTGGGGGTACTTCTCTAGGTGGGGGTACTTCTTCCTGTGGGGGTACTTCTTCCTGTGGGGGTACTTCTCTAGGTGGGGGTACTTCTTTCTGTGGGGGTACTTCTCCAGGTGGGGGTACATCTCCAGGTGGGGGTACTTCTTCCTGTGGGGGTACTTCTTTCTGTGGTGGTACTTCTCCAGGTGGGGGTACATCTCCAGGTGGGGGTACTTCTTCCTGTGGGGGTGCTTCTCCAGGTGGGGTACTTCTCCAGGTGGGGGTACATCTCCAGGTGGGGGTACTTCTTCCTGTGGGGGTGCTTCTCCAGGTGGGGTACTTCTCCAGGTGGGGGTACTTCTTTCTGTGGGGGTGCTTCTCCAGGTGCGGGTACTTCTCGAGGTGGGGTACTTCTCCAGGTGGGGGTTTTCTTCTTCCTGTGGGGGTACTTCTCTAGGTGGGGGTTCTTCTTCCTGTGAGGGTACTTCTCCAGGTGGGGGTTTTCTTCTTCCTGTGAGGGTACTTCTCTAGGTGGGGGTTCTTCTTCCTGTGAGGGTACTTCTCTAGGTGGGGTTTTCTTCTTCCTGTGGGGGTACTTCTCCAGGTGGGGGTTTTCTTCTTCCTGTGAGGGTACTTCTCTAGGTGGGGGTTCTTCTTCCTGTGGGGGTTTTCTTCTTCCTGTGGGGGTACTTCTCCAGGTGGGGGTACTTCTTCAGGTGGGGGTTTTCTTCTTCCTGTGGGGGTACTTCTCCAGGTGGGGGTTCTTCTTCCTGTGGAGGTACTTCTCCTGGTGGGGGTTTTCTTCTTCCTATGGGGGTACTTCTCCAGGTGGGGGTACTTCTCCAGGTGGTTGTTGTTACAGTGGCCACTTTAATGCGAAAAGAGAAACAGTTGAAAAGTGAATAGTATTTTTTAATTATTTTTTTTTGTATTTGTGTACTTAAGCTGATAAATTAAGATCACTATTAATGAATAAAATGTCCTAAATCCTGAGATATTATTTCTACTGTAACCCTTTTGTGTTTTATAAGACCGTTTGTGTTAGGCATAAGTGACCCAATAATAAAAAGCAATTTCATTCAAATGAATTCTCACTGGACAAAAGCACACATTTATCACAGAACTTCACTTTACTTTACTTCACTTACATTTAGTTGTGTTGGCTGTGTTTTCCAGGTCCTACCTCGACATGCTGAAGGTCATCATGTTTAGCTACCTTTTCTGGTTCGTGCTCACCATCATCTTCATCACTGGAACCACTCGCATCAGTGTCTTCTGTATGGGTTACCTCGTGGCCTGTTTCTACTTCCTGCTCTTCGGGGGTGAGCTTTTGCTGAAGCCGATTAAAAAGATCCTCCACTACTGGGACTTCTTAATCGCCTACAACATATTTGTCATCACCATGAAGAACATTTTGTCTGTGAGTATGCTTCCACATTATGTTAGATGAATGTGATTTTAGATGGAGAGACTGCCTCTATGTACATTTCAGGAACAATAATCTCATCCTCACCGTCTGCTGTGTTTCTAGATCCTGGCCTGTGGATACATTCACACTCTGATGAAGAACCAGTGCTGGTTAATTCAGCTTTTCAGTCTCGCCTGCACCATTAAAGATTACAACATCGCAATTAGCCAAGATAAGCTGCGTAAGTATATCACAATATCGGCTTGAATTGAATTGGAATATACTGTATATTGTGTTTTAGAAAGCTGTTGGAAAATTTGTTTGTTTCAGGGTTCATGTGTCCTAAAAAACTTGAATAATCTGGAAATTTGACCTGGAAAATCATTAGAATGCCCCAAATTGAAAAAATGGAAAGAAACTGTACATCAAACATATAATAGGGAAATAATAACCCATGATATTAATAATTAAATGTAATTAATTAGGAAAATGGTCTGCCTTTAATCCAAATAAAAATGCATATTGGAAAAATAATGATAATTCATTGATGTATACAAAGGTACAAAGTATCTATATTAATCAAAATAAGGTATTACCAAGACGGTTGTAACAAGCTCGATATGTGTGTGTGTGTTTTCTTCTCATTATTATTATTACTATTATTATTTTATTTTAAATTAATATTATATACTTGTAGTTTTTGTCGTTGTCTTCTTACAAAAAGGGTGGATATTGTGTCATTATTTAACTATTAAAAAGTATGGACTCAATTAAGTATAAAAAGAAAACAGATTGTCCCAAATCATGGAAATAATATTTAATATACATTTGGGTATTATGTGTTATATATGTACTGCACATTTAGCTAGAAACTCAACTGGCTTTAGAAGTTCTTTGGTAAACCACTTTGGAATTTTAAATTTAAGTTTTGACCCTCAGAGGCTGCTGTAGTTAGTGGAGTAGATAATAATAATAATAATAATAATAATAATAATAATAATAATAATAATAATAATAATAATAATAATAAATATATAACAATAAGAAGAAGAATCTATGAATATTTTTTAACTGCTGTAACTGCTATTGACAATATGCTGTCCTGAATTGTCAAAAAAATCCTGGAAATATGCATTAGCATTTCTGGGATCTATAGAAGTGCTGTAAATGCATACGTCATTGTTAATGTTGCAACCAATTAAACATGACTTAAAATAGTCAATACATCAGCATCATCAATAATTATCAGTGCCATCCTCAGTAAATATAATGTTCCTGTTAAAGCTGCTGGGGAGCGCTGTGAGCTGCCCACCAATGAGGCGGGGATCATCTGGGACAGTATCTGCTTTGCTTTTCTGCTGCTGCAAAGACGGGTCTTCATGAGTTACTACTTCCTCCATGTGGTGGCAGACGTCAGAGCGTCACAGATCCTAGCCTCCAGGTGCACATTTACCCGACAGATAACATTTTACTACACATGCTTTCAACAGGGACTTAATTTTGATTATTTATACATTTATTGTCAGCGCTTGTGATTCGTCTCTGTGTGTTTTGTTGTTTTACAGAGGGGCAGAGCTTTTCCAGGCTACTATAGTTAAAGCTGTTAGAGCCAGACTCGAAGAGGAGAGCAAATCAGTGGAACAACTCAAGAGACAGTGAGAATAGAAATACTTTGTTTTTATCGTTAAACACTGGATTGAATTGACAGTATTTCTCCAAACCTTCGTCAGATTTGGATAAGACATTATTGATACTAAGAATAATTACTAAATATAACATTCTCCAAATCGATTAACATGCATTTTCACTATCTAACTCTATAACATACTCCTCCTTATGCTGATATCACAGTTTTATAACGTCGACTAATTTCCAAATGAAGTGCTTTATTGTTTACGAACAGTCTGTTAGTCCGTCACTGATGCTCTCCGACTCAATACCTTGTGTCTGCTCACCATCTGTCTAATCTAATCAGGATGGAGCGCATTAAGGTGAGGCAGCAAAAGTTTAAGAGGGGCAAAGAGAAGATGCTGAGTATTGCCCAGGAGTCCGGCGATGGCCCGACCCTCGTTCCACCGGAGGAGGACGACGACGATGGTATGACGAATGTGGTCAGAGTGTCCGTCTAGTGCAGGCTGTGAGGGATTTTTAGTTGTTTGTTGATAGAAAGTGTAAGCTAGAAGGATGATATGCTCAACGGTGATTGGTTATTTCAAGAAAAGAGAAAGGTTTTTCTTTTTTTTTTTTTTTTTTTTTATTGCTGTAACCGGATGTGTGTCTTTAAAAATAACGTAATTTAGTCCTTAACCCGGGTTAGCACGTTAGCTCGGACGTCATTTAAGACAAAAGCAAAAAATGTTATGCTAATGGTAAAACAATATGCACATTGCATACGCTACACGCTATGTAACTTTTATTTCAGAAAATACAAATCCACAAAACTATTAATATATATTTATAGCCTCAAAGTCATAATATTAGTTTCCTGATTGAGAAAGGAAGAATAACGCCGTAGTGCACCAGATACTTGCTTTGTAACTCAACAGGGCACACTTCAATCATTCATTCATTTTCCTTTATTTATTTTCTTTCTGCTTAGTCCCGTTAGGGGTCGTGTCTGACTGGAGCCTATCCCATCAGCTTCCAGCCTGAGGCGGGACAATGGATCCATAATGTTGCTTTAAAATAGAATTACAAATCGCTTTTACGAAATGCTTTAAAGCTCTATTTAGTCGATTACAGTTGTTCTTTGCAATATAATTATTGCAGGTGTTGATATTGAGAAAGCGATAAATATGACATATATTGTGCAGCCAAGTAATCTACAGTACTCTACAGAAGACAAAGATAGAATGTAGACATTCATCCTCTGGCCTATATTTTCTAGCCTCAACTTTTTACAGTGTTGCGTAAAGAAAAAGCTTAGTACACTTTAGTGATTGCTCTGTTGTGTAATCATTTCTGTTTTGTTTTAAATTGATTACTCCTGTTCTGAAATGTTGCACTGATGTATTTGTGAAATTTTAGGAGCACAGCGAGCGAAAGCCAAGACCAAAAAAAAGCAGTGGTGGAGGCCGTGGGTTGACCATGCGTCCAGTAGGTTATTCTCTTGCTCCACTCTGACTGGCCCTTGTGTCCTTGACCAGAACGCTCAGAATTCCCGTGCTGGCCTAGGGCTCTGAAGGCAACCCCGTAGCACTTCTAAACAGGCTTTAGTCATTTTCCGTCTCTGTTTAAGGCACTCTTGTTACCGGTGTTAATTGTGTAGAGCTATTCAACTTTAGTTGCATTAGAGACAAATAATAAGATCACAGAAGCTGTTAGGACTAGACTGAAGGTTGACCATTTAAAGAAAAGAAATAATCAGTAACAAAATTCACACACACATGTTCCTTGTGTAATGAGTTCCAAGCTGTCATTCCTCTCAGAAACATAAGAAACTTACCAAGCAGTTAAAAAATATAACGCAAAATGCCATTATTACTCTGTTTGTTTGAATAACATTTATTTGCATTAAATAAAACAAATTTCCAACATGCCAACTAATGCATTTCAGCTTGAAAGAGTCCAAACCAATGAGCATTTATTTGTGTAGTCAGCATATGTTTGGGTCAAGTCCAAAGGATGTAGCTTTCAAAGCAGAACTCAATGGTCCAAAAACTGACAAAAAGTCAAAAAACGGAAAAAAAATCCACAAAACACATAGATTGGCAAGCCAGACTCTGGAGTCTGGAAAAGCTCAATGACAAAGGTGGGGCTTGGCGGGGCAGAATTGTAACGAACATGACGTTAGCTAAGAAACAATCTACCAAGAAGTAACAGACAAACATGGTGTGCGGCGGAGTGGCTGTGAATGACTTCTGTCGTTTATGCTGTTAAAACCTGAGGATTATTTAAAACTGATTGAAGAGCAGAGGCAAACAAACTCTCGTCAGTCCCATGCCCCACCTTGTCTGTTTTTGAACAAGGGTCTTGGATCGTCTAAGTGTGACGTAAGGAACTGACTGGCTTACGGAGCTTTGTACTTGTGCACACTTTTAAATTAAAGAAATGTTGCGGCTGGTCTAGTGTAGGTCAGTAAATTGGTTATTTCACGGTAGAATTAAAAGTGGGAAATACAAACAAAGGCCACTAGAATATGTGGCAAGTCACTTTAAACCTAGTGTAAAGTAAAATAATTGATAAACTATTGTCACTTCTGTGTTGAGCAGGGTTGCCTTAAACAGACACGAGAAGTCCAGAGGAAAATGACTAACGGCTGGTGTGTGTACCTGACGTTCCTCTCACCCAAAGAGCCCCCAGCCGAGAATCTCTTCAAGCATTTCATGCAAAGATATGAAGTAGACTAAACTTTATTCTGTGTAAAGTTTAGAGATTTGATTCATTCTTTGCCTGAAGACATGAGCAACCAACAGACTGACCCAGGACAAACGTGCCTTCCATCAAAGTTTTTATAACTTCAGGACAACAAGAGGACAATCATTTTCACTGTTTCCACATTTCTGAGTGAATAAACACAGTCTGTTCGAATGAACTCATGCCTCAGATCCACCCCCACATGACATTTTCAAATTATTTCTCCATTTCATCTTTGTCATTCAATGTGTCGTCTTCATCTCCCAGCATCCTCCCTGGCTTCCCACCCACCGCAATTCTGTTCAAGGACATAAGCCAGCCTCTACCCCATTGCTCCTAACACTTTAAAGACTGGCCTGACTCTGCTCTGTCAGGTTGTAACTCGAGTTAAAAAGCAGCATTTCTCATTACTGGGCTTTCTGCTCATTCACTAACATTTTCACTAAATTTTCTCACACATCTGGACATTTTGTTAGCATTTATGAATTATACATGCCTTCCTTACAGCAGCCTCTGGTGAGTCTTATTGTAATGCTGTTTATTTTTCACTGTGTTTGACTGCACTTTACTGTTTGCCCTCTCAGTGGTGAGAAGCGGAGACTATTATTTATTTGAAACTGACAGCGAAGAGGAAGAAGAGGAGGAGGACAAAAAAGATGAGGACCCACCGAGGAAGTCTGCATTTCAGGTGACGCTCAGTCTCCCAGTAATGACTTCATATTTTGGTAAATTGTTTAAAGGGAGACTTTGGTTAGTAAATTTGGTTACTAAAAAACTTATTTGTAAAATGTATTTATTACTGTAGGACTGTCAGCTCATTCCCAGTTTATATATATATATATATATATATATATAAAAAAGAGTGTGTGATCCATTAGACGACAGAATAAAGTTAGCAAGTGTATTAAAGTGTGTTTTCACTGGCCCCCATTAGCAGCTATACATTTCACAAATCCTTTTAACTGCTCCTGTCTGCTTCTCCAAACTGGGAATACCTACCTCTAATAATTAAACACAATATAGGTAAATATAAGTAAATATAAAGCTTTAAAAACGAAAATGTTTGGCTCCCAAGTTGTTTTAATGGTTTGCTGACATGAACAAAAAACAAACAATCCTAATTGTCCCTTGTTAGTCCTTTATTGATTGTGAATCTTGAAAAGTTGCATAGTATTGTGTTAATGGTGAATATGCAACACTTAAAAAATGAATGAATGATATTATTACTGAATAATAATGTTCCCTTTAACAGTAATATAATGAAATAGGGACAATATTGCTTGTTCTTAGGCTCCACATGTAAAGAATATCAAAGTCATTGTTTATAAATCAACATTTATATAAAGTAGCAGACATTTTGGGAAGGTTGTTTGGATAAAATTGTCTTTTCTTCTTTACCGTATTACACTATGTCATGTGCCTGTGGAAATATGAACCACCAAACTAATCTAAATTGTTAACAGTGATTACTGATGAATGTTTTTTTACTAATCACTCTTTCTCATTCTCTTTCTACTAAAGCGTGCTATTGGGAAGTTTATGTCTGCTGTCTTGGCTTTGCCCAAGTCTATAATAAAGCTGCCTAAAACTATTCTGCAGTATGTTGTAAAGGCAGGCAAGGTACTAACCCTTCACTCAGTGCATCCTTTCTGTCTGAATGCTTTTCCATTAACTCATGCAACAACAGAGACAATGCAATAAGACTAGTTTACACTCATTAATAACAGTTTAACTCACAAATATAACATCTTGTTGCAATTGTTCATATTGTTTTGGCTGATTTATGCATGAAGCTTACTCTAATAGCAATTTCTGTCTCACATTATACCTTTAATAAACAGCTTCAGGATGTTTTTGAGAGATTAGAAATAGTGTGAGTCTCAGTAAAGTAGTATTTTTATTTTACTTCATACATTTTGTTAAGGAACGGGTTGCCAGTTACTGAATTCTTTTAGCTTCTTGCTAGTTTCCTTTAAGATAAATCCATAAACACCAGTCTAGACTACTGCCTTGCAAACAGCGAGCGTTCTCATAAATGTTAATTAGACTCACACTTATCTGTGTGAGTCTAATTAACAGTGTCTGTACACTTTTTTTAATTAAAGAGATGACAGTCGTGGCTTTAGCTGAGTCAGAATAAAAATCTGGACTTAAAAATAATCTGTAATGAGCAGATATAGTGTATGTTCTGTGCTTTCACATCAGACCTGACAATCATTCCCTGGTCCAGCCTTTGAGCCCGCCTCCGGACACACTCTAAACGTTTATGTGCTTTACGCCTGAAGCCTTTAGATTGTGATTATCTGGCCCAAAGAAGCCGACCCTTCCTTTACTGATGGCTATTGCACTTATATTTAGTGTATTATATTTTGACGCTCACCAGAGGTTATTATAGCTCAGAATCCTCTTTTTAAAAGAAACTGTACTCATACACTCGGCCGTTCCAGGTGAAGTCAGAGTCAGAGTTAGAAAAAGTGCATGTGTAAAACATGGAAACCTTGCATTCAACTCTGTGCACTCCACAGTTTCTTTATCACGCCTGGATTACAGACCCCAAAGCCGCTCTGAAGGCTCGGGGCAAAGACAGACGCAAGTTTTGGAAGAAATACACTAAAGGGGTTAGGCACAGGAAAAACAAGAAAGAAGGTAAAAACTGATTAAACATGAGCTATACATAATGTAACAGGACTGCCTTTACGGTAAATATGTGTCTGTCTCTTTGTTCTGCAGCGGTCATGTGACCATAGATCTTGGTGAGCTTCTAAATAATCCACAAACAGATGATGAGCACAAGGAGACAGAAGGCCCAGGTCGGTATCTGATATCTACTGTTTATTAAAAGTGACTGTGCTTTAGAAATGTTATTTGTAATATGTATGACCGTCTTAAATAACCTTGTAAGTTCCTTTTACATCTAACATTCATTTAATCCACAGACAACATTATTAAGAGAGTGTTCAACATCATAAAGTTCACGTGGGTCCTGTTCCAGACGACTGTGGACAGCTTTACTAAGTGGATGAATGAAATGTGCCGGGAGTACATTGACATCTCCACTGTCCTGCGAATAGAGCGCTGCATGTTGACTCGAGAGGTCAAAAAGGTATGTTCTCCTCCAATACTGACCCTGTTAAACACACCTCTAGTCTTTAGTCGCCTCAAAGAGTCAAAATGACCATGTTTTTTTTGTTTTGATTTTGATTACCTTGCATCTAAATGTTTTTTTTTAGGACTTATTGAAATAGTTTCTTGTCTTTTAAGGGTAATGTTCCAACCAGAGAAAGCATCCACATTTATTACCAGAAAGCCATGAGACTCAACCTCTCGCGGGAGTCTAGCCTGGACCAGCTGAGCGAGGACGAGTCGACCTCTGACTCTAACAGAGTCCGAAGGAGGCGCACACGTGTTCCAATGCAGAGCCAGGACTCCACAGCGTCCCGGGACAGCATGTCCAGGTATTCTGTCCTGGGGTAATATTTAGAAATATGTTTGTTAAGTAGTGTTTGGAAAAAAAATTAGTATTAAAAGTAGTAAAATGAGTATTTATGGTGATGACATTAGATCATATACATCCACTTAATCATCTTTTTTCAGCTCACTAATAATGTAAAAGAGATATTTATGAGCTCATCATCATATTTAGCTTCATGTTTCATGTTTAATCTAGCTGCTCTAAATGCAGCCCGTGTACTTTGTGAACTAAAATGTCACTCATTTCATCTCACGTGCCACTCTTACTACCGCTCAGTGCCTACACTGAGGCCACCATGCTGTTTTCCCGTCAGTCCACCCTTGATGAACTGGACGGGATGCCAGAGTGCATTCCCAAAACCAGCGAACGTGCCAGACCCAAACTCCGTAAGATGCCTGTTCTAGATGACCCTAATTCATCGGTGGACAGCGGTAGCAGCTTTGTGTCCAGGTGCCCAGACGCCTCGTCAAGCATCTCCTCACATACCCATGTCATTAAATCAAAACTGTGCATAAACTGTGACACCAAACATCTTTCTTCATTGATTCATTCTTATTTTAATTGATCCATCACAACAACAGAATAATGTTTCTAAACATAAAAATATAGTCCTAACACATGAACATGAATGAATAAATGAGTATTGCTCTTTTGTTGCTGTTTTTGCCCCACACAGCGAGGCCACACAGTGCGTCACGCTCTTCTCCAGACAGGGCACCACAGACACTATAGAAGAAGTGGAGGACGAACAGGAACAAAGTGGAGATAAACAGCAGGTCACCTCCCAGTCCCAGCAGCTCGAGGAGAGTGCGGGGGCGAGTCTGTGGGGGGATGAAGAGCACCAAGAGAAAGAAGAGGAGCAGGCTGGAGGACAGGTCGCCCTGGTGGAAACAGAGTGGCCTGGTTCAACAGAGGTGACAAAAACTGGGAGACTGACGAGGCGCCTGGGAGCCATTTGTTCCAGACCAGGACCCTGCCGAAGCCCCTGAGGAGAGCGGTGAGGGCCCCTCCTCAGAGCCGAGGATGTGGAGATTGTGACTTTTGCCGATGAGAAAGGTTTCATCACAGAGAGTGAAGACGGGACAGGACAGCGGGACTACATGCTCTCTCAGGGGTGTCGAGGGTTAGTGTACACCCCTGATACAGACGCCTCCAAAACTTCTGACGCTGAGGTGCCTCCAAGTTACAGCAAAGCGGTCAGCTTCGATCGCCTGGAGGTGAGCGACGATGAGAGTGACATGGACAGAAAGAGGTTGATGGTGATGACTCCTGACAGCCAATCAGACTGCAGCAGGTCGGACCTGGTCATGCCCTCCATGACCACCGAGCTGACCGCCAGCGAACTGCTGCTCAACAAGTAAGTCAAAAAACGACTGCTTTGCTTCCCAAGAAAAGTTTCAGTTGTTACCTTTAGTACTCTTGACTCAGCTGTATGTCATGCATTTTCTTTAATATCTGCTGCACTGAGGAAAAAAAGTCAAGCCACTGTGAACCCACCAAATAATGCATGACTTTGGAAAACACGCATAGAAATCTCCACATTGAGGTTTTTGTGTAAGGAATATGTCATTAATGTCATTTAAATACTACTGTATTGGTTTATGATGCTGGTTCATTCCTTGTGTTTGATGATAACATTTATGACTTTCATAGTGACCTATGCAACTAAATTATACAAGTTAGATGTTATTTTTTATAATAATGCACAAAGAATTCAGCATTAAACAGCAGCCTGTATTTAACTGTCCATCAGGATGTTTTATGACGAGGAGCTGGAGCAGTCAGAACACTTTTACCAATGCCAGCCCCTGATCCTTCAGCTGTGCTACGCTCTGTACAACATGCTGGTGGCCCACTCGGAGATGGTGTGTTTTCTCGTCATCATTATCAACCACATGGTTTCAGCGTCATGTGTCACACTAGTTTTACCCATCACCATCTTCCTCTGGGCCATGCTGTCAGTCCCCCGGCCCAGCAAACGCTATTGGATGACTGCCATTGTTTACACTGAGGTACAAACTTCTGTCTCTTGTTTAAGCAGGATTTTCATTGACTTAAACAGTCATAACACTAAACCTGCTGTCCTTGCAGGTCACCATTGTCATTAAGTACTTCTTCCAGTTTGGCTTCTTCCCCTTCAATCAACACAACTTGGAAAAAAATAAACCGTTTTACCCTTCGAACATCATCGGTGTGGAGAAGAAAGATGGTTACGTTCACTACGACCTGGTGCAGTTACTCGCCCTGTTCTTCCACAGATCCATCCTCAAGGTGTCTTTTGTACATTGTTCAAAGATATAGGGGTCAAAATTTCAATATTGCACTACCTTAATATTTAAGGGCGAATGAAAAGCCAAAAGTAACGTCATTGCAAATTTGTGAAGAAGGCTGTGCTGTGAAAAATGCATAAAGATTACAATGAAGGGCAGATATTTTGGTCCTTACTTTTTTAGGGCCAAAGAAAGTGCTGATGAAACCTCTAACTTGTTTTCAGCACTGAGGGAGAACACAGCTTTTATTTAAAGGGTTTCAATTTTAAACCATTAAAAAAATATTTATATTTTGTCTTTCATTGGCTGTAGTTCAACTTCTAGCCTTCCATGTTGCTGTTCTCCCTTGTGTATAGTGAATACAGTTCATAAGTAACACAAAAACCTTAAATTCTTGGGCTGTCTTGCATGAACTGCCCTTTCGAGATTTCCCCAGAGTTGCTCAATGAGACTGAGGCCAGTCCAGAACCTTCACTTTATTCTGTTGAAGCCAATGACAGGTCGACATGGCCTTGTGCTTTGGATTGTTGTCACGTTGGAACATCCAAGTACGTTACAAACGCAGCTTTCGGGCCGATGAGTGCAAATTTACCTCCAGTATTTTCTGATAACATGCTGCATTCATCTTTATCTGTGCCTTTGTATCTCACACATCCACAAAACATCAGTGATCCACCTCCATTTTTCACAGTAGGACCTTTCATCAAAGGCCTTATTGACTCCAAAAGTAACATGTCTGTGAAGGTTCTCAGTCATCCAGGACATCTTGAGAAAACAGTCTAACGACTCCCACATCAGGAGTTAAACTTTCATGACCAACGACTGAGACCAGAACAGCCTGGTCCATCAGGTTTGGTTTCAGGGGAAACTCCTCCCTCTAGAGATATAAGCTCAGCTCTTTTACAGTTGATCTCAGAACTAATAAAGTCTCTTGGAATTAGACACAAAACGTCTTCACCTTGAAAACTGAGTCCAGATGCTTTTACTTCAACCTTTTTCTCCAAATGTAATGTATATGGTTGTGGTCAAAAAGGTAAATTCTGGTCTCATCACTCCAAATGACTTTGTTCCAGAAGTTTTGAGGCTTGTCTCTGTGCTGTTGGGATATTGTATGTTCATCTTTTAACAGTCACACCACTTTCGTCAGAGTATTGTATTTCAACTGAATGTTACTTTTTTTTCTGATATTTTTGTTGGTCTACTTGTTTTTTTTTTTTTTTTATAAGATGCAAGGGTCTGTCAGGATCCCATAAACTCACTGACCTTTTACACACACACACTGATTTCAAGCAAAAACAGATCACAGGTGAGGATAGTTACCTTTAACAGCCATTCAAACCTGTTTGTGTCACTTGTGCGTGTTTTCAGGACAAAATCACCAAAGTTTTGATCAGGGTCCTTTGGGTAGTTTCTGTTGTCATTATGATTTAAAAAGAGTAAACACAGTTGTTTTAAAACAAAAGCTTTCACCCAACCACTAACTATGAGTGGAAAAAGTTTTTGTTATCATTCATATTCTCTAAAAAATGGCCAAAAATCACAAATTCTTCCAGGGTACTTATGTGTGTATCCAGCTTTGCTCTGCTTTCTTCTTTTTTCTTTTGGATGTGGCAAGTTAGATACATATAGTTGCATTTTTTATATATAGTTTCCTCAAAGGGCTTTACAAAACAGAAGGTACTAGACATCCCTTGTCCTTAGACCTTCCATCAGGGTAAAGAAAAATAATCTTTGCAATACATAAATGAGCAATTTATTGTGAAGCCCTATTTAATGTCTTTTGGATGAACTGCTATAATATTAAAAGGTGTATTGTAAGTCTAAAGAAAATGCAAAACAAGACGTTGTTGGTAAAAATGTAATTCAATCTTAGGTGAATGACATTTTTTTTGTCGTGTTAACAGCTCAGCCTTCTTTCTGATATAAGCTCCAATACCAATAGCCCAGAGTAAACTTTCCTTAACACAGAAATATAGAGAGGTCTGGACTTAAGGACCCGTAATGATAGATACAACCAGGACTGGGGACTATGTTTGAAAGGGGCTTAAATAGATGAACAGTCATTGACATTAGCTGAACTGACTTATACTAATAACACACTGTGCTGTTCCCAGTGCCATGGTTTGTGGGATGAAGATGACCCCAAACAAAAGAAAGAGCCACCACCACCTACTCCTCCTCAGGAGAGCGAGAAGGAGTCTGAGCCTCCGTCTTCGTTGAATAAAGAAAGGAGCGGCTCCAGTAACACCTTAAGGTCCATAAACTTTGGGACTACCATAGACTCGGGACAAGTCCAGATGCACTATCCTCCACCACAGACCTACCAGCGCCGCAAGAGCTCCAGCGGAGGATCCCATATCTCCCAGCAATCGCTCCACTCCTCAGCCAGATCCAAGAGAGGTACAGGATTATTGTAAATATCAACCTGTGCGTTATGTAAAAATAAATATGTCTCTCCTAGTGTCTTTGTCCCATAATCTGTGGCTTTGCCTCTTGAGCAGTGTTTTTATTCATGGCTATCTGGCTGTTATAGTTATTTACAGCGAGGTCACAGTTCATTTACGACTTGAAATGTAAATTGTTTCCACAGGAAGTACGGCTTCCCGCCGCAGCAGCCACAGAGATGGCAGCGAGGCCGGTGTCCATCAGAAAACACGAAAAGAGATGATCATGGAGAAGCTGAGAGAGCAGCTCTACAAAGGGAAAGCGTTTATTCTAAAAAGGTATGATGCATTTGATTCAGAAAAGTAAAGGATCTGTTTGTATGCCCCCATTGCCACCAGTACTCTTCGGACACATGTATAGGGTAAACTTGTGACTATAAATTGCCTTTAGTGAGTAAATGTAAGACAAATTGTTCATTTTCTTGGGTCTACATTGCCTTTTGCCCAAAGCTGGGGAAACATGCTCTAGGCCCTTGCAACTGGTAAAGGATAGGTGTTAAAAATGTTCACTATTGACTTCTTCTTGCTCCACTTCCTCAAATGTTTGGCTTAGATTTCAGCTCCACACAGTTTTGTTTTTCTGAAAACACATGGTCATAATTAAATAGGCGTTTTCTCAGCAGGTCTTTGGTGAGTGAACAATATAGTCTAAAGTGCCGTAGAGAGACATAGTTACAGAGTGGCACAGCTATTAGCTTTCAAACGGCTAAATTTAGATCGTAACGGTGGTATTACTGGCAGTAATAAGTAATTGTGATGCACAAAAAGAATATAAAAAAAATCTTTTCATCTAAGTGCAAGTGAAACAGAGCCAGTGATAAAGAGAGAAAGAAAGAAACAGGACAGTTTTATTCATAAAGGACAAGATAACACTTCTTTTTTTTTTTTTTTTATCAATCTGTTTATTATCTTTTAACATTTTAACATAAAACAAGAACACAAAAGAAAGGAAGAAGTATATATACATACACATATGAATAAAATAAAATATGAATATAAAAAACAAAAAACAAAAAAAAAAAAAAAAAAAAAAAGAAGGGGGTGAAAACTGCAGCATCATAAAGTTTGAAACAGTTCCAGGAGCGGCCGCCACTTGCCTCCAAACTTACTCAGGCAACCACTCCTGGAGTATCTGATCCTCTCAACTTTCAAAAATGACATGACTTCATGGAGCCACTGAGTGTTGGAAGGGGCTGTTGTTGACTTCCAATGTAGGAGGAGGTGACGTCTGGAAATTAGGGAGGTAAAAGCAAGAACCTCCAACTGTACTAATGAATACTGTGTGTATTTCTCAGGAAGGCCAAAAATGGCTATGTGTGGAGAGATACAGACTGACACTGAGAGAACCTTAGATATAATGTGAAAATAACTGAGCCAGAAATTTGAAAGGGCCGGGCAGGAGAAGAACATGTGGGTAAGATTACAAGGTGATCCAGCACATCTATCACAAACATCCAGTGTACTAGGAAACATCTGTGACAGTCTTGTTTTTGAGAAGTGACATCTAAACAGCACTTTAAACTGTATTAGTGTAAGACGGGCACAAATGGAGCTCCTGTGGATCACTCTCAAGGCGGAATCCCACCACTGATCATCAAAAGTTAGTCCTAGTTCACGCTCCCAAGCCTCCCTTGTTTTAATGGTCGCAAAACCATCATAGGATTGAATGGTGTTATAAATTTTTGAAATAAGAGATTTCTGGGAGGGATTTAACTGTAAAAGTTCATCCCACTCTTGTTTAGGAGGGAGGTTAGGGAAAGCTGGAGACAGGGACTTAGCACAACTTCTCACCTGGAAGTATCTGAATAGATGGGTGGACGGGAGGTTGTATTCACCAGCCAACTCTGTAAATGAACAGAACACTCCGTCTCTATAGAAATCTTTAAAACATTTTAGTCCCTTATCCTGCCACAAGGTAAAAACAGGATCAGTAAGTGCAGGTTTAAACAAATGATTTTTCTGCAGTGGAGTTAACAAAGAAACCTGACTATATTTAAAGTGTTTCCTAAACTGGAACCATGTCTTAAGAGTGTGGATAACAACTGGGTTGCAGGTAAGGCCAGAGGGGTTGACTGTGACTGAATCGGTCAGCAAAGCACGTAAAGAAGATGATGGACATGACTGTGCTTCCAATTGACACCAGGGCAGATCACTAGATTTAAACCAAAATGTAATTCTATTAATATTCACTGACCAGTAGTAAAGTTGGAAATTTGGTAGAGAGAGACCACCATTAAACTTACAATTTTGGAGTACTTTTTGACCAATCCTAGGTGTCCTGCCATTCCACAAAAATGAGAAATGGTCTTGTCTATGGACTTGAAAAAGCTTTTCGGTAAAAGATAGGTAGACATTGAAATAAAAACAAATATTTTGGTAGGACATTCATTTTAATCACATTAATTCTACCTATCAAAGAGAGAGGAGAGCACTCCATCTCTGAAAATCTGCCTTTACGTCAGTGAGGAGGGTAGAAAAAGATAACACTTCTGACTCCAAACAAAACTGTTCTGAACTGCCAAAACAAAACAAATGAAAATACAAGGTGTACAACAATAACAAGAGATTTCCTCTTTACATTTAATGTGCTGTGTGCAGGTTTTTGGAGATATACCTTCCCATGAAGCAGTTCTTCTATAACCTGATCCATCCAGATTACAGCGCAGTCACTGATGTCTATGTGCTGATGTTCCTCGCTGACACTGTGGATTTCATCATCATTGTCTTTGGGTTTTGGGCCTTTGGGGTAGGTTCAGTGAAAACCTATGCAACAGATTGTTTTCATTTATTACTTATAAGCATTCTTAGCGTTTTACAGTTGTATATATTCCTTTCAGAAACACTCGGCGGCAGACATCACCTCCTCTCTGTCCGAGGATCAAGTGCCCGGACCCTTCCTGGTCATGGTGCTGATTCAGTTCGGGACGATGGTTGTGGACCGGGCTCTGTACCTGAGAAAGTCCGTCATGGGCAAAGTTATCTTTCAAGTCATCCTGGTCTTTGGAATCCATTTCTGGATGTTCTTTATTCTGCCTGGAGTCACAGAGAAGTAAGATCATGTAATGTTTCATCACGACATGTTTAACAAGTCAAAGAGACCAAACTGCACACTTTGCTTGAGAAAAATAGGTTGTTGGCTCTTTGTGTGAAATTTAAATAAAATAATTTTATTTCATGATTAGCCCAAACCTTTATGCAAAAATGTGTACTTGAATAAAACATGAGTGCACTATTTTGTTTATGAGTGCTCAGTTTGTCCTGTCTGGGCAGTTGTAGGGACAGGAAGTTTAACCAATGGCTTCTTCTGATGGCTTTACTATGTCTATTTTTCCTTTCACGTCTAAGATTTTACGACATATACCAAGACAGTTGATTCTCATGTAAATATTTTTTATAGAGAATTAATACAACATTTAATGTTTACTGTATATTGTCTGATAATATAAACTTCACACTAACTCCACTAAACCTGTTCCAGATGCACTAGACCTGCCAACAATTTCAGAAATGTGCATATCTCTGTCCAGTATTCATCGTGCTGTAATGAGTCAAACATGACTAAAAAAGTAATATAGTTAAAATGATTACATATTTGTGTGTTTATTTTTTAAGGTCATGTGTTTTTGTCTGCTTTTAGTAGACTACTGTAGTTACTATTTATGCACATTCATCCAAGCAGAATTATTATTAAACAGACTTAATTGTGTTCCTTGGTTTGATTATCGAAATACAGTATGTAATTGTCGAACACTATACTCTGTTGTTTCTTTTGCAGGAGATTCAGTGAAAACCGAGTGGCCCAGATGTGGTATTTTGTCAAGTGTGGCTACTTCGGGCTGTCAGCCTATCAGATCCGCTGTGGCTATCCCACCCGTGTGCTGGGAAACTTTCTCACCAAGAGCTACAATTATGTCAACCTCTTCCTGTTTCAAGGGTGAGTTATGTGGAGAACGTATCTCTTCCAGCTGAGCAAACAGGCCCAAGGCTCCTGAGATACGAGGAGAGCTGCTGCTTCAGGGAAGAATTACTTCTTAATTAACTTGAACATTTTAAAATAACATTTATGTAAGGTGGATCGCTTCTGTCATCTTATTACTTGATGCTTCCTCTAAAGATGTGTTTTTGTAAATGGTAAGAGCTTATTAGCCAAACATTGTCAGTGTTAACTAGTGTTCGGTTTAGTTTATTTGATTTAAGGGAAAAAAATATATACTAGAAACATGTCTTCACAGTCTTCTCTTACATTTTAGTCTGCAAAATCTGTGTGCACAGTCCTCTATATTTAAGTGCCATGTAATTGATTTAAAGCCATTTTTATAAATTATAGTTGCTTTTCTAGTGCGCTTATTTTTTTGCAATTATTGTTTGCATAATATTATTTTTATACTGTATACAGTATACTATAACCAATTCATAATAATAATAATAATAATAATAATGGATTGGATTTATATTGCGCTTTTCTCCCGAGGGACCAAGGGACTCAAAGCGCTCAATGGCCGTCCATTATTCATTCTTACACAGTCACACTGGTGATGGTGAGCTACAGCTGTAGCCACAGAAGCCCTGGGGCAGACTGACAGAGACGTGGCAGCCATTTTGCGCCTACGGCCTCTCTGACCATCACCTCATACATTCACTGAACATTCTTACACATTCATACAAGGCAAGGTGGGTTAAGTGTCTTGCCCAAGGACACAACAACAGTATGAACTGTGGGGAGAGCGGGAATTGAACCCACTACCTTCCGGTTGAAAGACAACCGCTCTACCACTGAGCCACTGCCGCCCAATTCATAAATCCATCCAAAGCTTGTTTAAAACCAAATAGAACCTGTTAAAAACCAATTACAACCATTTCAAATCTAACTAAAACCTGTTCAAATCCAACTAAAACCTGATCTACACAAAATTCCCAATAGATTTTTTTTTTTACGACCAAAATAAAATTGTCAGTGTCCAATGTTTGTAATTTTGTATTATATTTGAACTTACAGTATTAAAAATTTTAATTTAACAAATCTTTAAGCTTAAATCATAAATCATAATGAACAGAAACAAAACTGGAACAGTTTGTTAGTTGGTTTTAAAACCAGTTTAAAGTTTAAATAGTTCAACTCTAACATAACAAATTGCCATTTTTTTCAATTATTGTGCAAAAACTGAACAGAATGTTCGTAATGTTTGTAATTGAGCTTAAACATAAATATTTGCTGAAATCGAACATGATTATTCACTTTTTAAATGATACAACAGAACTATTGCAATTTCTTCGCGGACCACCAACATATGGCTTGTGGACCTCAAAAAATCCCTGCTCTACATTATTATAGACTAGAATATATAATAGAATTTAAAAATGAAAGTTAGATTGTAGTAAACTTTGTAACATAACAGTTCTTAAATGTATTGTGCATGTCGTGTTTTTCTATGTGCTCTGAGCTGATCGACTAGTGGTTACTGTATACCCTCTGCAGTCTTCTCTTCGAGTCACAGTAACGGCGTCTGTTCCGGTGTTTGTAGTTTCCGATGGTGCCGTTCCTGACGGAGCTGCGGGCAGTGATGGACTGGGTTTGGACAGACACCACTCTGTCTCTGTCCAGCTGGATGTGTGTGGAGGACATTTACGCAAATATATTTATTCTGAAGTGTTGGAGGGAGTCTGAAAAGGTGTTTATCATTAAAGAAGTTTTTTTCTGCGTCTAAAAAGTAATCCTCCAAACTTTTCAAGCTGTGACTTTGACTCAATTTCCAAAACAGCAAATTATATAGGCTGTCAGTTTAGGAATGTAAATAAGAAAAGGCCAATGCTTATGTGATCAAAGTTAACCTTTCTTTGTTCTCTGTCTGTCACCAGTAAATAATCCACAGCAGCAGTTTTCAATAACCTCTTCTACTCTTTAATGCTACCCACAGGTCAAATTAAAGTGATATTTTTAAGTAGAGTTGTATGTGGAACCTGTAATAGATTACTGTGGGTGAGGACTGGAGTATTGGACAGACTCAGAAAAGCACTGTACAGCTATATATAAGCTGTCTTTTGCAGTGTCACGACTTCTCATTCTTAAATACTGAAGATCTATGTCCGGTTTATGTTTTAGGGGTGCTAGTGGCTGGTTGGTTGGTTGGTTGTGAGTTCCATCCCCACGTCGGCCGTTGACAGCCCTGTGTGTGTGTTTATGTGAACTGTAGCCCTGCAGTTATCTGGCTCCAGCTCTCTGCGACAGCCCCCCCTAAGAGAAGGAGCTTTACAAAAATAAATGAATGACTCTATATCGAGCTCTTTGAAATCAAAATCAAACTTCAGCTGCTTTGTCGACATCATTCTTGTGATTGGACCAAAACTTAAAAGCTCTGTGTCTAAAACGGAACGTGTGGCGTTTAGATTTTATACCTGTTCACAGTGATGTCTTCAAAGTGGTCTTGAACTTCCATTTATAAATGTCTTAGTCTTACATCTTCTAGAAAACCAGATGCAGGAAAACATCAGGCGGCAGCAAGAGAAGACAGAATCTGAAAGATATTACTGTCAGTGCTGACAGCTTTGATTATCACTGAGACATTTTGTATTTCTTTATTTCAAAGTCTTGGTCTGGTCTTGATCTTGATGTGCTCGAGCCTCTGTCATTGTGACTCTTGTCTTCAACACTAGTCTTTTGCGTCGGAGAAAAGTACCATTTTAAACTAAAAACAAAACTTGAACTACATAGAGTTTTTTACAGTACATTCATTTACATTCAGATGGATTTACTTTGGGTACTTTGGTGCATTTTACAGCAGTATTCTTCCTCTCAGCAAGAAGCCATGGATCACTGAGACAAACCAGATGAGCAAACCAAATCCAGAAAAATACTTTTGTTGACAGCACTGTGATGTACTGTAAAAAGGCTCTTTGTAGCAGACACTGACTTAGACATTCATTCATTCATTTTTTTTTTCTGACACTGAAGGTCACTTACAGACTGCTAATCTGGGTCTCACCAGTTCTCCAGACAGTGTGCACACTGAGAGTAACATACTACAGGTCATATACTAACTATACGCTCCTTACATCTAACTAAGTACCACATACAACCCAACTTCAAAACCTAATATATCATATTTAAAACTGCTCTAATAGGACCTCTTCTACTGTCTCTCTTCTTATTCTTCTGCAGAGATACCCCCAGCCTCGAGGGCAGAAGAAGAAGAAGGTGGTGAAATACGGCATGGGAGGCATGATCGTAGTGCTGCTCATATGTATCGCCTGGTTTCCGCTGCTCTTCATGTCTCTGGTGAAGTCTGTGGCTGGAGTGGTCAACCCTCCTCAAGACGTGTCGTTTGAGATCACACTGGCAGGTTTTCAGGTGCGCTGGGCAAACACTTTTAGTAACCTTTCAGTCTGACAGAATTTCTTTTTTTCCTTTGATTTGGCATTTACCAATGAGCATTAAACAGTAAAACATAACTCAATATGTTAACAATAATAAAAAACACACCAAAAACTGTTACAAATATTCAAAATATCAGGCAAAAAAATTACCAAAAAAAAACAAAAAAATTAAAAAAAATTGAAAATCACAGAAATAATACCAAATGCCATTTTCTAAATATTGGAAATCCAAAACCAAATCTAGTATTAGCCTTGGAGTTATGTGTAGTACTGTACTGTTTTGAGAACAGGTGTGTTCAGAGAGGAAAATGAGAGGAATGTTTCCAGGTTTTAGTTGGATTTAAACAGGTTTTAGTTGGATTTGAACAGGTTTTAGTTGGATTTGAACAGGTTTTAAATAGATTTGAACGGGTTTTAGATGGATTTGAACAAGTTTTAGATGTATTTGAACAGGTTTTAGTTGGATTTGAACAGGTTTTAGATGTATTTGAACAGGTTTTAGTTGGATTTGAACAGGTTTTATTTGGATTTGAACAGGTTTTAGATGTATTTGAACAGGTTTTAGTTGGATTTGAACAGGTTTTAGTTGGATTTGAACAGGTTATAGTTGGATTTGAACAGGTTTTAGTTGGATTTGAACAGGTTATAGTTGGTTTTGAACAGGTTTTAGTTGGATTTGAACAGGTTATAGTTGGTTTTGAACAGGTTTTAGTTGGATTTGAACAGGTTTTAGTTGGATTTGAACAGGTTTTAGTTGGATTTGAACAGGTTATAGTTGGTTTTGAACAGGTTTTAGTTGGATTTGAACAGGTTATAGTTGGTTTTGAACAGGTTTTAGTTGGATTTGAACAGGTTTTAGTTGGATTTGAACAGGTTATAGTTGGTTTTGAACAGGTTTTAGTTGGATTTGAACAGGTTATAGTTGGATTTGAACAGGTTTTAGTTGGATTTGAACAGGTTTTAGTTGGATTTGAACAGGTTATAGTTGGATTTGAACAGGTTTTAGTTGGATTTGAACAATACATTTTATCTCTGAAGCCAAGGGCCTTGTTAAATCTCACCTTGTGCCAGACTTTGGACATCTTTGTTCTCGAAGAAAAGGCAAATGAAATAATGTAAGGATTTGTGTAGTTTACCAAACAAGACTTTGCTGAGTTTCTTTTTTCCTTTCTTTACAGCCCATTTTCACCATGAGCGCTCAACAGAAACAGCTACACTGTGTGACGGCAGCTGAATTTGAACAGTTTGTGAAGAAATATCTCGGAGATGATGTAAGTACTATCACTGCTATATTCTTTTTCTTTTTTTCGCTTGGTTCCATTAGGGGTCGCGGGTGATTGGAGCCTATCCCAGCAGCTTTGTGCCTGAGGTGGGGTACACCCTGGACAGTGGCCAGTTTGTCGCAGGGCTGACACTCAGTCACAGACACTGACAGACAACCATTCACTCTCACATTCATTCACTAGAGACACTTTAGATTTGCCAATTGGCCTGTACATGCATGTGTTTGGGCGGTGGGAGGAAGCTGGAGTTGCCGTCATCCACTCTCTATTTACGTTTTTTTATATAGTCAGATTATGCAGTTAACACTGGCGTTATGTTGTGCAGGATGCGTTGCAGTGGCTGGAGAGCTACATGCCTGACGACCTGGTCATCGCTGAGCTCAAGGGCAGCTCCAACTCTCTGTGGACCATCAGTCCTCCGAGCAGGGACAATCTGATACAGATGTTGCGCTCTGGTGAGGACTTCCCCATCACTGTGTCCTGGTCTGTTCAGAGGTACTTACACTCTCACAGCTGCATTATGGCAGGGCTTTGGTATAATTTATTCATTCGTTTTCTGCCGCTTAGTCCCGTTAGTGGTAGCAAAGTGACTGGAGCCTACCCCAGCAGCTTTGAGTCTTAGGCTGGATAGTGGCCAGTTATTTGCAGGGCTTTGGTATAATATGCAGAAAAATGCATCACTTATTGGAAATCTCTTATTTTACAGCAGTATTGAGGACGTGAATGTATCTGTAAACTCAAAGTCCTAAGTCTGTATTTGACCTTCTTTTCCCTGTAACATGAGCAGGACAGTTTATTTAAAAGCAAGAATACACACTTTTTTTCACTGATTCAACCAATGAAATACAGACTGAGGCATGGCACCAGGTTGATTTACAAATATTTAATCATGTTTAGCATTTAAAGGGCAGTCAGACAGTTTTGTGACTCATCCAGAAGTCACTTGGTAAGACCGTGTAACACTATTTTAAGTTGAGACTGGGAACTGAGTATTTTTGTTGGTAAGTTAGTCCAGTACATGTGATCAGCGTCTGGTGCCATCGAGACCCTGTGGTACAGTCTGTAAATAGACAAATACACTAAATAAATCTTGATCATTTCTGCTTTTTGTTTTTTTCTCTGTGAATCGTAGAAACCTCAGCCTCGGTGCAAAAGCTGAAATAGCTTCTGGGAAACTAGTGAAGACTCTGGAAAACCAAACAAAGATGGAGCTCATTGATCTCCTCAATGGGACTATCAACAAAAAAGTGTGAGTTTATGACAGCAGAGCGTTTGGAGCTGGTACTGTCTGAACTCTGAAGCCTGTTAATGTCTTAAGTTCATTATGTGGTCTCTGTCTGTCTCCAAGCTTTGTGGACAGATGAGGTCAGCTCAACTCCGTGTATTACGTTCTGATATTTTTATTTTGGTGCTTAAAACTGCATTTTTACTGATCATTTTATTCTAATACTGTTATAATATAATAAAAGAGTTTTTTTTGTGTGTGTATTAGCCTCTGGTACAATAAAGGTATATATGTTACAATTATTATTACCATTGTTACCACCAAATTCAATTAAAATTCAATTTTACTAATATTATGTTAAAATTTAACAGCTTATGCAATTCTGTATTTAACAAATAAGTGTTTGTATTTCTCTAAGATACTTATTCAGGAATAGTCAGGAATGTATTGTCATAATGATCAGTGATTTTTGTGTTTTTCGGCCAAAATGTAATAGTTGTAAAGCCCTGTAGCGTTGAGCTTTACAGAGCGTATTTGAACGTGGCATCATGCGAGTAACGTGTGGCTTAACTCTCCGTAATCTGTCAAACTGTTTAAGTTACACAGACAGACACAAGAACATTGTTTTTTGCAGTTTTTTAATAACATACTTCTTTTGGGAGAAGTCTTTACGTCCGAGGCTCGAGTCCAAGTGACGCCTCGACTCTTGACATTTTCTCAACTCAAGTCAAAAGACATGAGCCTGACTTGAGTCTAAGTCATGTGACTCAAGTTTATGCCTCTGCTGCTGAGCACATATTAAATGTAGGAACCGATGCCTCATTTAGGTGCTCTAACTTCTACATCATGTAGATGTACTGATGGAGAAATACCGACGTGATTAGGAGCTAAAATACAGCAATGTATTGCTTCAATGTGCAGTGTTTTGGCTGTGATTTAGGAAGTCTTTCAATAAGAATCAGACTTGAATCCATGTGACAGGCCACATCTGATTTCACATTGCCCTGATGAAGACGCATTGGGAACTCCATGTTTCATTAAGGACTTTTATTGTCAGTAACTCAACAGAGGGCCTTGCATATTCAACTTTACTCGATTTTAGTTTTTGCTACCGCTCTGCTTCTCGTAGCCCTTTTACTCTTTGCAATGCGGCTGATCGGATTTCCCTGTAAGAAGTTTATGTTACAATGGAAGTTATGCATTCATTATATAATTCTTATTAAACAATTTCCAAAGCTTCAAATGAGACTTGCTCCAGTAAAATGATGGCTGCATGTTCACAGGTCTTTTCAATGCTTTGGAGTAAATGCAGTTATAATTTATCAAACATTTGTGATCTGATCTGATTTGACACGGTTTGTCTCTGTTACAGAATCCTGCCTGGGCTTTTCCCTCGTTACATTCGAGCCCCCAGTGACTCTGACTCCAAACCCGTTGAGTCGCTCTATGAAGGTTATTATCACTTTATTTTAAACTTGGTACAACTTTACAGTAGCCTGTTTGTTTTATTCCATACAATGATGTTTTCTTTCTGTGTGGCCTGTGGACAAACAAACAATATGAGAAACAAACATTCCCATTAACAATGCTCTGTCGAGAAAATAAAACATATATTGAAAAGTGATTGCACGTCCTAAAAGATGTTGTGAATTTCTGCAGACAAAAAGATGTTCAACCTGAGTGTGACGCTGAACCAAGCCCAGAACGGCTCCGCTGGGCAGATCCAGGAGTGGTGGATTGTGAGCCAGACTGAACCAGGTCCACTCGACAAGAAGGACTCAATAAAAAAGTTTGATGCAGGGTTGGATGTGTATGTGTTCAGCGATCAAGTCAGCCCTCCCAGTTTGGGATTTCTGGCTGGATACGGGTACGTGACCAGATTTTTTTAAACCTCAAAACTGGGACACATTTATAAATTTTATATACGCAAAAAAAAAAGAAAAGACAAAAAAGTAAAAAGATTTTCTTATAATATTAACACTTAACAAACATGTGCTTTTCTTAAAACAAACAGTTGTATTGTTCCTTAAGCTCGTTGGTAAACAGCGACTTTCTTTTTGCCTTATGACACTGAATCAGTGAAAGCTGCAGAAGACGCTTAGCAACGTAAATGGACCAATCAGTGTTGAGCTACAGACACATGGAACACTGTTGATCTTTTCCAACTGGTTACTATTGCCATAAACATGACAGACAGTCTACTGACAAATGAGTTACAAGCAAAGTGTGAGCCTTTGGTTTTATGACGGCATTGAAAAACGGGACAAAGTGTGACTCTTGATGTAAGAGAAATGACCCTCCTGAGCCTTAATGACTCTTACATCTGGTCCATCAGGTTTGGTTTCAGGAAACTCCTCCTCTAGAGATAAAAGCTCAGCTCTTTTAGCAGTTGATCTCAGAATTGATAAAGTCTCTTGAAATTAGAGACAAAGCGTCTTCACCAAACTGAGTCCAGATGCTTTTACTTAAACCATTTTTTCAAGATGACCTGGATGAAAGACAACTTTAGATAATGTAACTTAAGCACTGCCTGTGAAAAATATATTACGGTTAAATGATAAGGGAAAAGACTAACTAAGAATATATAAAGTCTTAAAGAGGCAATGGCAACAGCGCCATAGCCAAGCTGCGCCATCTTTACACAAGTTAAAATTTTGACTAAGCTTAAGCCACTTGACATATGATGGTCTTGGTTCTCCAGGACTTAAGAGTAGTTTTCCAGCCCTGGAAGTAATGACCACTTTGCTTAAAGTCCTTGAAAATGTTGTGAGGCTGCATAAGTTTGATTTTCATTGTTTGAGGATTAATTTACTTTCTCACAAAACGTCTGCATAATATGTCATTAATGTCTTGAATCATTATGTCTTATGTGATGTTGTTCTGCAGCATCATGGGATTGTACGCCTCTGTCGTCCTCGTCATCGGGAAGTTTGTCCGTGAATTCTTCAGCGGCATCTCCCACACCATCATGTTTGAGGAGCTGCCCAACGTGGACCGCATCCTAAAGCTGTGCACGGACATCTTCCTGGTCCGAGAAACCGGGGAGCTGGACCTGGAGGAGGACATGTATGCCAAACTCATCTTCCTCTACCGCCGCCAGAAACCATGATCAAGTGGACGCGGGAAAAAACACAGTGAAGACGAAGAAATAAAAGTGACTGTTTAAAGAGAAATGAGGCTGATTGAGTGATTCTGTTGTGAGCCACATTCGCAGCGCGTTCAGCTGCTGACGGAGCACAAATCAGCCCAGGACTAGACCAGGCCTTGAGGACTGGAGACTAAAAAGACAGCCCGACACTTCTTGAAGTTATCACCTGGTATTTTTTAATGCAGTGACAAAAACAGCCTTGCAGTTATTGCGGTATTGTTCATTTATGAGCACAACGTTGCAGGTGCTTGGATACAACGAGCAGCTCGGTCAGTTCAAGATCGAGCCACTTTTGGGCAATTTTCTTTTTTTACCTTAAACACAAGGTGAACTAAAGGTACTTTTTAAACCTCAAACTCTGCTCTTTCTGTCGTCGTATATTTTCTGAACTGCTCTGTGGGCCGAGAGAGACTTAAATAAATAAAAAACAATATCTGAAAAAGGGCTTCCCAGCGATCTATTAATGAGCACAATCTCACTAAGTACACATCTTCCAACTGGAAACAAGGAACAAGGGGCTGTGCAATAAAGACACTAAAGATGGGACCTGAAGTTTTTTTTTTTTAAAACCTTTACAAGCCACTTCAGAGACAAAAGACACTACAGACTTACCTTGCCTTACATTTGTATGAGAGAACTGACACTTACATATCTTTCTCAGGAAGAGCGGCGTCACAGATATCAATGAATTCAAAATATGTTAAATAAATGTAGGCTTTGATGGATTTAAAAAGTATGAGATGTGGCAAGTATTATTGTGGCATGAATTTGTGGACATTGTGAAGTTATTTGAGGACATAGACACTGGATGTAATACAGTTTGTATCCATCACTTTCACTCAATTTTCTTTTTTTTTTTACAATTCTCCAAACTAAACCTGCATTTGTCACAGCAGTGCAATGGTATGTCAAAACTTGTGGGATGCAAAAGGTGGTTACTGTCATTTCAGTTTTAATATCAGTTACATGGTCAGTGGAAAAGTTATTTTGTCGTTGTATGAGCCACATTATTCACTTTTAGTGCATTGCCAAAAGGAAAAAAAAATTTAAATGTTAGGAAAGAATAGAACTGTTGTCAGCATCACATCTGGCATTCTTCTTCTTTGGCTTATGTGCTTGGCTCACGGATCAAAGTGAGGAGGTGGTGTGTAAAATGACCATTAGACACAGAGTCTCTGGTGCCAACAGTGAGAAAAGGTGTATCACAGAAAAACGTCTCGTCTAGGATGTGAGCTCAACCTGTTATCTTTGTACTTTTCACCTACTGTAGTTTTATTTCTTTATTTTCACTGTTTGTTGCGGGTACTTGCCAAAGTCACAAGGTCATAGTCAAAGTTTAATACTATAAATCATCTAAAACAATAAATGTTACAAGAATATCTAATAAAAGTGCCCCAGTTTTGTCATGTAAAGGTCATGTGCAATCACAGAGATTGTCATTTGATCCAGTACTGAACTAAAGAGACCGTTTTCTCCTTTAGTCTGAACTGAAAACGCAGACTACTATAGTAAAGAAGCTCTAAAATTAGCTTTAGAATGTGAAATAAAAGTGTTTGGAGACTCAAAAGTCTTTCAAAATACCACAGAACTGCTGTGACAAATGCCCTTTCAGTTTAGGGGACTGCAAAAAACTGTTTCAAACACTTAGCAACAGAGAGAATATAAATATTGCTGTGGTTGTGTCCTCAGAAGGAGCTCGTCTGGCCACAGAGACGACCAGCAGAGGCTGTTTTAATCAGGGTTAGGTGCATCTGGACTTGTGTACATCAGTCGCGAAGCGCTTTGAACATGCTTTAGCCCCTGGTTTTGTCATCACACCAAATATTCCTCACTCAAAGGGCTTTAATACGGAAGCCTTTTTGTCCAAACTATGCATCAGAGGACACTGTAGCATGAAAGATAAAAAGACTTACATATTGCCATGATTAATTTCATTACATGTACATACATGTTTAAGAAGAAAGGTCACAAAGGGAATGAAATGTGAAACTATAGCTGTACCCAAAGGCGATGTGGCAAAAAAAAGTGTTGAAAACGTGCAAATAAAACGTGTGTTGACTTTGCTTTTATCTGGTGTTTTGTTCTGGAAAGAGGCTGCATTTGTGATTATTTTTTGCATTTTCAGTTATAAATGGTTCACTTAGAATACATGAGAATTCAGTCATTTCCTACTGTTTCTGCCCATAAATAGCATTTTGTCTCGTCCTATTGTTCTAGTCCACTAAAAAATTTATAATGAACGAATGTAGGTTTCAATAAATCTTCATTTGGTGAATAATAGTGCATTAAATAATAAATTTGAGACAGTTAGATGTACACAGTGTGCACAATTATTAGGCAAGTGATTATTTTGACCATATCATAATTTTATCCATAATTTATAACTCCAAACTGTATAAACTTGACTCCTTATTGGATCTAATGCATATCAGGTGAAGTGTATTTGTGTAACGTGGGAGGGTGTGGCCTAAGGGGATCAACACCCTATATCAAGGTGTGCATAATTATTAGGCAGATTATTCTCCTCGGGAAATAGTCAACAGGGTTGCAAGAAACGTGTCGAGAAGAAAAGACACAAATTAACCGCCAAAGATCTGCAAAGAATCAAACATGAAGCTACCAGGAACCCATTTTCCTCCAGTGCTGCCATATTCCACCACTGCAACCGACCTGTGTCAAGAAGAACGATGTGTTCAGTTCTCAGAGACATTGCCAAGGTAAGAAAGGCTGAAACCCGACCACCTCTGAACAAGACACAGAAGTTGAAACGACAGATTTTTCAAAGGTTGTGGACTGATGAAATGAGAGTGACTCTTGACGGACCAGATGGATGGACCGTGGTTGGATCAGTGACGGACACAGAGCTCCACTTGGACTCAGACGCCAGCGAGGTGGAGGTGGGGTACTGGTATGGGCAGGTATTATTAAAGATGAGCTAGTTTGGGTCCTTTCGGGTTGAAAATGGACTGCCAATTTTTAGAAGACACTTTCTTCAAGGTGGTACAATTAAAAAAAGTCTGCATCTTTCAAGAAGACTTTTTTTTTTGTTTTTTTATGCAAGACAACGCTCCATCACATGCTTCAACTTTCTCCACTGCGTGGCTGGAAAACTGAAAAATGAAAAACTACATATGTCTGTCTGTCTGTCTTTTTTCATTTAGTTGCATAATAATCCTGCACACTAATAGTTGCCTAATAATGGTAGATATTTTTAAGAAAGCCAAAACTTCACTTTTACTACTTAAATGTTCATGTTTGATGGTTTGTTGACATTTTGGATTGACCAAGAGCACTGTAGTTGTACAACAACAAAATGAATCCTCAAAAATAAAACTTTCCTTATAATTGTGCACCATGTATTCGTAGTTAGCTTTGAGGTTCTTGGGACCAGGCGTAAGACCTTGTCTTGTGTTTATATACGTTTTTACTCATTGAGGTTTTTAAAGCAACATCGTAACTATTAACCCCCAAAATGGAGCTTGAAAATCCTTCCAACATTCATTTATGAGGCTTGTCTGACATGAAACTAGGAAACTACAACTGTGTAAATGGTAGTTTTGGGGCACGCTACTAACTCACGAGAACACATATCACCTGAACACAAATGTGCATTCTAACTAACTCACGAGAACACACATCACCTGAACACAAATGTGCATTCTAACTAACTCACGAGAACACATATCACCTGAACACAAATGTGCATTATAACTAACTCACGAGAACACGCATCACCTGAACACAAATGTGCATTCTAACTAACTCATGAGAACACATATCACCTGAACACAAATGTGCATTCTAACTAACTCATGAGAACACATATCACCTGAACACAAATGTGCATTATAACTAACTCATGAGAACACGCATCACCTGAACACAAATGTGCATCACCTGAACACAAATGTGCATTCTAACTAACTCACGAGAACACACATCACCTGAACACAAATGTGCATTCTAACTAACTCACGAGAACACGCATCACCTGAACACAAATGTGCATTCTAACTAACTCACGAGAACACATATCACCTGAACACAAATGTGCATTCTAACTAACTCACGAGAACACGCATCACCTGAACACAAATGTGCATTATAGCTTTAAGATATTGTTGAGAAATGTATGCATCTCCTTGAATCATTAGTGGACATACGTCCTATAAAGTTAACTAGTGCTGCTTTAAATTAGGACAACTGACTTATTTATTACTAATAAAATAAAAAGGCTTCAGTTTTCTAGCATTAAGACTGGACTGACCTTTCACATAACAAAGTTTTAAAAACAATGTCAGTTTTAATGTATTGGTCCAACTTAACATTACTGTATCTTTTTCTTTATGGTTTAATTAATCCTATAACTCCCCTTCATCAAAAACTAACCACTCCATGAATAAAAGTTGTAAAATCCAAACAGTCTGAGATCTCTTCCAATGCATAATACACCGGTCTTGGTACATGCTGACCTCAGTCTGTGGTCTTGACTCTAACACTCGTTTTATTTTCCTCAATGCAAAGGCACTTAGGGCGTGTTCTGAAAGTGTGTGCCTTTAACATCTCAAACAGGAGAAAGCATTAGCCTCAAACAGAAATAGTTCTTAGGAAGCCATGCAGTCGGTGCACGTCTGTCAGGGGCCGACTACATCTGCAGCCGCTTCGACTGATATGGAAAAACTGTTCAGTAACTCATTTAAGAAAATGTACAGAGGCCATAAAATGCCTCATGGCGGAAATGTTTATTGATGCATGTACAAAAAATAAGTTTGGAGAGTTTGAGGAGCAGACAAAGTGGGCAACAATCCCTTTTGTTTTCTTTAAAATATACAGATTTTTTTGTTAAAACAAAACACACTAATACACTTTTTTTTTTTTTTTTTAATGGGAATAGAAGAAATGCACTGAAAACACACTATGTTCCCTTTTTCTTTTGTTGTCGCTTTAATGAAAGTGTGAGGTAGACTTTTTACAACTGTCTACATTAACTGTTTTGTCAATAGTGTTTGATTATTGACGGAAGCATTGTTTTAATCAACCGCTAATAGTTGTAGCTTTAATTTGTCCAAACACATGCATTTACAGGTGATTGAATATTGCTCCAGTTACATTTCCAACAGCCATCAATACTGAATAAATTAACTCTGTACAAATAAACGCGTTTACACGAATAAACACTTATAGATATGTAGAGTATTTCTGTATTTCTAATTTAGACTTCATCCACAAACAGCAGAATTTACAGCTTCACTGGGACACAGAGAGACAGCACATATACAAAGATTAACAAAAGCCGTTCTTACATAATATTTAATTTCATTACCTTGAAAAAAAAAAAGAATAAAAAGGCTTAGGTTGAACTCTCTGTAACACCTACTGTGACTTCTGATTTGTCTTTTAAAATAAAACAGGCATCGCAGTGGTGGAGGTGGAGTTTGTCGACAGAGGGAGTTGTGGCGGAGCAGAGGCGTGGGTGGAGTCCGGAGGCTAACACAGGCCTCCCTCGTAGTCGTCCTCCTCTTCAGCAGGATCGGGCGTACCACTAGTGCCGCCCTGTGGGACAGCGGGGGCCTTCTTCTTCTTCCCTCCGCCTCCGGGAACACGCAGGGAAATGGCCAGCTTTGCGTACTGTAAGGCATGAAAGAGAAAAGACGAGGGTGAGGAAAAAGAGGGGGTGCTTCCAGTGTGAATTAGAATTATTCTATTGTTGCAAAAAAACATATATGTACTTTTTTTTTTTTTTTGAAGAGTCCTGTTATTGTCCTGCATTAAGAATATTTTTATATAAAATATGAATCACTGACAAAAAAGAGCTTTGGTTTGAACTATAATGTAGGAAAAAAAACCTGCATTGTGACAGCAAGAGTATTTACACACACTACAAAAAGAGCTCAAAGCATTGGAACGTATCAACTGCAAGAAACACATACATTTTATAATTACTAAATGTTAAAAAAGGCTTCAAGTTGCTAGAAGCATCAAGACTAGATTCTGTTGTGATGGAAAAAGGATAAACCAAGTGCCTACCGTCACAAACACGCAAACGTGGTAAAACCAAATACAGACAATGAATGCCAGTTTGAATGTGTTAGTCCAACTATTTATTACAAAATATAACTTTTTTCTTTAATAGAGCTGTTTACGTTACTTATGTCACTCACATCATTGTCCATGTACTTCAGTAAAGGTGAGTTGCACACACGGTACACCTGGTCCTCGTCCTGCTCGTCGTAGCCCTGCAGTAGTGTTTCCATGGCCAGGCAGTCCTCGCTCCCGCTGTAGCCGGGCAAACTGTTGACAAGACCAACGGGACTCTGGGTCATACGACACGTTTAAGTGGCAGAGGTGGGTTACAACATAAACATGAAGTGAAGCTCAGTGTAAACTTCAGAAAAGAGCAGCTCTCGGTAGAGCGTAGGACGGTAGTTAACGAGACGAGCTGTATAATCGCTTGTGCAGACACTTTAGTTTTACAAGAATGTTAATGACACACAATAAATCACAAACTACAAAAGCTAAACAAAGCTAAATACCTTCCTTATATGCAATCTTTATATTATTATAAGTCACACTTTAACAAAAAAATATAATTGTGTTGTAATGAAAATGATACAATCGTGGACTCAAACATCAAAACCATTGTAGATGATCAGACGACTAGATTATGTGATATACCTGTAACTCTCTCTGACACATTTGTCCGCTGCCACGTAGTCGGCCCGGTGAAGATGAATCAGCACCTGAGCTGTTGTTTTCTAAAATGTGAAAAGCACAGACCAACAGCATAAATAATATTCAGTAAGCATTTAAAACCTCAGGACGCATTTAGGAGGAGTTTGGGCGGTACTAGAACTGAGGCCTTAAATCCAAACCACCAATAACAATATCTAGATTGTCTACATGCAGGAACCCTCCACTAGTTTCCAAGTAATATTAAGAGTTTTTGAATACCTTGTTAGTGCCACTTAAGATTAAAAAAAATGCCACATCCATACTGGCAAAACGTTGAAGTATATTAGAAAAATATATAACTATTTTCAGGCATAAAAAAGGATTATTTACTATACTAATATATTTGGCTTAGCAATCATTTCTGTATCAACTCATTTTGGATATGTGGCATTTAAGAAATGTTAATAAATGCATTGTACACTATTAATCCCTTTGAATAAATCTAACACACAACAGATCCCAGAAGTAACAGGTATTTATTGAATATAAAAAGCTAAAATGAAGACGCACATGGATCCACAATGAACTCTTGAAAGTGTTCTGTCTGAGCTACTAACAGAAAATCCGATGAATCACCTGAACCATTATTAATCACAAATATTTACAGGAAGTGGCGCAGACAAACTGCAGTACTGAGGACCATCCACAGTTACATGCACCTTGTACACCAGCACTAATCCTGCCCCCTGCTGGTTCACTATTGGACCATAAAAAACTGTTTTGACAGGAATTGAACTCTCTTGGTAAGAGTTCTGAACCCAAAGGTTGTATTTTGTTGCCTTACTACAGTTCTACAAATACTTCTAGTAAAAACAATCGAAAAGAAGTAGACACAATTAATAAAGTGACCCACCTTGAAGCACATTGGGAAGTTCTCAATCTCTTTGTACATGTTTTTTTCTTTCTGCACAGCAACCGCAGCTTCATCAAGCCTTCAAACGGAGGGAGAATGATGAGGGAATACAAAAGTGCATAATAACATCAACACTATTTGCATTTGTCTATATCAATAAAAACACATTTAAAGCTTTATGTAACCCAGCTGTCTCTTACATCACTTTCATATTTGTCACTTATGTATTTATTTGTCCTCACCTCCTTAGGCGAACTAGAAGTCTGGAGGCTTTGCCCAGCAGCTCGACGGCCTGACGCAGACGGTCCTCGTTCTAGACAGTAAAAAAATAAAAAATAAAACACGTCTGAGCCCCAATTCAAAACAGAAACATTTCTCAGCTTTCTTTTGGAAAGTTACCTCAAACACACCAGCTGCTTTCTGATACAGGTCCACTGCTTTCTCCAGGTTTATAGGCTCTATAAGTCTGGGACAAATCATTCATTTACCACATAGAGTTGATGTAATGGCTGCACAATATATCACAAAACTTTATTACTACATTAACAATCTCAATATCCACATCACAAAGAAGTGATTAAATTGTAATAATGTTGCTGTATTAAGTTTCACCGACATTCACCTATTTTCTGCTAAAATAATTGTCCAAACTGAGCCTTGCATTAAATCAAACTATGGCGTGACATAATGAAAAAGTAAGTGGCACCACTGTGACCAAAAGAAGTTGGTCCAGAACCTTACATTAAACTTTACTTGTACTGTCAGAAGGGAACATTGAAACATCACAAGTCCTGTCATTATTGTAATATTCAACATATTTATCACATGTTCTATGTTTTCCTGATATAATGCAGTCCTAGTAGATGCCCATTCCTCCTAACAGTACAACATGCCACACAATAACATCCTCTGGCCTCAATTTGTAAATCATAAAAACACTAAAATGTTGAGTCGTCTAGTCTTTATTTATTATATCATTATTAAAATGTCATATTCTCTTGTTTATCTAAAGCCAGTTCAGTTTCAAGCAGGACTTTAATTATCTGCTTGAAGCTGAACTATACATCATTTCTATGGCATTTAAATCCATTTCATTGTTCTTGCAATGACAACAAATTTTCAGGTTTTCAAAGATGTGTGGGAACCATGACTTTGTATGTGTGAGAATTGTGGATTGTTGTGTTTGTTTTTTTTTTTTTTTTTTACTTTCCAGCCCGGTCCAGAGCCATGGCAGCGGTGTCTGGAGTCCCATTCTCTACATACATCATGCAGGCTTTCTCTATGTACTGAATGGCCTCGGGCATCTTCTTTTGTTCCTAAACAGCACAAACAAAGCAAGTTCAGAACCTCATATTACTTCCAAAACTGTACTGGACTCATCTGCATTGTAACTGAGCTCACCTTCATCATCATACCTGCCTGTTCTATCGCCCTGAGGAGAAAGAAAAGAGTTACAACCGTACATAGGCAAGAATGAGCCATTTAGCAGCCTTTGTACACCAACAAAACACTTACTTTGCTGCATGGAAAAGACTGTAGGACTAGTCAAGGAAAGTACAAAGCTGACTAATAAAGAAACACACACACAGGTGAATGTACATAGATCAGATTGTGGATACGTCTTGTTTTCTGTGTGATACTCTGCTTCCTTCAGGTAGGCTTCCTTCGCCTGCTCATACTGCTTGGCATTTTTGAAGCACACAGCTGAAAAACATGCAGTTTTCATTGGTATCAGTCACATGACCTTTTCCTGTTATGGACGCCATTTTAAGGGCTTTTGACCATTCAAAACATAGAACAGGGATTTTTTTTATATTGTTAATTGCTATGGCAGCGGTCCTAGTTTTTTTCATCACTTGAAACCCATGAATACACCCAAAATAAAAAAGTTGCATGGTTCTATAACATGCTGGGAGAGTGTATAGACGTTTTATTACCTGCTTTGGCGTATTCTGATGCCGCACTGTCATAATCTGGCTTCCATTTGGTCAGACTTGTTTTTAAGCTGCAAATGATACGATCCAATTAGAAACGACATAACCACGCATATTACTGGTTTGTATGTCCATTAAATGAACAAAGTAAGATGGATATTGTAATAGCCACATAACCTCTAATGAAGATGGCCTTATAGCTAGCTAACACTAATAGTAAAACAAATTGTCGTACCAAGAAGGGTTGATATTAATAAACTCACCATTTTTCAGCTTTAGCTATGTGCTCATGAGCTTCGTTTATCTTCTGAGCAGCCATAGCGTTACGTGGTAAATACTTTCAATGCAGGGATATCGTTAAACAGCGATAGTTGACGATGTTTGGATTAACAGGAAACTCCTCCTCAACAGCAACGTCACCGGCTGTCGCAGACTACGGCGGCTGACGAGGCAAAAAAAAACACAATATGCAAATTGTATAAAATATTACAACATACAAATAATAAAATACACATTGAGAACATTTCTGGACACAATGAGCTTTTGTAGTGGATGGTTTTGACTGTTGTTTTTTGTTTAGTTTGACACGTGAAGGTGTGTACATGTAATAATTACAAAAATATTCTACACACGCGTACATTTCTAAAGGCTAGTAGGCTATTTATGTTTCTTAAACGTGCATGTACATTTAGATACTATGACATTTTATGAGGCTGGTAATAAATGAGCGGAAGCGGAAGTGCTTTATGGTACGTGAGTGACGTCATGGCGCTGCTGGTCTCTAATGGCTGAACAACAACCTTTGGCAAGTGAGAAACTTTCCCAAACTTCTACAGGAGACGACAGAAAGTTGGATTTAACAAACTGCTTGGACTATAATACGGTCTTGTGCTTAGTTCCCTTTTGGTCCCAAATGTGTAGCTTCTAATGGATCACAGATATGACATAGCACGGAGGGCCGCCGGTGGCGGAGGCTCGGCAAACTCTTCCCCCGCTCTGGGGGCTCAGTCCCGCCGCAGGAAGGTGCCTCCGAGACCCGCTGACTTCAAACTGCAAATTATAATTATTGGTTCCCGGGGTGTTGGTAAAACTAGCATCATGGAAAGATTTACAGATGACACCTTCTGTGAAGCTTGCAAGTCGACCGTTGGTGAGAACATCCCGCTGTAACGGTTTTGTTTTGATAACTTTGTGTTGACAGCTCTTAGCATGGATCTGTCTATTTGCTGGAGGAGACGCGAACCCCGCTGTGGTCTGAAGGATATAAGTCAGAAGTATTCGTAATGACAAAAGTTTGTATGGTCATTTTTGGTCACGTTTTTTTGTCTTATTTTGGGAAATCCTGGCCTTATTAATATTTTTTAATAACAATCATGTATGTAGAATAGAATTACTACATATATGACAATCAACTGAGTAATTATGTCTGGAAAAAACCTACAGTGACAAGTTGCTGCACTGTGTTCATACTGTAGTTAAAGCCTCCTACCAGGAGCTGTTTGTGGGTAAACAGACCAGTGACACTGACAACATAGTGTTCAATCCCAAAATAGTCTGGCAGCTGCAAAATAGTGTGCCCTGTCATTCCTGTGACACAGCTCTTAGGTTATCAGATGTGTACCATGGAATGGTATGAAAATCATGTTTTACTTTGTTTTGATTTACTTTTTATATTCCATTATTGTTTGAGAGCTGCATTTTGGAAAACTTATTGTTATTACTCACAAAGCAGTACAAAGTGTCCCACAAATGAATGAAGTCTGTACTGGTATTTGTGTGTTTATGTTCAGTCTTTGATTCCATTTCCCCCACAGGAGTTGACTTCAAAATCAAGACAGTTGAGCTGAGAGGAAAGAAGATCAGACTACAGATATGGTGAGTAAACTGAACAGCTCTTTACTCTTTTACTGCATGTTGCACTTCCTCTGTCTTTCCCATAACCCTGCAGAGTGCTCAAAAAACCCACTTGTGCTGTGTAGACACAAGCTCAATGGAAACTATGCGCTTGTTTCTTGACACATTGTCACTACAATAGTTTGTCACACAGAATAATACACAAATAACACAACATAATTAAATTATATATTTTTTCAATGTTTGACCTCATGTCATAACCAAGGTGTAAATTGTATTTTGTTTCCGAGACAGTCGGTTGTTTACATATCATAAACTAGAACCAGGAGGCCCTTATTGCTGTAGAGTCTTTTGTTTAAACTTATACAGTGCCCACTATTACCAATCCTTTTTCTAAATGTAAGGTTTTTATTTTGTTTTATTATATTTTTGTATTTGTAAATGATGTCCATAAGGCTAAAGTATTTTGGATTTAACCTTACACCATACACACACATTTATCTTTCATTACTCACCAGTAAAATGATAAACAACAATTGTATTAGTTTGTATTTCAGTTGAACACTTTGAAGATTTAGGACTTTCAAAAAACAATGTAGTGTAATATAAAATGGCAAATGCAGTTGGATTCCTGTCATGTGACTCTAACTTGGCACTAATTACATTTAGAAAGCATCTACTGACTGACTTGAGTTCTTGTCTGACGTATGGCTTTAATGTGAGAGTATCAACTGTTGGTTTGGGGTTTTGTTGGGTTTGCCTTGCTATGGCTGCTTTAAGTGGGTCTAACGGTGTGTTCATTAAATATGGGCATTTCATTGCTTTTCTCTAACATCTGACTGTCTTGTCCCATCCTTCCATTTCAACCTTGTATCCGCCAGAGTTTACTAATTTGGCTTTGTCCAGGCTGTTCAAGAGGCTTATATTCAATGTGTTCTGTCATGTTGAACTTTCATTGCATCACAACATCCAGCTTTACCTAACCTCATCATTGTAATGTTGTCTCTGTCTGCTGCTGCTCATAAGCCTGACTGTGACTCACAGGGGAAGGGACAAACTAGCCTGATAAAGGTACAGTAACAACATGTAGTGTAAGTGTGGCTCAGTGTCACACCAGAAAACCATAATAAACCTTTAATCACAAAAGCTCAATGCAGGTTTTTCCACAGCAATCTTTTGTTAAGGTGGCCACCTCGACAATAAGCACCCAGCACCTTGACTTTTGTCTTGTAGTGACATAAAGTCTGTGTAATGATTTTCTGACTTAATTTGTGGTGCATTAGTGTTGAAACAGAGATCTGAGGCGGGGGTTTTAAGGTATTGGGGGCAAATATTTGATGTTAATCAATGAAATGAATCTGTAGGTAAAGCATTTGTAGCTCTGACGAGATGCTACCACCTTAACTGACAAATTTTCTCGTGGGAAACACTGCAATGCAACAAATCAAAAACATTTATTTTAGTTTTTTCATTTCTCATATACAAGCCTATAACTAGAGTTTATTTTGTCTACTCGCATGGTCAGTTTCTTTGAATGTAGCTAGGCCAGCATTAAGACTATTTTACCGTGGCTACAATGTCTAATGCTTCATTCACATGGAAAAACCAGCAGACGTCAAATCAGTTTGTGAATGGGAGAAGGATGACAGAAACTAGATCAAGCCATATTAAAAAAACAAATTATGTATTGCAATTATCTCCTGAAATGTCCAAATGAGCAACGGTTGAAATCAGACAATGATATGAAAATGCGGAAATGTTGTGGGCTTTTAGCATGGAGATATTAATATGTGGTGGTTCATCAAAACAGGGAGAATTTCTGTTTTGGATAGAACTTCATAGCATAAATATAACATAGCTGTCTCCCATCTGCTAGATTCAATGTGAATGCAGCAGTAGTTTTAATTAAAAATACAGTATTTGATTAATTCACTGCAGAGCTGATTTTCTCTTTTATGAACACAGTCTTTGTTCTATGATTTTCACAAAAATATTTAGCATAAAATTGTTCAAACCAGCTGCTTAGGATTCAAAACTCTTTAAGAAAATAGATTTAACTTTTTTCCCCACAGGGACACTGCTGGCCAGGAGAGGTTCAACAGCATCACGTCGGCCTATTACAGAGGAGCCAAGGGAATCATAATCGTGTATGATATCACGAAACAGGAGACCTTTGACGACCTTGCAAAATGGATGAAAATGATAGACAAGGTAAACGTTAAGTTCTCACAGGTCAGCACCAGTGTGTTACTGCTCTTAGGCGAACATATTTCTGAACCTCCAAATTGAGACACTAAACCAAAAAACAAACTTTTATCTGAATAAAGTTTAATAAGTGTCCTTTTATTAACAATAGAATTAGAGAGGTGCATCTGTACAATTATGTGAGAGCTACAGAGAACCTTGACCTTTCTCAGTTTTAATAAAAGCACAATAATGACACACACTGTATTGAGTGTTCAAGTTTGATGTATTTTTAGTATTGCTGAAAACTGGGGCAACAAGAACTCTTCAAAACTGGGTCATTTCAGTGCTTTTTCAGATATTTATTGGGGCAAGGCATTTGAAATCAGGACAGGCCCCATCAAATAGTGGCATATGGTCATCTGTTTTGGTTCAAGAGCAGCAGCCAAAACACTGAGTGAAGACAACACTGCGATTGTCAGATTCAGTGGGAAACGACATTAACTGATGCAACCGCTTGATCAGATCATAACATGATACAGGGGTGACAGGCCAGGGCCCTGTACTACGAAGCTGGATTAGGAGGTTAGTGTGGTATCACAAAGCTGGTTCACTTTCTATTGAGGTAGATCTCTGTGGAAACTAACGGGTTAAAGTTACAGGTAGAGAATAGAAACATGGCTCACTGACGAATCAGCAACAAAAATACAAGCTGTAGAAGTGTCTGTAGAAGCAGCTGCTGACTGTGGCACAAATGTAAAGTGATGTCCTACTGTAACTAACAGGTTTTGAACAAATAAATGGCTTTTTGCTCAAAATGTGTCTTACCGTCAGCTTATTGTTTAGATCACCAGATTAATTGACTCTGTGATATTTGTCTTTAGGTGCTTTGTACCATTCATTCAGTTTCTGGTGCAGAAACAACAACACTCCACAGAGAAACCCAGCAGGTTAACTCAGAGTTGTTAACCCGCTTCGTGATACCACTTACCCAGAGCGGGATTGTCAGGTTTTGTCTAGCTGGGTCTGAGAGACATATCCAGGGTAGGTTCAACTAGCTTTATAGTACAGGGCTTCGAGGAGAACAAGCTGATAGACGCACACGAAGATGAAGACACAGAAATGCAAAAGACCTGTTTTGGTTGGGGTTTGTTGGCCACTGTAGAAACATGAAAATCTGCTATTCCGATAAATCAGTGACAATCAAACGATGCACAGTCGACATCAATAGAACTTGACTATATTATATCCTACTTTTGCAAAAAGAAACCCCCCTAAATGCTTTGGGATCAGTATCAACACACCTAAACCTTCCCCAAATGTCTCTCTTTTGTTTTTTTGTCTTTTATTAGACATTGTTTGACACTGAATATTTTCTCATTTAAACATTCTTTTGCTCATGGCACAACGTCTCTTTGCCTTGCCAGTACGCCTCAGAGGAAGCAGAGCTCCTCTTGGTCGGGAACAAGTTGGACTGTGAGTCGGACCGAGTCATCACCAAACAGCAAGGAGAGAGGGTGCGTTTAACAGGAATAATACTCGGTTCTCACCCCCCCACATTTAACATTTCGATGCACCAGAATAATATTGAGTCCTAGTTACAACAGTGTGATATGATTTTAATGCACTGCTGAGGAAATAGGCTACAGTCAGAAACACACAGAATAGATAATAAGATAATAAACAGATGTGCTATGAATAAACAACACAAACATAAACTGCATTTCTTTACAGCAAACATGCTCGTCCAAATACAGGCTGTCAAGATGGATGAGGTTTTTCAGCTGTGGATGGTTCTGGTGCACTTTTACTCAGTTTAGAGTGTGTTCTTCTGAAATTACACACAGTGTTTGTTCTGTTTGTGTTTCAGTTTGCCTCGAGAATAAGTGGGATGCGTTTTTGCGAGTCTAGTGCCAAGGACAACTTTAATGTAGACGAGATATTCCTGAAGCTTGTGGATGACATTATTAGTAAGGTCAGTGTTTTAGCTTTTTATGAGATTAAACTCTATCTGGACACCATTATGATAATTCAAGCTGCAGCTAAAATAATGTATCGTTGTAAGTAAATAATTCTGTCTAATAAACCACTGCTTTATATCTGTCTCCCTCTAATTGTTTTCTTCTACACACGCTGTTCTCTTGGGGCTGTTATTGTAAGAATTTTTATAGTTTCTTTTTTTTTTTTTCTTTTCAAAAATGCTTCCTAACAGAAAATGACTACAGGAGTGAAAAATACATTTACATGCACCATGGTTGGTTAATAAATGACAATGGCACTTCTTGTCATCAATCTCAAAATTCTTATTTTTAAGTAGTTTGTACGGCTCAATTCCAGGCCGTAGATCATGCCACTGATGTTTTGAAGCTTTGATGATAATGAAAATATGGTCCAGAGATGCATTTATTTATTTATTTATGTATTTAAGTTGTATATTTTTGCTAAATTAGAATGACTTAACAATTTTCACTTAACCTTTTCGTCACAGATGCCTTTGGAAATGTCCAACAAGGAGCTCTCCAGCAGTATCCTGTCTCTGCAGCCCGAACCGGAAGTGGCCCCAGAGGTGTCCCCCCCTCAGAAGTGTTGTTACTGAGCGGTTTCCCCCCTGAACTATCCCACACTACTCCACCATCCACAAACCAGTATGTCCACCAGGGGGCAGCACACAGCAGCATTTGTCAGGATGAACTCTCTAAACAAGCAGTATTCTCTTCTTCCCCTGTTCTTGTATCTGTACTTTATGAAATGTATACTACACTAACAATTTGGTTACACCCATTTCAGACCAGGCTCCTGTCGACTTGACCCAGACTACCTCAGACCGTTAGGCTTGTGCCGTACTGGTGCCTTTTGAGGTAGAGAGCCCTCTGCTAGATGTTGCACAAGATGAAAGGATAAACTAAAGCACACTATTGATTTATGTAGGTTTGACCATAAACACTTGTGTTGCTGTAATGACTGGACATGATGCAGTAGGAGGTTGTGAACTGAGAACATATCAGCTTCTTTTATTGTTGCCTAAATGTATTAAGTGGCTTCACCATTTGAAGGAACTGTATTGTTTTGCACTTCAATTTATTGTAACTTGCTGACATTGCCAAACTATACAGGGAGGCAAGATGAAAATACATGACTAGTTAAGCTCTGATTAGTGTTGTCTGAGTGGAATGGAAATGGAAATGTGATAGGTAATGTAGTCAAAGGGTCACGGGGCATTCTTCATGCGTGAAATTGGCCTTTTTAGTGAAAATACAGACGCTAAGAAGCATTGAGTTTTATTTAAAGAATACAAGAAAACTATCTGCCGTCACATTTTGAAGAAAACCTATTGGGAAGATTGTAGAATAAGAACGGTTCAAGAAGTTTTAAACATGTCGCTCATCATTAAAACTGACTTTTACTTCAGAGTTTTGCTTTGCGCCACAAAGAAACATCTCTAGGAAACTAGTGCTTTTCATTTTTAGAAAAAAGAAAGGGTGGTAGTTGGACTAGTATTGGGAGTTTCTCATTAAATGCATTAATTACGAATACTCCGCTATGCATGTTAAACCCTACCGTCTTCCATCTTTGGTCTGTCTTGTGCAATTTAACAGATGTAGCAATGTGGACACAGTGAACTCGCAGTGTGTGGGTTGGAAAGGACAAGACTATTCCTGATTTAAAATGGACTCTGACTGACTTGCTTTTTGTGAACTGGTTTATATTATTTGTTTTGCCTCATGAAAACTATTGTGGATTTAATATGTCACATAATTTATTTAAAGGCACACTTTGTAGGATTTTTTTTGCAAACAATCTCAACCCATTAAATGAAAACCAGTGCTTCTCAACTGGGTTTTTTTTGGAAACTTGGTCAGTTAGATGCAACTTATTTTTATAGAACAAAGTCTAATGCATGTTATAACACATTTGAAAAATCTGTGTAAGTACATCCATAGTTAAAGTTGTAAAATGTTGTAGAATACAACAAAATGAAACAAATTTTTCTGTTTGCATAAATGTATAATCACTTCAAAATACCACTCTTTTGTCCATCTTGGAAAAACAGCGGACTTTTAATGCCCTATACAAAACAGTACTTCCTGTTTCTGTTCCTACAACTGCCCAGAGAGGACAAACTCAGTGTGTTTCTATTTGAGCACACATTGTTACACATTAAAGCTGAGGCCATCTTTGTAATTGTCATGAATAACTGGATTATGTTATAGTGGACACTGGACATATTATCTGACATTGATCCACTGGGTTAGTAAATAGACAACAGAACATGTCCCTGCAGGGCTTCCATAGGTGTGGCATTGCAAGCTGCAATTGTGCCACTAAATGCAACGAAACCCCACCTTTTTAATAAAGATACGCTTCACAATCTTGATGCCAACTTCAACTTAACGTTTTACATTTCAGTTAATTCTTGTTACTATGCCAACAGACTCCAAACTACTAATATGCCTTTAAATGGTTAATTGAAATAAATCATTAAAATGTTAGACCTTTGTGGCTTCACACACAGGTTTTGCTCTGATACAGTGAACTGTGAACACAAGGGAACATTGGTTTTCTCTGGTGTTTTTGGTTTGGACTATTTGCCGTCTTCTTTTGACTTTTGATTTGTGCGACTAACTAACCTTGGCGCCTAATAATAACCAAGCCGTATACTTTCTCAATGTTTTAAATGTACTTTTAAAGATGCTTTTTATTCGTGTATCCTGTTAGATGGAAGACTGTACTTTGTATTAAACCTGTTACACATCGGTTTGGCACCTTCAGCAGACGTTTGTGGTATTTATAACTTGAGGCATTCTTGGACTAATGAGATGCAATTAAAGACATCTATATTTATTACCAGTTTGTGTTGTGTGTTTAAGCTTCATGAGGTCTCTCAGACAGCACTGTGCAAGTGCAGTTTGTCATTGTTGGTTGAGTTGCTTATAATAAATTGGTAAAAGACTTAACTGTTAGTATGTATTAAAGGCACACGATGCATGTTTTAGAGTAAGTATTTCTGAACAAGCCCAGGCTCCATGTTCCATTCTTTATTTTTTTAAATGCTCATCAGAGTTAAAGGCATAATACTCAAGCAAATATTAATAAATAAACTATCTAGTAAAAGGCAATAACTAATTTGCCTGAAATCAAAAACTAACTTGGTTGTTGGTTGTCCTGTGGGAGCAATTATTTTCTTTTTAGTTGAAACTGCCGTTATTCCTGAGTAAATAGATAAGTGCTGATGTAGCTTTAGTTTTTTGCTAATGCAACACTTTGTGGTTGTTTTTATTTATATTTAACAACCTGCTCTTATAGCCTACACAATTACAACATTATTATTATTATTTTTATCTGCTCGATTTTTGGAACTCATAGTTAAGCTACAAGATTTTTTTTATGAAATATTATTTTTGTTAGAATCTAAACATATTCTTAACTGATCATTACACTGTTTATATCCTGCACATACAATAGTCGTGTTTTGTTGTGATATTACTGTAACTAATCATTCTCCCTGATGACAGCAGGAGTATCTCAGGTGTTATTATCCTGCAGGCGTCACCTGTGTCTATAATCAGTCTTTCATTGTAGAAAACAGCGCTCAGACAAGTAGCACACTTTATTATAATCCCGAGTCACTGTTTTGTTGTGATTACAGCGTTGTAAGTGGTGTGTATGGGGGCGTGTCCTTAAAGGGTGTAGTAAATGTTCTACGGAAGTCTGACGCTACACTGCGTTTGTCCTTCATATGAAATATTTATCAGTTTTTCCAAAGAGCTAATAACTGATGAAGAGGTTCAGTGGATTATAGCCTATAGCCAAGTTTAATCTCGTTGTCGCCTGTGAGCAACCCGTGGATGTGTGATTGGGGCATGCGCAGAGGAGCGTGCCAGACCTGGTCCCACAGAAAACAAGGGGTGTGCTGCTGCTGGTGAAGCAGCAGCGCATGCGCCCCGCACAAAATCACAGGCGTCGATCCTCACGGCGTCTGCAGCGATTGCAGATCTTCCATGTCAGGTCTGGAGGAGTGAGAAGGGCCCAGGAATACTGGTACCAGCTACTACACCTAATACCCACAGGGCCTGGGCTGAAGGTCGAGGATGGGGCCGAGGCGCACAAAATAATCACACTCTGCCTGATGCCACCTGCCTAAGTCTGGATCAGGTCTGCTGCGGCGTTGACAGCCTGAACGCGCCCAGGATGGAGTAGAGCAGCCGCAGGATGCGCTTCAGCTCCACGCAACGCCACCAGAAGAAGAGGAAGGTAAAGCGGAAGAAACGTGTGTCCTGTGTGAGGTGTCCCCGAACAACGACGCGGATCCACAGCCCGGCTCCGCGCCCCGCCGCCGGTGTCAGTGCCGGAGTGAGTGCCGGTGTATAATGGAAAGCCCCGGCGGCTCTGGCAGCGACAAAGCGCATGGCCCGCAGCTTGAGAAGAAGCGGCTGAACAGAGCGCCGTCCCCGGCCAGACCCTTCCTCAAAGACGTGCACTCTCGCTCCCCCAAATCTCTTGTGCCCAAGTCCCCTAAACTGACCAAGCAGCAGCCCAGCGCGGTGCCGCTGACGCACCCTAGCCGCAGCTCCAGACGCACTGCCACCGCGGTCAAAGACAAGCCCCCCGCCGCAAAACCTGTTCCCAGGAGCGCCGCGGCCAAGAAGAGCCCAAAGCCAAAGGCCTGCCCCAAACCGGACCCCTGCAGCCCCGTCCTTCTCTCAGTCCAAAAGGCCAAACCCCCGCATGGATCCCCTATCCGCGTGCCCACCGGGGCAGGCAGCAGCTCGGACCTGTCGGACTGCTCGGCTCTGGCCGCCAGCAGTGACGCGGAGTCCGGCACCGGCTCCAGCGACAGGGATCATCAGGGAGCCGATAATCCTGCGCCGCGCGCACAAGCACGCGCACCTGCTGCAGCTGTCTCTGGGACCACTGCCGCTCCGCGCGCTGCCGAGCGACCCGGCGCAAGGGCAACCATGTCCCAGCCCCGGCCCGACAAACAACTCCAAGGCCCCAAAGAGCCTCCCGAGGAGGAACTGCTGCGGGAGATCGAGGACCTGAGGTCCGAAAACGACTACCTCAAGGTACCGCTCTATTGTTACAAGAACGTCTGTCAATGTTAGTCTAGAGCCAGAACAGGATTTCTGTCTAACTGTGACTCTCTGCAGCAGTACTACTACAGCAGAGAGAGCGAGTCTTCATACTCGTGTCAGGGAGTAGAACAACTTTGTGCTATCCTCACAAAGCCTTCATCGCGAAAACAATGGACAAAGCATGTATTTGCATTTTATTTGTCATCACGCTGCTGTCTGCATCCATCATGTTGGCTTTACTCTTGCACTGCTCTCCTCATTAATGGGACTTTTATTGCTGCTATACTTTCATTTACTCACTGTAACCTTTAAAACTGCCTTAGACTCCTGTCATATGAAAACAGTATTTTGTTTTGACAGAAAGTCCACTTATTTCCACAGTGATGCATTTGTTGCACTGACACTAATGCCCCCTGGTGAGAGAACAGATGCAGATGCATTGTTATAAAACCTGCAGCATTCACACTCAGAGCCACTTAAACTTATGCAGATATGGGTTAAACAGGTGAACCTGTCATGAATAACTGGATTATGTTATAGTGGACACTGGACATATTATCTGACATTGATCCACTGGGTTAGTAAATAGACAACAGAACATGTCCCTGCAGGGCTTCCATAGGTGTGGCATTGCAAGCTGCAATTGTGCCACTAAATGCAACGAAACCCCACCTTTTTAATAAAGATACGCTTCACAATCTTGATGCCAACTTCAACTTAACGTTTTACATTTCAGTTAATTCTTGTTACTATGCCAACAGACTCCAAACTACTAATATGCCTTTAAATGGTTAATTGAAATAAATCATTAAAATGTTAGACCTTTGTGGCTTCACACACAGGTTTTGCTCTGATACAGTGAACTGTGAACACAAGGGAACATTGGTTTTCTCTGGTGTTTTTGGTTTGGACTATTTGCCGTCTTCTTTTGACTTTTGATTTGTGCGACTAACTAACCTTGGCGCCTAATAATAACCAAGCCGTATACTTTCTCAATGTTTTAAATGTACTTTTAAAGATGCTTTTTATTCGTGTATCCTGTTAGATGGAAGACTGTACTTTGTATTAAACCTGTTACACATCGGTTTGGCACCTTCAGCAGACGTTTGTGGTATTTATAACTTGAGGCATTCTTGGACTAATGAGATGCAATTAAAGACATCTATATTTATTACCAGTTTGTGTTGTGTGTTTAAGCTTCATGAGGTCTCTCAGACAGCACTGTGCAAGTGCAGTTTGTCATTGTTGGTTGAGTTGCTTATAATAAATTGGTAAAAGAATTAACCATTAGTATGTATTAAAGGCACACGATGCATGTTTTAGAGTAAGTATTTCTGAACAAGCCCAGGCTCCATGTTCCATTCTTTATTTTTTTAAATGCTCATCAGAGTTAAAGGCATAATACTCAAGCAAATATTAATAAATAAACTATCTAGTAAAAGGCAATAACTAATTTGCCTGAAATCAAAAACTAACTTGGTTGTTGGTTGTCCTGTGGGAGCAATTATTTTCTTTTTAGTTGAAACTGCCGTTATTCCTGAGTAAATAGATAAGTGCTGATGTAGCTTTAGTTTTTTGCTAATGCAACACTTTGTGGTTGTTTTTATTTATATTTAACAACCTGCTCTTATAGCCTACACAATTACAACATTATTATTATTATTTTTATCTGCTCGATTTTTGGAACTCATAGTTAAGCTACAAGATTTTTTTTATGAAATATTATTTTTGTTAGAATCTAAACATATTCTTAACTGATCATTACACTGTTTATATCCTGCACATACAATAGTCGTGTTTTGTTGTGATATTACTGTAACTAATCATTCTCCCTGATGACAGCAGGAGTATCTCAGGTGTTATTATCCTGCAGGCGTCACCTGTGTCTATAATCAGTCTTTCATTGTAGAAAACAGCGCTCAGACAAGTAGCACACTTTATTATAATCCCGAGTCACTGTTTTGTTGTGATTACAGCGTTGTAAGTGGTGTGTATGGGGGCGTGTCCTTAAAGGGTGTAGTAAATGTTCTACGGAAGTCTGACGCTACACTGCGTTTGTCCTTCATATGAAATATTTATCAGTTTTTCCAAAGAGCTAATAACTGATGAAGAGGTTCAGTGGATTATAGCCTATAGCCAAGTTTAATCTCGTTGTCGCCTGTGAGCAACCCGTGGATGTGTGATTGGGGCATGCGCAGAGGAGCGTGCCAGACCTGGTCCCACAGAAAACAAGGGGTGTGCTGCTGCTGGTGAAGCAGCAGCGCATGCGCCCCGCACAAAATCACAGGCGTCGATCCTCACGGCGTCTGCAGCGATTGCAGATCTTCCATGTCAGGTCTGGAGGAGTGAGAAGGGCCCAGGAATACTGGTACCAGCTACTACACCTAATACCCACAGGGCCTGGGCTGAAGGTAGAGGATGGGGCCGAGGCGCACAAAATAATCACACTCTGCCTGATGCCACCTGCCTAAGTCTGGATCAGGTCTGCTGCGGCGTTGACAGCCTGAACGCGCCCAGGATGGAGTAGAGCAGCCGCAGGATGCGCTTCAGCTCCACGCAACGCCACCAGAAGAAGAGGAAGGTAAAGCGGAAGAAACGTGTGTCCTGTGTGAGGTGTCCCCGAACAACGACGCGGATCCACAGCCCGGCTCCGCGCCCCGCCGCCGGTGTCAGTGCCGGAGTGAGTGCCGGTGTATAATGGAAAGCCCCGGCGGCTCTGGCAGCGACAAAGCGCATGGCCCGCAGCTTGAGAAGAAGCGGCTGAACAGAGCGCCGTCCCCGGCCAGACCCTTCCTCAAAGACGTGCACTCTCGCTCCCCCAAATCTCTTGTGCCCAAGTCCCCTAAACTGACCAAGCAGCAGCCCAGCGCGGTGCCGCTGACGCACCCTAGCCGCAGCTCCAGACGCACTGCCACCGCGGTCAAAGACAAGCCCCCCGCCGCAAAACCTGTTCCCAGGAGCGCCGCGGCCAAGAAGAGCCCAAAGCCAAAGGCCTGCCCCAAACCGGACCCCTGCAGCCCCGTCCTTCTCTCAGTCCAAAAGGCCAAACCCCCGCATGGATCCCCTATCCGCGTGCCCACCGGGGCAGGCAGCAGCTCGGACCTGTCGGACTGCTCGGCTCTGGCCGCCAGCAGTGACGCGGAGTCCGGCACCGGCTCCAGCGACAGGGATCATCAGGAGCCGATAATCCTGCGCCGCGCGCACAAGCACGCGCACCTGCTGCAGCTGTCTCTGGGACCACTGCCGCTCCGCGCGCTGCCGAGCGACCCGGCGCAAGGGCAACCATGTCCCAGCCCCGGCCCGACAAACAACTCCAAGGCCCCAAAGAGCCTCCCGAGGAGGAACTGCTGCGGGAGATCGAGGACCTGAGGTCCGAAAACGACTACCTCAAGGTACCGCTCTATTGTTACAAGAACGTCTGTCAATGTTAGTCTAGAGCCAGAACAGGATTTCTGTCTAACTGTGACTCTCTGCAGCAGTACTACTACAGCAGAGAGAGCGAGTCTTCATACTCGTGTCAGGGAGTAGAACAACTTTGTGCTATCCTCACAAAGCCTTCATCGCGAAAACAATGGACAAAGCATGTATTTGCATTTTATTTGTCATCACGCTGCTGTCTGCATCCATCATGTTGGCTTTACTCTTGCACTGCTCTCCTCATTAATGGGACTTTTATTGCTGCTATACTTTCATTTACTCACTGTAACCTTTAAAACTGCCTTAGACTCCTGTCATATGAAAACAGTATTTTGTTTTGACAGAAAGTCCACTTATTTCCACAGTGATGCATTTGTTGCACTGACACTAATGCCCCCTGGTGAGAGAACAGATGCAGATGCATTGTTATAAAACCTGCAGCATTCACACTCAGAGCCACTTAAACTTATGCAGATATGGGTTAAACAGGTGGACAGACGTAAGGTGTGCTTTTTTTACAGTGTTTATTTGCCTGCTGCCATAATGCCCCTTACTTAGGGGAGGGGGGAAACAGATAATGCGGCAAACTCTTCAGACAGTTTATTTGCATTTTCATTTGCCTATTACTCCGGACTTGATCGTGTCCGTCTGTTTGTGAGGCTGGCAACACCGGAGAGTTAATCAGCTTTCCCGGCTCTAATGGCTTTATCCCACTGGAGTTGATAACACTGTCCCATGTGCTTCACACACTCCTCCTGCCAGCTCCTCCACCAGCTGGGGCTCTGAGGTGCACCCTTACCCCCCACCCTCTACCCCTCCCTCCCTGCCTCTTGTCTGGAGCACACTGCAGCCCCTCGGTCAGCTTTATCATCCACTTCTATGTGTAGCTCCGGGATAAATGTGCTTCATTTACAAGGGAAATGTCCGGGTGTCAAATGTCATTATGTGTTAGGCAAATGTGACTTTACAGCAGTCTCTGAGAGCTTTTTAGTGGCATAAACGTGTTGGTTGTTTTGTGGGGATCACCAGAAAAACATGTGTCATTAATTATTTTTAAATCTGACACTGTCAACACGACTGAACAGTTCCAACAACTGTTAGTCACTTATTAATTTGACATTAATATGACATTCATGACCTGGTTTTATCTTGTAGCCAGTGTTATTCAGGTCTCCTTTAATACCATGCACAATATTAACACACACAATATTGATATGCATCAGACTCATTGAAGTATAATGTCTGAGTCAGGTTGTGTCATTATCTGCTGTAGTATTCTCTGTGCCAGGTGTCACTGGAGGAAATGTCTGGGGAGGGGGACGTCTCTGCTTAGTCTGCAGCTTCTGCGATGGATGAATGACATTAAACCGAAAAGACGATAAATCATTGTAACTTTGAGAAACACTCAAACTTCATTTACTCAAACTGTAAAAGCAACACTGTCACTGTGTAACTCTTTTACAGAATATATATAGTCTTACATTTATCAAAAAGAGCAGTATTTAAGTACTTTTGGTGGTTCTCCGACATGAGACATGGAAGAATAACCCCTCTTTCATAGAGTCTGGCTGCTTGTACAGGGACTCCATTATGTAACTCTCTGTGACTCTAGCAGCTCCTCAAACCAGTCACATCAACAGGTTTTATATTTGGAGCAAGTTTACTGTAGTGTGTTTGTTAGAGTCAGTACGTCCTGACACAGTGCTGCTTCAAACAGTGTCATAAACACTATTTTACATGTTTACATTTTGTCAGTCACCAAAATTACAGAGCTTTGCAAATAGCAAATGTTTTCTCATCCATTCAAAAGTGTTTATAATCCCAAAGGGGAACTTGAAGTATTACAGATGCTTTCCTAATATTGTGCATGCCTGTGTAATTATGTGGTTTTATTGTGATTCTAAGTAAAGAGGTGTTTACAGGACAGTTGTGCAGGTTTGGTCTTAAAGGACATGTCCCAGGATGCCTCTGTGCTGCAGTACCTCTTGTGCCTGTGTTCATTTAAACTGTTAGAGCGACCTGAGAGGTCATTAGCTGCCCTCTTGCACAACAATAGTCTCAGCGCTCTTCTTAATGAGCATGGATTAAGCTTTCAGTAATTGCCATCGTCCCTCCTCCTTCTTTGTCTTCAGATCAACCCCCCTCCCCTGTCCCGTCCCATCCAGAGGGAAATCCACTGAACAAACTGATTTCTTAAATTAACCCCCGGATTGCAAACCGACGTATAGCTCTGCTGACAAACCGGTCTTTTATGTTTCTGTTTTCCTCAGTGCTGGCTTGTTGGAGATAAATATGAGCGTAATCCAAGAGATAAGATGCTTAAAGCCAACTGCTAAGGTTACATCATCAACACAAAGAGTACTTGCATTACAGTAACTCATGTAATCACTCGCAGGCATTAGGATAATCTGGAAAAGTATACTGTATCCCACTCCTTTTGTTTTTATTAAATGGACTGTGTGAAGAAAAGTGACTGGATAAAATATAAAGTCCAACAGAGACACTGGTTCCTTTGAGTAATATATAAAATATATATATATAGCATTAAAAGTCTGAATGTGACTGTTTTTAAAACAATATATTGTATTAGTGTTTCCCAATTTTTTTCAGGGGACACAGATTTCAAAAGACCAAATGGTTTGTGACACAATTTCTTGGACTGTTTTTAATTCTAATTTTTTAAATGTATAGGTTAATTGGCAACTCTAAAGTGTCCCTAGTGAATGAATGTGAGCAAGAGGACCCCCTCGAAAACGAGATGATTCATCTCAAGGGATTAATCCTCACGAAAAATGTAAAAAAAAAAGTAAAAAAAAGCTTTAATAATTTATATATATATAATTCATTAAAGCTTTTTTAAAGAAAGTATAGTACTTACTACTATACTTTACTATACTATAATATACTTTTTAAGTGTCATTTTAATTGTTTGCATAATATTATTTTTAATCTGTTCAAATCCATCTCAAACCTGTTTAAATCCAACTAAAACCTGTTCAAAACCATCTAAAACCCGTTTAAATCTAAGACTGGTTCAAATCTAACAAAATCCTCTGCAAATCCCACAAGAACATTTTCTAATCCAAATAAAACACATTTGTTCAAAGTATTTTTTGGGAACCACAGTGTTGAATAGACAAGAGTCATACCAGAGTGACTGTGGGTACAATATTTGAGGAAAATGTTCTATTTTTAATGCACTTTTGGTTTAGTGTTTTATTTCAAAGGTCCTTGCTTGGTTTGCCATTTTGACCAATAACTATCCATCCTTCTTCAGGACTCTACAGACCATTGTTTCCCAAACAACGGGTTGGGACCCACACATCTCTCTTAATATAGTTATGAAACACTTTCAGCATGCTTGTGATGGTTACTGCGACTTTAATTCAAATAGCTGCTTTTGAAATGAATTAAAACAACTGTAAGCATGCATCATAAAGTTCTTGATGAAAACATTTTTGGTCACAACTTATTGGGCATTTTGAAATTTGGGTCCCCACAACTAAAGTTTGGAAAACACTGCCACCACAGACATCACCTGGGCCCAGACCTAGCTGCTGTATTAATCAGACATACTTATCTAACATCTAGAGGAGTTCACAGTTGTGTTTTCACTACATCCACCTCTACATTTCTCTAGAGGAACAAAACAAGAAGCGTGGAATAAAAAGGTTTGTTATTGTGTGAACATTAAATTAAATGTCCCAAAGTGAATATCCTGTATGTTGCGTGTTCCAGGATGAAGTGGACGAGCTGCGAGCCGAGATGGAGGAGATCCGGGACAACTACCTGGAGGAGGAGGTTTACCAGCTGCAGGATCTGCGCAGGGAACTGGACCGCTCCAACAAAAACTGCCGCATCCTCCAATACCGGCTCCGCAAGGCCGAGCAGAAGAGCCTCCGCGTGGCCCAGACCGGACACGTGGACGGGGAACTACTGCGGAGCCTGGAGCAGGACCTCAAGGTGGGACTCTATTCATACTGTTCTTAATATCATACGTTTTGTTCAGGCAGGATTATACACTTCTTTACTGTTTCCTGGATATGTTCATTCTACATTATGATGTTTTTTAAGGGAAATAAGGGTTTAAATACAAAGCCATTATATAAAAATCATAAAAAGCAAAGCCCTTTTATATTTAACTTGATAAATGAAGATTTAAATTTCAATAATTTCATTTAATTATGATTTCTTGAGATTAAGAATGTTGAAGAAATATGTTCAATGGGTTTTTACTAAAGGCTATTTCCAACTAGTGCCTGACAAAGAGTCTGTCTGTCATATAATGTAACTCAAAAAGTCAAGGTAAGTCAAATTTATTTCTATAACACATTTCAAACAACCTCAGACAAAAGTGCTGTACAGGCAGTGCACAGATCAAAATAATAAAGAATACCGCTATGTATGAAAAGTATATTGGCAAATAAATACAAGCACAGTAAGTAATCAGTAGTAATTACTACAGATAAAACAAAACACAATAAAACCCAGATAATTCCATCTAGCTAGTGTATTTTTCACATCACGTTAAAAAAAAGATTTCACTTTCAATGCAAAAATGTTTTCAAATAAAAACAACAATCCTCGCACATGATGCATGTTTACAGTACTTCTATATTCTCTATCTGCGCTCATGTGTTGACCGTGTGTGTCTGCGCGGGACGACAGGTGGCCAAAGACGTGTCGGTCCGTTTGCACAACGAGCTGGAGAGTGTGGAGGAGAAGCGCAGCCGAGCCGAGGACGAGAACGAGCTGCTCCGACAGAAGATCATCGAGGTGGAGATCTCTAAACAAGCGCTGCACAACGAGCTGGAGAGGACCAAAGAGGTAAGAGCTGACAGATGCTGGGCTTGTAATGAAGTATTCCCCTGAGTCAGAAGTTTAACTAATATAGAAATGACCCAGAAAAGTTGTTCATGTGTTGAAAGTTCTATTTATAGTTTAGCCGCTAATGTTTTTTTTCAAGATTGCCTTTTAAAGTTTGGTGACTTCTTGGCTGGCTTTAGATGAACAATGCAACATCTTGGGTTATCATTGGAAAGTTTGAGTCTTGACCCTCTGAGGCTGCTGTAGTTTGTGGAGGGGATGAAACAGAGAGGGCTTGTATGAACCCTGGGGGAAAAACTCCTAAAACTGGGTTTGTGGTAGATTATATGACTGTAGGAGGAAAAGAATGAGTGTGAATTAACTGTTCTCGTGGGATGAAACAGCTTTAGATAAGATCCCATTCAGAAACCTTCACTAAGTTCTTCAAATGGCACGCACGCAGAGACCTGATAATCTGTGCATCGGTGCAAAAAGCAATTGTTTCAAAAGGTTCTGGAGCAGTTTAGAGTCCCTCCTCATTGTCCCCGAGTTTATCAAAAGATCCCACATTTCTCTTTTGTAAATATTCTCTGTATATTGGCTTTATTCAATATTTTGTGAGACATGTTATAGTGTTGTTTTTAAGCGCATATAAAGAAATACAACTCTCTTCTTGTGAATATTAACTTCTGTTTCTTACTCCCACGTGTTGTTGAGCAGAGTAGGTGTTCTTTAATGGCTCTGAGAAAAGGTGCGCTCACAGGTACCTGAAACACTGAGTGCAGTCTATTCTCAGGACGGCTCATCTCTATCTGCTTAGACTAATGGATTATGACAGCTGTAGTTAACCCGTTGTCTGGAAACAAAGAGAAAGTAGGCTAATACCAGACCAGTCTGACTGTATGACACTCCAACATCTCGACCTGCCAGCCTCAAGTTGGTCACTAAAGAAAAGAAAGAAAATACATGGTGCTGCTGTAAAATCTATAGAGTGTGACCTTCCACAAGCTACAGCGCAATTACTCAGCATCTGTCTGACGAGGCTTAACTTACAACTTTATAGTCTTTATACACCGCTAGTCTTTTCTGCTTATTATTCATTCAGGTTGAATTGGACAATGACTTAATATTAATTAATGGTATCAACAGAAATAGAAAATATATATAAAAAAGAGGCATATAAAAAACAGAAGTAAAAATGCCAAAATATGCAATAAATATATAAAGCTTGAGACCATGTTATAAATGTTATAAAAGATGAGATGAGTCTGGTTTAACCCATTGTTCTCCTCTTTACTGCTTAGTTTGTAAAGAATACATTCATATTATATTTTTCCTGTGTTAATTAATATGTTTAATGATCATTTCCAGTGTTTAAGAAGAACACCAGCTGCTCCTTAAATATCAAGCATGATCACAGAGAGCTTTACTTTGTTGTCTTATCCCCCAGTAAACAATCTTAAAGCTGTACCACCAGATTTCTTTTTCCCAACAGCAGTGTAGTAACCTTTTCTTCTAAAATCGGAACAGGTTTTCTTCATAAAACACTAATATATTACATTAAACTGAAGTTCAGAGCTGACCTGAAACTTTTATCTCTGAGTTTCCCGTTAGGCTGTGAGATCCTGTGATTATCTCGTTAAACTTTGTGCTGAAGCATTACTAACATTAATCTGCATTTAATTTGTTGCCCTTTTCTCTATCTTTACCTTTTTTGAACTGTTTTAGTGTTTAATAAAACATATTTTACAACAGAATAACACATTTCCTGCTTTAAGTCCTTGGTCTTTTGTTGTTGAACATCAGTGTCGACCAATGGGAGCGCTCCTTTTTTCTTGAAGTGAGCTGTGATTGGCCAAACCCCCGCTGTGGGCTAATCATGCTAATCTATAAAGCCTAGATAATGTACCAAGCTGTTTATTCTGTTCTAATAGTTTTTTAATATAATTTTAGCCTAATGACTTCCTTTACAATTCTGAGTCGTCTGAATAAAACGTTCTCTACAGGACTGATTCTCTGTGAGGAGGAAATTGTTTACAGTGCTTTTGGTTTACTCTTGGTCCTTGTATTGTGTTGGGCCAGAGTCACAGTGGAATAGCAGTAGCTCTGAAATATTGCAGATTTTCAGTGTTCCCTCGAGCTTTGTCTCAGAAAAACACAAGAAGTCTGTAGGACTGCACCTCGATGCCAGGTCAGACTCTTTCTTTTATCATCAGACTAAAAATAAAGAGGAAATTTTTTTGTGGTATTTTCCAGCAGCTATTAGCTTCCATGTTCTTGTACCGTCTGAGATTACTGAGACATAGGTCAGCAGTTTCTGTGATGATGGAGCTCATGATGTTAGTCTGGGAATTATTAGAAAATGTGTCTTTGCTCCAAGAGTCTTGTCTATCTTTTGTCTCAGTGACGGAACAGTGAGGTGTGTCTGATAGGAATGTGGTAAAACCGCATTGATCAATTCTTCCTTCTTAATAGTTTTTCCATTATAAACCTAATATCTCATGTCCTTATGTGAGATGTCTTTTTTGTCTCACAGATTGAGAGATCTCAATTTGCAAACTTCAACTTAGTTACTTTATTTTGTAGATTTAGGTCATATTTATTCTCTGTAGTTGACTTTAGAAGATGTATGACTGGCCATATGTGCTAGGGTTGCAGCATTGTAGTTCTTCTGCTGTTCAAATCCAACTAAAACCTGTTCAAATCCAACTAAAACCTGTTCACATCCATCTAAAACCTGTTCAAATCCAACTAAAACCTGTTCAAATCCATCTAAACCTGTTCAAATCCATCTAAAACCTGTTCAAATCCATCTAAAACCTGTTCAAATCCAACTAAAACCTGTTCAAATCCATCTAAAACCTGTTCAAATCCAACTAAAACCTGTTCAAATCCATCTAAAACCTCTTCAAATCCATCTAAAACCTGTTCACATTCAACTAAAACCTGTTCAAATCCAACTAAAACCTGTTCACATCCAACTAAAACCTGTTCAAATCCATCTAACACCTGTTCAAATCTATCTAAAACCTGTTCAAATCCATCTAAAACCTGTTCAAATCCAACTAACAACTGTTCAAATCTATCTAAAACCTGTTCAAATCCATCTAAAACCTGTTCAAATCCATCTAACACCTGTTCAAATCTATCTAAAACCTGTTCAAATCCATCTAAAACCTGTTCAAATCCAACTAAAACCTGTTCAAATCCATCTAAAACCTGTTCAAATCCAACTAAAACCTGTTCAAATCCATCTAAAACCTGTTCAAATCCAACTAAAACCTGTTCAAATCCATCTAAAACCTGTTCAAATCCATCTAAAACCTGTTCACATTCAACTAAAACCTGTTCAAATCCATCTAAAACCTGTTCAAATCCATCTAAAACCTGTTCAAATCCATCTAAAACCTGTTCAAATCCATCTAAAACCTGTTCAAATCCATCTAAAACCTGTTCACATTCAACTAAAACCTGTTCAAATCCAACTAAAACCTGTTCACATCTATCTAAAACCTGTTCAAATCCATTTAAAACCTGTTCAAATCCAACCAAAACCTGTTCAAATACATCTAAAACCTGTTCAAATCCAACTAAAACCTGTTCAAATCTATCTAAAACCTATTCAAATCCATCTAAAACCTGTTCAAATCCATCTAAAACCTGTTCAAATCCATCTAAAACCTGTTCAAATCCAACTAAAACGAGTTCAAATCCAACAAGAACATGTTGAGATCCATCTAAAACCTGTTCAAATCTAACTAGAACCTGTTCAAAACCAACAAAAAAATGTTCAAATCCAACTATAATTTTTTCAAAGTCAACTAAAACCTGTTCAAACCCAACTAAAACAGAACAGAAAGTCAGCCCTTGGAAATTTTCCTTCAAATGCAACTTTCTTTGCAAAATGTTTGGCGAGGTCTGCCGTTTGTAATACTTGTTTGTGGTCCAAACTGAGGCTAACCGTGATTGGTCCAAAGATTCTTCATTCCCTCGACATCAGCAGAAAAGCGCTGATACGTGTAATGAAAAGAAACTAATGAAACTCCACAATACACAACGCCAGCGTCAGGTGATTTATTAGAAGCTCCCGTTCCCCTGCGATAACTTCATCTGTCATTACATCTCAGTGACCCCCCCCTCCCTTCAAGTTTGACTCAGATATGTCTCAGGTCACATTTCCCGTGCAATACAACCTGAGTGGACGTCTAATGAGGACGCAGACGGCCCGCGGTGTGAACAATTACTAGATGAAAGACTGAGGACGCCTTCAGACAGTGGAGCCATGAAGCTGATTTATTATAGTGTCCTGTTCACAGCAGCATCTCCTCGAGCTGTAGGAAACTGTGAGCAGCTCAAGCCCTTACGGCATGTTATTACATCTCAGCATTCTCTGTAACATTAAACTATTTTTAGCAAATACAACCACAGCACAGTTATTGATATCTAGCATGCAACGGATATGGGGTCAAACTACACATATGTGGATCCCATACATTAGTTCAAACCAGAGTGGACTGTCAGTATTTATTTCTTAAAACGAAATGTGGGAGCACTTTCTGCAGCTGTTATTAACAGATGATTAAGGAGACGTCACAATAGTTTATAGGAGACATTACATTTACAAACATCTTCCTGTCTTGGATCAGTGACAAGCCTCCCACTAAATCTAACTGGCACAAACTTGTCCTGGAACTTTTGGAGTTAGTGCTGCTGTGGCCTCGTGGTGAGCTAATCATGGACTATTTCTCTTTTTTTATTTTTCTCTTATTCTCTTTATTTATTTAATTTTTTTCTCTTCTCTCTGTTTTTTGGTTTTTATGTTCTGTTAATTTGTTTTTCTTGTTTTTATTTTACGTTTAAAATATATTAAAATTAAATAAAAACTTAGATGTTCACAGATATTTATTCACTAGTATATAACTTTAGTAAATAATTTTTTTTAGATTTTGTAGAAAATAAAGTATATATAACCATTAAAATGGACACTTTTTGTAGAATCTATTAAGAAATTACCATAATATCACAAACCAGTGATTGCTGTGATTTATTACTGAGGCACATTTGTCCGCATTTATCTGTAACCTGTCATAGCAATGGGTTTATAACGTAATAATAATAATGTCACCATTATTTTTTTAGTGCAATACTGGCAACAACAGTGGACAGTTTTCTTTACTGTGATTTTTTTGTTCCACTGTGTAACAAAGAGAGGCTTCTCCCAATTGAAAAAAAACTCATTTCTGACAATTAATTTAGTCAAATGTGGAAAAAAACATAAAAAGGAAAAGCTCCAAAAGTGTATTGTTTTTGTTTTTGTTTTTTTACTACAAAAGACTGCTTCTATTGCATTTGTTGTTATATATTGTCTCCAGAGCCTAGGGACACTGCAGATGTGTTTTTTATATCAGATAAGATTATAAAAACATAAACAAACAGTAGTTAAGTGTCAATTAATTAATGAATTAACCACGAATCAATGAATTAGCATTTGTTGAAAAAACATTCGTAAGTACATATATATAAAACGCTAAAAACAACCAACTCAACCATAACATTCAAAAAGTGTTTATCAGTCGAGAAAAGAGGTATAATTTAAAGTGAGTTCAGGTCACATTAAAGAGGCAGTGCATTACTAGGAGAAAAGAAATTTATATTTTTAACAAATACACACAAATTTAATAACAAATCCTAAATATTACAAATTATATTAATTAAAATAATTTAAATGACCAATAATTTTTTGTTTCTTTGACTGAAAAAAAACTTATTTTTCAAAGATATAAACATTAATAATAATGTTAATGTATAGTAAAGCTTTGTAAATGATTAATTAAACTAACTAATGCTTAATTGTGTGTAGTTACTGTAAAGTGTGGATCAACATTCCCACACATCCTGGAAAGACTGGACTTACCTGGGAATTTATTAAAATGTCCAAATGTCCTGGACACAATTATAATTATTATTATTTTAACCTCTCAAGATGGTGTCTGTAAACTTTAGATCATATTTTGTTTGAAACTCAACAACCCCCTTTTTTTTCTTTTTAAACCAATTAGGAGTTTCATACTGGATTATTGACCCTCTGGGGCTGCTGTAGTTTGTGGAGAGGAGTTTAAAAGAGTGGAGGGAGGAATAATCTGAATAATTCCTACTGATGGCTAAAGATAAACCCAGTATAATTAAATATTTAGCAATAAAAGTGGGTCAGTTGTAAATTATTTGACCGTTAATGAGAAAATACTGAAAGAATGTCCTGGAAAAGAGTGTGTGCTTCTGTTGTAAGCAACTCAAGCTTTCAACATTATCTATAAGAAGGTTTTTTACCATTTGCAGGAAAAGACAAAATAAGCTACAACCCAGAGTCTAGTGTTTCAGTTTCTCCTCAGAAGAGTGAGAAAAGGCCTTCCACTTCATTGTTAATCATCGTCTCCAAAGCCCGGAGTCACTGCAGACATGTGTTCGATGTCTCTCCATCTCAGCAGAAGCTTTGAAGCCTCTCATGATTCTGGTCTCACCTCTTCACGCAGTCTTCTCCTCTCCTCCGCACTCTGCTCTGCTCCTTGTCAGAAAATTGTGGAGGCATCTCATTGACCTAGTTCTAGTTCCACGGCACTAACCAATAAGAAACATCTCTGCGGAAAAAAAGGAAGAAGAGCAGCGAGGGGTTCTGGTGCAGTGACATACATTAGGATACAAGGCTTATTATCGTCTCAAAACTGAAGTGTAGGGCGCCATTTGCACAACAGAGAGGTGTTTCCTGAAACTGCGGTGATCCCTGTGATAAAAGTAAAGTGATACGGAGGGATTTCTGTGACAACTAACATGATAATACGACTGGATTAGAGTGAGGTCTGTGTTTGCTGTGGTGCTCTCTCATCTTAGTCGTGCACATGCTAATTGTTGTAATTGAGTATTTATGGTAACGATATGATTGTAACTGAACCAATTACACATTTACAATTTAAAAGCCTATAGTTTTATCATTTTGTGTTATATATATATAGTAATTGTTTGTTTGTCATTGTTTGTTTACAAAATTCTCACAGAAAATGGCTTTACAGTTGTGTTGAGTGGATAGAAAAATTTAGTAAAACACTCTTGGGAGGATTTTTAAAAATGCCTACGCAAACATAGATTTAGGGCATTTTCTCTCCTGAATGTCTGCACCAAGGTCTGCTCTAAGAACTCACAAACTGTTTCGCAGAATAAGTTTGGTTCCGTAACTTTTGATTTGACACTACAGTTTTTAAAAGCAGACTTTCCCTGACGCTGTGTTCACTGTCGACACTTTTACTGTGAATGTGTCTAAAGAAACACAATAATTCGACTCACGTTTGGTCGACATGTTACTATTTATTTAACTTCTTCAAATGCACTGTTTAAGATGATTTTAATCACTAAAGAAATACTGTTTATGAAATGGTTGGCTTGACTGGAGGCTAAAATACAAACCATAAAACAATGTCATTTAGGTATTTTATGGGTTTTTAAACCCGACCAATATCAGTTTTGCCCGTTTTTCTGCGTTTTCTCTTCTTTGTGTGTTTAATTGAACATTGATTCAGTTTGGACCAGATCGAGACCAAAGAGCAGCTGTTTGATTGAGAAAGTCTGGACCAAACAGTGCAAGTGTGAAAGCACCCTAACTGTTTACACTTTGGTTTTATTTATTTTTATAAAGATATTGACTTTTATGTATGCCCCCTTTCGAATGCATGTTTGTGGACAGAGATGTTTTGTTAAATGTTTCCAATATCTTAATAATAATAATAATAATAATAATAATAATAATAATAATAATAATAATAATAATAATAATAATAATAATAATAATATGTAAAAAAAAAAAGCTTTGGGATGAACTTGGAAGACTAGATGGAAATTGCTCCTGGAATAAATATTTTTTGTCCTTTCTTTTATCAAGAGTGTCACAATGATGCTCTATTCATTTGAAACTCTTTTGCTTAAAACAAATGATGTAAGCCCAATGGGAATCTGAATTTTGAGTTTTGACCCTCTGAGGCTGCTGTAGAAATGAACAGAGAAGATGTATCTGGACCATTAACACTGTGTCTGTTGGAAATAAAATGACTGGTATTTACAAAATGCCATTGTTAATTGTCAAAGATTGTCCTTGAAATATCTGTGGGAATAATTTCTTAACCTCTGCACGAGTGAGAAGAGCTGTGTTCATTTCGAAGCTGTTGGCTTTGAAGTCCAAGCCCCTGAGGAGAGAGATGCGGAGGGTTCTTGACTTACATGAATGTATTTCACAGTGTTTCATTTACAGAGGTATCAAAGCTTTGTCATCTCAAAACATCCCGCAGCATTTGTGAAGGAGCCTAAGATGTCTCAGGGAAACATCTGTGGGTGTCTGGAAGCATCTGTGTATTAAGATGTGTTGATTAGACGAATCTGTCTCTGGGGAGAGACGCTGACCTAATTGATATATTTGAGCATGAATTTTTAATCCGCCGCAGTGAGAGGAGTCATATTTGAGAAGAAAAACAAAATCCGCTGTCTTATTTCTTCTCCAAACGGAGCGTGTCCAAACGGGGAGCAGCTCATTCATCCTACAACCACCAAGCCCTACACAAAGCCAGCGTTTGTTTTCTGGAGCGTCTCTCTTCTGCAGTGTAACAAATGGTTTTAGCGGTTATATTTGAGGACAGCTGACAGAGGCTTGGCAGGCTGTAAGTCAGACTGAGTCATTGTGTTTCTCACCTATCCTCCGAGCACAAGAAGAACCAGAAGAAAACAGGCCCAGAGTGAGATATGAGCTCCACAAAACCGTTAAGAAAAGGTTTAAAAAAAAGTATTCTGATCAGAGCTACATTTGTTGTCATTAGTAAACGGTAAACGGTTGTGTTATCCTTAAACCATTGTCATAACTGTCTGAGCTGCCACGTCATTGGTCCAAACATGAGCAAGAGAAATTGAACCCAAACAAATATTTGGCTTATTTTCAGGAAGTAACAGTGATGACAGAGTATGTGGGCCTTTATTTAAACAAAATATCAGATCAGAATCAGAAATCAGAAATATGACCAGATGGTGACTACATTTAGTGTGTGGTTGAGTATGTATGTTTTGTATTTATACCAGTGTATTAATACTGCTTAGGCCACTGTAATATAGTACATGGCATAACATTGGCCCAGTAAAAGTTAAGCCCCTGTTCATTTCAACTAAACAACCCACTCCAGTGCTTAGCCCAGTCTCAGAGTGGGACATATGTTGTCTGGCGCTTGTCTGGGACAGGTTTTTACTCAGATTTCTGGTCCGGCCTGTAGTGCTCCTGTAAAGGTTCGGAGAGCTGTTGTATTTTATCAAAAGTGCTCTTCTTTGTCAAAAGAAGCTGGTCATGATTAAATGAAAACTTCAGTAACAAAAAAGACAGGGCTCGTTACACTCACAGCAAAGACATACATCGTGTTCCTCACAGCATGTCTCTTTCTCTTCACATCCTCCTCCACTTTCTGGGACTTCATCTTAAAATAAACCCGCCTGGTTGCATTGATTATCTTATTGTAATGCAGTAATGCTTATAATAACTTGAGCTCAAGGCTATTCAAGGATGACAATATCTATGTTAATACTTTTTTTCGTTTTTGTGGTGAGAAAAAGCCTCACTCTTATAAAATATGCTTTTGAGGCAGTGATTGTTGTATAATCGGTGATATTGGTAAAACAGACACTACAGTAGCTTGTTAAACAATCAGTACTTTATAACTCCTGATGGTGGCCCAGTGCCCATCTGCTCCACCGTGTCCAGGTAATGGCCCTGTCGACTGCTGCAGACCCCCGAGTGCATCTTTTACAGCCTGGACCGTCCGCTGGGCTTCACTGAGAGCACACTTTTTCAAATGTCTCTCCTCTAGTCTGACTGCACCCCTCCCACTGTTTTCAGGCCACAAAGACAGGCCCCTCCCTCTAATTACCAGTCCTTTTGTGGAACATTTGACACACACAAGGGGACGGTGAAAATCTGGAAAGTGGTACGACCTCATTATCAACCAGCTGGACGGCCTGTGGACATACACCCCCCTGCACCTCCCACTCAGCATTGTCCCAGAATCACACAGTGTGGTCTGGTTTCCCATTAGAGCAGAAGATACAGCCTAACAGGTCCTAACCGGGTAACTTTGGGTTAGTTTGTCGCACAACCTCGCTCAACTTTGTCTTTATTTAAACTACACTTCAAACTCAAGGCCCAGGGGCCAGAGTTGGCCCTTGACAATGTTTTATGTGGCCCTTCAGTAAATTTGGAAGGTGATATTTTTGGCACTAGGTTTTAGATGGATTTGTTTTTTTGTTTTTTTGTTCATAAAATCTTATAGGTTAAGACAGTTTTTGCTACAAATCCATCTATAGCATGTTCAAATCCAACTAAAACTTGTTCAAATCCAACTCAAACCTGTTCCAAGCCAACTAAAATTTGCTCTAGTCCATATAAAACCTGTCTATGTCTGAGTCCGTTTTAGTTTTTATTTTCTCTGGGCCTTTTTACAGTTAAGACTTGAAAAAAGTGCTAATGATGAGATAATCTTTGAAGAGGCTCCTGTCTCCAGTTAGATTATCATTAATTATACTCCAGCAGCCATCTTAGGAGGCTGTTTACAGACTCTAAGATATCCCTTGTACTAGATCTCTGTTAATATTGATCCTTTATTATTAGCCCTGAAACAGACCAGAGCATTTGAACATCTCTGTGAGCTTTTACGTTTAATTATGATGCCTTCAAGGACTCATGTACATTACATAATCTCAGAGAAAATCAATTAAGACGACTTCGTTAACTCTTTTCATCTTCTCCAGCCCTTCGTTTTCCAGGTCTTTTTTCTTTCCACATTGTCCGCCAATCAATGAAGCGTGAAATCCAATCTCATTTACCGGGCTTTTAAACCTGCCGCTCGAGCCGGTGGAGCTGCATCCTTCAGGCGTTTTCAAAAAGAAAAGATTAGTTTCTCTGCGTTACAAATTGAAACAGACTGTTAGAGCGCGACAAACGGGCGGTCTGAAGTCATATAAAGAGTTAGGATGGGCTTTGGACAGAGGTGTTCTCACGATTATAAAATAAATCCCTGGTTCTCAAACTGTGATACAGGTCCTACTGATGGTACACTGGCTGAGAGAGTTGCATTTTATTACTTTGTGTAGTATATACAGCGTGATGTAGAGTGCCATTTTGACCATTGCAAAAATAGTCTGTGGTTCAAACAGTGGGACATTTTGTAGATGATAAATGAGAGCAGGTACAAAGTAAATGGTCTGGAGACAAATATTTTCAGGAACTCCATAAACTTATATGACATTAACTGTAGTGGCTATTTGTCCAAACGTAACTCAATCAAACAAATCTGTCAAAGACTATATTTCTTGCCAATGTCCAAAAGTAAATGTCCAAGCCATAAAGTGTATTATTTTTAGATTTATTCACAATTTGTACCAAACTTTCAGACTTTTACAACATAAGCCTCTGTTACCTGGTAAAAAAAAAAAAAAAACACACCACATCCGTCCCATGTGACCTACAGTATATGTATTATGGTGCATTTGTGGTCCCTGGAAACTCAAGGTTTTCGAGTTAGGAAGACGTTCTTCCGACTTCGGGAAAGTTTGAACATTCAAAACGATAAAAACAATAAAGATGGACACGAAGACAAAAATGTGCTAGTGTTATTTTCAAATGAGCAGTTCATGAAAATGTAACCTATTAAAAACATAAAACGTTAACATAACGTATGAATAACTTTGTATAAAGTCTAAATAAGCTTATATAGACAAAAAAACTAGTTGTACAATCATATTATCAAGTTAATAACAGTATTTTTAAATTACTTATATTGCTAAAAGATCTTAAACGTTTTCTTTCCTCCGCCATGTTGATGATGCAAATAACGTCAACTCACCCGAGTTTCCGAGCTGTTGTTCTGACTTTAGCAGGCGTTCATTTTTCAACTCGTAAATATGCTTTCCCGAGTTCATGAGGACAACATGAATGCATCATATTTTGCCAAACCTGGACAGCATTTTTTATCTAAAGCATAACCCCTTGTCCCAACCTTAAGGCTAATTATATTATTGCTAATATAACAAAGAACAATGAACACAAATTACACACAGTAAATATGGTAGGCAAAATAACTTTTCATTTAATTGATACATAGCTCCGACATTAACAACTGCCTCTCTTCTCTTACTGCGGCTGTAGACTGGTTCTCAGAGTGTCTGTATGTTTAATTCTCTCACTGATTCCAGCTGGTTAAACTGGATCTGCGCAGGATACATAACAACAGTGATCCGTATACGTTACGTGTCTGAAGTAGTCATATTTCTTGTGGCACGAACAGGCTGCACAGTGTCTGTTTTCATTTGTGATTTGTCAGCAGTATTCGGCCTGTGTCTATAACTCTCCGCTCGCTTCCATCTCCTCAGTGCGTCGTGATGATTCGTCCCACTGCCCTCTGCACACGACACAACTCTGGGCTTGCTGCCAGGATCACCGTCACAAACTACTCTGCTCAGGAGTCTGCAGCTCTTCCTCGTCCTGATGCAGAGAGTGTGTCACTTAAAGCTGGTGGCAGCGCTCCACAAACACTGCCACGATTCGGACACAGTGTGGTTTTATAGCCTCATCTCAGTCTAGGCCGTAAAGAGTCGGTGGAAGTGCAGACTCGGCTGTGCTCTCGTTGACTTGTATTGTTTTTTGTCACCGGTTTGTGTCTCTCTTGGGAAGGTGTCTGCTGAACGAGCACGCTCTTTGTCCTTGAGCCTTTTCACAATTACACCTAATGCCACCAGGGATCTACCCGGTCCACGCTGTTTTGTGATGATCTGTGCCTCAGGAGGGGGCTGGTACTCAGGTTTACTGCCAGAGCTTTGCATTGACCTTTGACATATTGCTCTGTTTTCATTGTTACATAAGGCTGCTGTATATATCACGTCCCTATTGTTTTTTATTGAGGTTTATATCAGCTCATGATGGATTTGTGCTGCGGAGACACACAATGCAGGATATGGGCATCTATTAAAGATTTAGTTTAAAGACCCTCCTTTATTGGCTCCACAGAGCAGCATTTCACCATGGTATTGCATAAAAAATTAAAAATATAAAGATGTATTTATGGTAAGACGTGAGCATGTTAAATGTAAGTAAGTATAATAAACAAAACTATTGGTCCAAGTTTGTTATATCAATGGGTTTTTAATTAAAGTTCTGCCTTAAGACTGAATGAATGTGGGGCATGTATTTTTTGGCATTTTTGGTGGCTTTTTCTGTTGGAGAAAAGTGCAGCAGTCCACACCTCACAGTCCTTCTTTATAGAGCATGTGAACAGCTATGGTATACTTTTTGTTTCTAAAGAGAGCTTATAGCGGGGTTTGTCAATCCTGTGACTAACTAGCCCAATTGCTGGTATAGCAACAAAAAAAAAAAAAAAAGCAGTGTATTCTGTGATATTTTTCAAAGAAATGTCCATAAAGTGTAGCTATAGAGACCAGCAAATATCTGAAGTCTTGATCTGTATTTATATTGGTGTTGCTTCTTTACACACTTCCCCAGCCTTAACTATCACAGCCTTAACAGTCTTATCTGCCGCTGCTTCTCTCACAGGAGCTGGACTAACACAGAATACACAGTGCCATTCACATCACTATCAAATCTTTTCTCAACTTCTAGTGGCACTGTGACATTTTTGAGAGCTGTTTATGCCATGGGGTGCAGTGGTAGAGCGGTCGTCCTTTAACCGGAAAGTCTCGCCCCCAAACAAAATAACAACAGCTGAAACGTGATTGTGCCATTTCCCAAAGATTGGTAGTATCTATAAAAGACAGACCCATAACAACTACTGTATATATTAATGTACATTTTGAAGACATGGCACAAACCTACCATGAGAAAGAATTGTAGCCAAGTAGACAAATTAAACCAAAACATTTTACAGGTTCATCCGACTGAGAGCCAGTTGTTTGATGATGCGTGAGGATTTCATGGCTCCATGGCTTTGAATGAGATCACGTCTAAAAAATGTGTCTCTTTCTTTCTGTCATTCAAGAATTCAAGCCATGTGCCACAGAAAGACATTGAAAGTAGCTAGGCTAATGAAACGTCTCAGACCTTGAGGCTCAGTGCTTCGGGTCAGTTCAGTGACGTGACGGGGGGAGCTCTGAGGGACACTGAGGTGAGGCTGGCAGTAATTTTATCTTAGAGCGAGGCTAAATGTGCAAATGGAAAGGCTTTACTGAAGTGCAGCCTCTGGTCCCTGCTGCCTCCCTCTGAACCGTGGGATCTGCTGAGTCAACACGCAGGCATCCAGGAACCGGTCGGCCCGCAACAGCAACAGACAGTGATCATAAGATTGTTTTTGAGAAACACGGCTCGACCTGATTCACAAGAGCGGGTTTACTGTTTGTGTAATTGTAGAGCTGCACAATCCCACAGACAATATCAAAAGCTTTTAATGTGTCATGTACATTTTTGACTGAACCTAGTGGTGACATTAAAGATTGCTGTTCCACACAGCCCTCCTTTTTTACTGCCTGTATGCACCTACGGTAGCCCTGCAGGGACATGCTGCTGTCTCGAGTGGAAATAGGGCAGATGAATTGCCAATATCACTCTAAAAAATGTATTTATTTTGCAATTGTTATACATAAGTGTTTGTTTGAATCAGCATTTCCCTAAATTCCCAACTTCCTGTTGTTGTTCAATTCCCTTTAGTCATTTTTAGTAAAGGCTATGCTCATTTTTAGTATTTTAATATTTTTATTAATATATTTATTTACACTTTTTAACAGTAATTCTGCTGCATTTCATAATTTAGTTCCTTTTCAGGACTCTTTTAATGATGCCCATAGACTACCCTAACTTTTACTTTGTTTTTAAACCAACATTTTATTTTATGACAAATACAACAATAAAAGTCACATAGAATATACTTTACCTGATGATTTTTTGTTTTGTTGCAGCCTCCTTTTTGTATTTGTCTTGCAAAATTGTCTCATGTTTTTCATGATTAATCCAGCTGCATTGTTTGAATCCATCATCACAAAACCACAAAAGCATGACCTAAAGCTGTTACATAAGTTTTAACCTCTTTCTCTGTCCTTGAACAAAAAATCCATAATAAAAACAAAAGATTAATATGGTTGATTCTAATGCATCCGCCTGAAAGAAAGTATGCTGCATGGACTGATGTGTCCTCGGCCGGGCTGTCTGTGTTTGAAATATGACTGACAGGAAGGCCAGTTATCGATTAATTAGATTGCACCATTGATACGCATCATAGATTTCCTCCATTAGATGATTTCAGCCATAAACATGTCTGATGGATTCAAAGGCCATCAGACAGAGCAGACCTCTTCCTGCCAGTGGAGATTATACCAGACAGACATTTAAGCCAAGATAATTGTGAAATAATAAGAATAATACCAGCAACACTGTTAAAAAAATGTCCAAAAGATCTACGATGAAATACTGTCAACAAGTAAAACAGTAAAATCTGTAAATGCCAGAACAATCGTAAATGCGCTGAATTACCACTGCTTCTTACAGATAGAGGATGTAGAAAATACACAATATAACCATCAATTCATTTTCTTTGGACAATAAAGTGATAAAATGATAAATAAATAAATGAATAAAATTGATATATTATGTTTTTTTTTCAAGTCAGTATGCACATGAGTCCCAAAGAAACTGTGATTCATGCTTCCAGTTTTTTGAATAAGGTCTGTGTTCTGAACGAAGAGCTACTTATGGCTACAGATTGACTTTGATTTGAGATTATGTGATTATGCGTCTCATTATGTCTTAATAGGAGCACATTTTCCTCTGCTTTCAGTAACTCCAGACTCCAGAAAATGTCTTTTTAAATAGTTCACATTAGTGTTGAGTGTTTGATGTTCAGTCTGAAGCTTGTCATTTTCTTCAAAGCTCCACTTCTGTCGGGGAAAAGTGAGGTACATGTAACAATACGCTATTCACCGCTGAGATGGAGAGCAAGCTCTTTAACAGCTATTGGTGTGAAGGCGCGGGGCGACAGAGGTGCTAGAGTCTGTTTACAAGATGCTCACCTCGGCTGGGATGGCCCGACATTGGGATGACCTCCGAATGCTGCACCCAGCCTGTCTCACTGCCAGAGCGTTGATGGGTTCTGTCCCTGCAGTCATTCGTAAAAACACTGCATGGCTTCGGTTTTGTGGAAGGTCGATTGTGAGTTTAGTAGTGTCTAAACTAGGGCTTGTGATATATGGACAAAATAATCATGTTGTGGTTTTGTTTATGAATTTGCAATAGCGATTTAATTTGTGATTCTGGCAATTTTTCAAACATGACATTCTAAATGTATTCAGTGAACAAGAAGAAGAAGTGCATAACAAAACATTTCATCAGCTGTATATACATTTACACTGCACAACATCGAACTGCGCACAACACTGGAGCAGATTTATGTTTATTTATTTAATTAGATTTACATGAGTTAGGTCTATTTCAGAAAGTACAATAATTAAAATAAAACAATCAATTTAATTTAACATTGGCCATATTAAGGTTGTGTTCAGCATCATTATTTATTGAATTCATACAAACGGAACATTTAATATTTCTGATTAATACTCATTTTGTGGATCTTATTCTTTGAAAGGTGTTGCTTGTTTTCTCAGTGCTCATTGAGTTTATTCGTTTTAAAGACACAGTGTGGCCATAGTTCAACATCGTGTCACAAAAGTCCGTCCAGAAGCTCTCTCTGGCGGAGTATTATCCACAGCCTTAATCTTAACTAAAACATACAAATAAGATTGATTTCTTGCCACAAACATTAAACATGTCTTTGTGATGTTCAGAGCTAATCAAAGGACAATGTCAAAAGGTTTTATTTGATTAATTCAAAAAGATGGTACTCAATCATTGTGACTCTTGTGATGATAAATAACTAAAAGGAAATAATAATAATGAAAACAGAGTAGCAAAAAGGAAAAACAGCCTTAAACAGCTTATTACAAGGAACATGGAAATAGGCCAACATCAGAGAGTTAGATGCTCTGATCAGAAATATGCACTGTTAGCCTTTTGTGTCCGACCCTCGTGCACAGATCAATCATGGATGGCATGTGCAGTAAAAAACATGCTGTAGACAGATGACTGCAGAAAAAAACTTTCCATGGGACTGTTTGAGTTGTGATGGTGAGATAAACGTAATGAAAACTATCACAAATGTCAAGGCTTTAAACAAACATTTTTTTCCCTTGGAACCGGTGTTACTGGTATATTTATTTGGTCACATGAAGGAAAATATTTTGAGAGACATCTTTAAAGTCACACCAGGTTTAGATGCTCTTTGTTTTGTCCGTTTACTGTCCAATAGAGAAGCTGTTTTGTAAATATGGCTTTATGTCACCTCATATAATAAAGTGTCAGTGTTTTATTACAGGGAAATGTTGAAATCCTTGGAAACGGGTCCCTGCCTCAGGTTTTTCTTGACAGAGGTGATGTCTTTGATCAGATGCATTTTTATGGCACAAAGATAATGCTTTTCAGAATCAGGTTGATTGCATGTTGGTAAAAAAATACAATAAAGTTACAAAGTTACAAAAGATATAAAAAAATAACAACAACAAAGATAAATAAAAATTTTCACACTAAAAGGCATTAACATGTATTTATAGAATTGTGCAAAAGATTAATAATTTGTGTATATCTTGTTATTTTTGGTATAACCTGCTGATAACACAAGTCCAACATGAATCATGATCCTCAGCTTATATTCTTCACCCCTACCTTTGCTCCCAAATGAGTTTTTATATTCTAGTTTAATACTGCAGGGTTTTTCATTTGTTGGTGTCAATGACATATTGATCTGGATAGATTGAACTTTGACCATGACACTTCAAATCCACAATACAACACTCATGATTTTTGTTTTAAAGGTTTGGATGAACAATTTTTGACAGCACAAATGTGAAATGTTTTATTTAATAGAAAAGCAGTTTTGTTAATGTGTCATTCAATACTTTCTGGTCTTTTCTCATCAGTACAAAACTGGATGAATGAGTTTACCTTGGCTTCCACTGTGGTCTTCTCCTGTAAACTGAATTCAGCCACGTGTGTCACGTTTGCGAATGAAACACATTGAGGTGCACAGTATATTTCGAGCGCGGACTCACTGCAGGTGCTGGAGGCCACTGATTGATTATCTTTATAAAAATATCACCGTGCTGTAAATCACGTAAGGTAGCTTTAAAAAGATACCCTTCTGCTGCAGCGTGCCCTTGGTAGAAAAAAAAATTCAAATGAAGCCACAGCTAAGAAGCCGTTTGACACGATGTATCCACACGGCTGTATTAATTAATTTATCGAACAGGATTACACATTGAGTGCTCGTTCATCCAGATTGCGCCTAATATAATCTGCCTCTAAACATTTCATAAGGACTTATCGCTCTGAGCGCTCTCGCCGGGGGAGCCACATTTATTCTGTTGTGTTGGGTCTTAGGCTGCTCCTGCCAGGGCTCACAACGGCTTTATCTGCAGCCAATGGCGGTCGCAGCTCCTTTTGTCCTGGCTTTTTCCCCTCTTTTCTCCATTTCTACATCCCTCCATCCCTCCTCTTTTCGCTGCACGGTCACACCACTTCCTGTCAAATCCCATTATGGAGCCAGACGCCTCTCAGAAATCAGAAATAGGACAAGCTGTTTTTTTGGGTGCAGATGCAGTGTCCCCGTTTTTTTTTTTTTTTTTTTATCCTCTCATTTGGGGATTTTTGGTGATCTCACTGTTTGATGTAATCCCGCACTTGTTCCAAAAATGCCTGGGTGTCTTACGCAAGCAGCCGCGCCTCATCACAGCAGACTTTTTTAACAGTATACTGCCCTACAAAGCCAAAAAAGCAGTACTTTCATAGTCTTCAAAGGCAAATGAGACCTCTGTTCTCATGTTGTTTGGAAATTGCTGTGTTTCCCACAGCACTCTTTAATTAAGTCAATAATCACCCAACGTCAACAACAAAAAGATCAGTTTTTGTAATAATTGACTTGACTTTTTTGTGGTGCATTGGTGTTAAAACAAAGCCCAGAGGCAGGGTTTTTAAGACATTTAGGACATCTATAACTGACATAAATCTGTATAGGTAAAGAAAATATAACTTTAGTAAGAAGCTACCACCTTAACTGACAAATCTCTTGTGGGGAAACACTGAATAAGTAACACAGACCTACATTTCTCTGTAGGTACTGCACTTTGGCTCGATGTCCTCTCTGTGGCACAGCTCCTTTCTCTGCAGATGTTAGCTCCTGCACATGTGCTTTTAGTCATGTGTTAAATACTGTCCTCCTGAGACTTGACAGTAATGGATGCTGTAATCAGTGCCACACACAAAAACACATGCCCAGTGTCCACACCTCACTTATTACCGTCAGAGTGGAGCTTAACCGTTAAACATCAATACTGTGGCACAGCAAAGTCTATTTTAAATTCATTTTATGATAACCAAAGGAAGACCAAAGTGTTGCACATGAAAAACAAGAGATAAAAACAACTCTTTTCAACTCCACACAGAAGGGAAATCAACAATGGCCGCTAGAGACAGTGTTTAAGCTTTTGCCCCTGTGCATTCCTACATGTGGTGCTGAGAAGCAAAAACAAGCATCAATTATACTAAAGCAATTTGAAGAATGCACAGGAAGGCTCTTTAAAAAACCCGGAGAACAATAAAGTAGCATTTTAAAAACAAAAAGATTATTCATTAAAGGTACTTTGTGTAGTTTTGACAATCCAAAATGATTGTCTGAATGACTATTCACAGCCAATTCTTTGATACTGCAGTTCACCCAAACTTTTCTTACATTGAGTTAATTCAGCCTTCATTTATATCTTCACAGGTGGTCTTTTCCTCAATATTTATAATCTAAATGCATATGGTAATCCTAAACCCAGTCAAAGATGTATGACTGTCACACACTGATGAGCAGAGAGGCACAAACAGTATCCTCCACTGGTACTGCAGGTGTCATTATGGGTTAAAACCATTAGGAGCAAAGAAAAGGACAGAGATGAACCAGGAATAGGATGATAGTGCAGGATGTTTATCACATGGCCCTTCAGTAAACTGCTCCCAGGAGGCTTCATTCAGTCCCTCGGGGCGAACAGCTGCTAATCCCACAGGCTGCCTGGCACTGTCCCAGGAGAGTCACACCAGCCTCACCCAACACCCCGACCTGCTCCAGCTCCAGCTCCTGCATTAGCACCTGCTCCAGCTCCAGCTCCTGCATCAGCACCTGCTCCAGCTCCAGCTCCTGCATCAGCACCTGCTCCAGCTCCAGCTCCTGCATCAGCACCTGCTCCAGCTCCAGCTCCTGCATCAGCACCTGCTCCAGCTCCAGCTCCAGCTCCAGCTCCTGCATCAGCACCTGCTCCAGCTCCAGCTCCAGCTCCTGCATCAGCACCTGCTCCAGCTCCAGCTCCAGCTCCTGCATCAGCACCTGCTCCAGCTCCAGCTCCAGCTCCAGCTCCTGCATCAGCACCTGCTCCAGCTCCAGCTCCTGCTCCTGCATCAGCACCTGCTCCAGCTCCAGCTCCTGCTCCAGCATCAGCACCACGACTCTTTGTGCAGAACAAATGATATGGGCTGTAGTCTGAACACACTCAGATATTATGCTTCTGCTGTGGCGTTTCTGTTAATTGCAATCATTTTGAGTTATGTTATGATTAAGAGGACTAAATAACAACTAAATAATCACTATGGGGATCATAGTGATTATTTTAGGTTTATAAAAGACCAAATCTTTTGTTTGCGACCAAGTCCAGTCTAACATACCAAGTCCTAACTCATGGATGTTAGTGTTAAAAGGTTAAAAGGATATTTAAAAAATCATCCAACCACAAGAATGACGTGGACAAATAAACTAGATGTGCAAAAATGTTCCTTTGGTCTTCCATAAAAGTAAACTTTTCTTCTTTTTTTTTTATCAGACCGATGTGTGTTTACCTTTCTTTGACAATTGTTCATAACTTAAACAACAAAAAACAAATTACAGTGGCATGTGGTTAGCATGCTCGCCTCTCAAGAATATGCAAGAAGGTTGAGAGTTTTTATCATTTAGTGAAATAAATAAATAAAACGTAAACTAGATATGGTTTTGGATGTTCTCAAACTTATCCAGAGACTTTTGTGTCCAAGTTAAGGCCAAGATAAACTTATGTTCAAGTATGAGAACAAGACTAAAGCCTGTCTGTGGTATTACAACACAACTCCTCAACACATTTTTATTTTTAACTCCAATGACAATGCACTACAATGGTAATATGGTATTATATTTTCTACTGTTTCTGTGTTTACTGTTGATATCTGAGACAAACAATAGCATTAGTGAGAGTAGTTACAGTGAGTGTTATTAATGCGCTCTCATCTGTGTGGCCTCCCTCTGAGTGTGTTCAGGAGGAAACAGGATCCCTCTGCTTTTAGTCCCGGGGTCTGAGGAGCTTTATACAAGATGCTGTTTAATCCTGCGTCTCCCCAGAGAGAGAGAGATCAGCTCTGTCACTGAGGCCATGAGTTAAACCAAGAGTGTTTGTCTGACACAAAACTGAGGGTGGACCGACTGGATGGAACACAGTCACGATGATGTGGTGCTTAAATAATCACAACACAAGGCACAGTAGTGTTTCAGGAGCTAATTCAACAATTATAGTGTTGGCTGAATTGCATAACAAGATCAAAACTTCACTTTTCACTTACAATAGGCAGCATTTTCTTCTGTTAGAACTCTCTGAAACAGTAACCACATGGTTATCGTCATGTTATGGGCCGTGTCTCGGAGGGCGCACCCGTCCCTGCCCCGGGCTGAAGCAGGATCCCCCTTCACACTTTCCATCCGTCTGGTCATGACTCACTCCACCCCAGTGGTCTGCTCGGCTTTTTCTCACAAAAACTGTACAAATAGTAGCCAGCAAAATGTTTCCAGAAATATAACGTCTTTTAGTTTATTAATAAAATGCTGGAAGTCTTTTTTTTTTTTCATTTTGGACATTAGGGTTTTAACTTAAAACTGAACACAACTGCTTTATCTGTGGATCTCATTCTTGTAATTGGATAAAAACGTCTGTCATTTTAATCTTATTTTAATTTGAATCCCTCTGACTGATTTTATTACTGCTCCCTAAAATATGTCGTCTTAACTCGACGTCACTCGACCGTGGTTTTAGGATTGACCTGTGTTAGAGTCTTAGTAGTGTTAGTACTCATCAAAGCAACACCAGACTGTCTAAAAAATGTAGCAAAGACATGTCCTGCTAAAGCCTTCATTAGTGCTAGGATGATAGTTCCACTTGCCTTACTACTACTACTACTAGTTAGTGTTGTGTTGACTCTGTACAGCATTAATATATTGACCTTCATCCTAAGGTCAGTAAGTTTTCCTAGAAATGCCTCCGAACTTCATCATACACTTTAAAGTAACACTGCCAGTCTGTTCCTAGAAAAGGGTTCACTGTTAAAAGTGCTGCCCTCTGCATTTACTGAGGGGCATTTCTCTCTCTCTGTGTACTCATCTTCTATTGCGTCCGTGTCTTCTAAAGCCCTGGCTTAGTCTGAATGCATGGCTCAGACTTGATAAAGATGAATGATTTCATTAGTGGCTAAGTCTAAGCTGGCATGCAGAGGGTCTTGTTTTTATCCTGGCTTTGCGTGCAGTGCTCAGTATTAGCCCCGGGACAGATTTCTCCACTGGACGGACAGATGTTTACCCCTCGGAGTCGGGACAAGACAACTGTCACTGAGCTCTCAATGGGATCACAACATGAGCATTGTGTAGCTGAACCCATCCCCTTTATCTGTCACTCCAGAAGTTTTACTGCAGAGGAACCATGTGTATTAATGTTTAATTAGATTAATTGACAGATTAATAATGTTTGCAGAGTCACAATTACAAGTGGAGTTGTTCTTTGTGTAAACCTGTTTAATAAAGAATCTGTTCACACAGACCAGCCCCTAACACTGTACAGTAGCACATTATTCTGTCTTCACCTCAACTTTAAAGTGTGTCCAGTGTTGGAGGAATATTTTAACACTAGATAATGTGGCCTATACTGTCGAACTAACTTTTATTTTCTTGTTTGGTTACAGATGGCACAGCGGAGGCGAGGTGGCAGAGAGGCGTTTAAAGACAAGAAAGCTACAAACCAGGTGAATATGTCATTATGTAGTTTCTATTCAAGCTGCATAATCTCAAAAAGAACAGGCAAAATGTGAGAAATGTTGTGAATAGTGCAATAACAATGTGTGAGCTGTAATGTTTGAGTGTCCCTTTTGGGAGAAAAAAGGTTCAACTGAATCAAGAAAAAAATACAAGGCCCTGGTCTAAACTAGGACTAAATGTAAGAACTAAACAATGGTTAAACAAGGACAAACCAGAGCTAAACAAGGGATTAAATTTGGCCCAAATAGGACTAAACCAAGGCTAAACGTAAGACTAAACTAGCATTAAAACAGGACTAGATATCAGACCAAACAAGGGCTAAACTAAGGCTTAAACCAAGGACTAAACAGTAGGACTGAACTTCATCTGAACAAGGACTAAATGTAGGACTGAACCAGAATTAAATGCAGAGCTAAAGTAGACCGTAAGCCTATGCCATTTAGTCCAGAGCTAAATCTGGACTAAATGAAGGATCAAACCCGGGCTAAACTAAAGACTAAACAACAAATAAAGGAGGACTAAACCAGGTCTAACCCAGGACTAAATATGTCAAAACTACAGCTAAATGTAGGATTTAAACAGAACTAAACTAGGACTAAACCGGGACTAAACTAGAACCAAGTGGTCAGGTCTTGGTTAGACTGAGGACTAAACAAGGTCCTTTACGTTTCTATTTGGTTGCATCACAGTTTGATTTAAGCCCTAGTTTGTTTGATTGGCAAAATGCTCTTCTGCTGAATATTATATTATGCAAAATGACACTTGGCCCAAAACTTGTCGTTGACCCATGTCCCTCTGACTGTCTCAGGACGACAGCTCAGACCTCCGCTGTCAGCTCCAGTTTGTGAAGGAAGAGTCGGGTCTAATGAGGAAAAAGATGGCCAAACTCAGCCGTGAGAAGGACGAGCTGGAGCAGGAGCTGCAGAAGTACAAGTCAGTGTACGGGGACGTGGACAGCCCCCTGCCTTTATCTGACTGCTCCGGAGGGGGCCCTCACTCAACCCGCGAGGCCGAGCTGCGTCTGAGGCTCAAACTGGTGGAAGAAGAGGCCAACATTTTGGGCAGAAAGATTGTGGAGTTAGAGGTGGAGAACCGCAGCCTGCGCTCCGAAAACGAAGACATCCGCTGTCAGTACGAGAGAGACTGTTTCGGACGCGAGCCCTTCTCCAGCATGCCCTCGTCCCCGTACGGAGGGGACGCTCTGGAATCGGCCAGTGAACTGCGACGTCACCTGCAGTTTGTCGAGGAAGAGGCAGAGCTTTTACGTCGCTCCATCTCCGAGATCGAAGACCACAACCGGCAGCTGACTTCTGAACTGAACCGGTTTAAGTTCGGTCCCAGCAGCACCGGCGCTTCGGCTGGAGAGGAGGGCTGTGAAGGGGGCTTATTCAAACCTGGAAACGGTATGGTGATGGAGGAGCTGAAATCTGCCCGGATGCAGATCAATGAGCTCAGCGGGAAGGTGATGAAGCTACAGTATGAAAACCGAGTGCTCATTTCAAACGTCCAGCGCTGCGACCTGGCCGCTAACCTGGGCCTGCGCGCCGCCAGCCCTCGGGACGTGGACGCAGACAGCGACGCGGGGCGCAGAGAGGCCGCCGAAGAGGAGGAGGCGAGCCGACTTCTGCTCCTCCAACCCAAACGAGAGGGTCCCGTCGGGGGTGAGAGCGATTCAGACGATTTGTTTGAGAAAACCGGGACCACCTCAGGGTTCGGGAGTGTCAAACCTTCAGATGGGAGCGAGCTGAGCGCCACCGAACTGGCCAATCGCAGAAGAGAAGAGCGCGAGTCGTTCACTAATGTCAAACGGGAAGCAGAGCGACTGGGGAAGACCGTAGACCGGCTCATCACGGACACCGACAGTCTGGTGTACGAGGGACGACTGCTGGTCACCACAGGTGAGCCTCTGGAGGGGGGCGCTGCGTCCGGCTCCAGACCGGACTCCCAGGTCTTAGACACCATCAACACCCGCATGAAGGCCTTCCGCACCGAGCTGCACATCTTTGTGGAAAAGCTGGAGCACGTGGGCGAGGGGTTCAGGGACAGGACGGACGACCTCTCCCCAATGCCAAACCTCACGGAGTCCAGCAGCTTCCTGTCCACGGTCACCTCCATGTCCAGAGACTCACCCATCGGGACCTTCGGACGGGACCTGGGCACGGACTTCCAGGTAAGAACGATAAGCACAAACTGGCCTCTTCTTTCCTAATTTGTGGTGTTCCCTTTTATGTTGCTTTTTTGTTTTTCTGCAAAAAGATATTGATAACGATGAATAACAGACCACAGAGCAGTGAGTCTTTATATAAAAACTTTGAAGGCTTTAAAAATGAAGACAAGCTGAAGACAAAATAGCGTTACGATATTGGCGTTCAAATTATCTTTACAAAGTTTTGGTTACTGGATTGCATTTTACTGAAACAAAAATTGAGGGATTTCTTTTGATTAACACTTTATAAGAAGCAGTGCAGGGTTATATTTAATTTTGATTTTAGGTAATTCAAGGCTTTATATCAATGTTTACAGCTTGAAAGTTATTATTAATGTATTAATGCTTTGTTGCCAAAATGTTTTATTTGTTTGTTTTAGTAAATCCAAACGCTATAACATGAACAGACCTGATAAACACAGAGTATCCAGCCGATTGGTGAATTGAATTAATGTAGTCTTTGAATGGCTCCTGGTGTGCAGTCATTAGGAGCCGGTTTAAACCACAGTTAAAGAGATGCTGACTCAGAGCACGGCGGTGCATCTTTATCCAAGCACGTCCCATGCACAGCCGAGCCGTGCTGCAGACAGGCTCATAGTCACACAACTGCTGCTAAGAGCCACCCAGCTCTACCCCCTGGCACCATCCCAACCCCACCAACCACCACCCACCATCGCTTCCAGCTGCCCACATCCACATCTGCATCTCCACATCTGGCCATAGACAGCACCCAAACCTGCGTCCTCGTCCCAGCACTCACTGTCTGCTGCTGCTGCTTATGTCTGTCTGCAGAGGGGTCCGGGGAGGGTCCAGAGAGGTTTGAGAGGGGGTAACTCAGGGGGGCTTTGGAGCATGATTGAACGAGTGCTTGGTTTGAGTGGAGAAAGTACTACTAGAAATAGACAAATTCTTTTGTTTGGCTAGAGTCACAGCATACGCAAAAATATATGTATTTGAGATGAAAAATGTTTAATAAGACATTGTAGCAAGTTTTTTAGATTTTTGTCAAATTTTAAAAAATTAATTGTTATAACATTTCACATCAAAATGTTTTGTTTTTTTTTGTTTTGTTTTAATAACTGCATTTGGTTTTCAAAGTACACTTGTGCTATAGTAAATATAAGTTGAGTGTGTGTGTGTTGTATTTATATATTTCTTTAACATACACTGCCACCATATGTATATCCTGTTCCTGTTCAGGTGTCCAATGCAAACATATATCATACAGTTTGTCCTGAGTTTAGACTTGCAGGCTGTGGACCTGTCACTGAAGAGTAATGCACAGCAGATGACGGTGACAAACATTTAGGTTTAATTAATTTTTTTTCTAAACTGACATAAAACTAATATTGCTACAACTAAATGACAAACTGTCTGCCACTTGAAAACCTCATAGAGTCTGTGTACTTTTAAGTAAAATAATAAATCATCGCTTGTCACCATTATCAGCTGCACATTAGTTTCCAGTGACATTTCCACAGCCTGTAAGTCTAAACTCAGGGCAAACAAACCTTTAGTTACACATATATCTAAACAACACAGAGCCACAACTCTGACATGGCAGGACTACAGCAAGAGATTTGTCTGTATTAAGAGCTTTTTTCTTTTTGGCATTTACATCTTAATCATTTTACCACATTTTATTTTTTTATATCTGCACAGAAACAGAAATTTAAATAGCCTCAAAGCAGGTAACACAATTCCCCTACAGCCCTTATACACTATTCTTTCACAGTTATAACTTTAAATTTTTTTTACATGAATCAATAGTTATTATGTTGGCCCTGGTGTTCGTTCTTTTGTTTTTTGCATGTCATGTTTACCTCAGAACAGTTGAATGAGTCTGAATGAGTGACCTGTGGAAGAAGCTGACTTACATCTCACTGAAACTGTCCCTGTCGCTGAGAGGAAGTCAACGTAACGTGTATCCCAGTATCCGCACTTACGCCCTCGTGTCCCTCGTGTGTTCTTGTTGATGGGTGCGAGTGCGTAGGGTGTCTCAGTTCTCCAGAGTAGTTCAACGCTCCGCCCCTTTTGTGCCCTTGACGCACACACTCACTATTAAAAATAAAAAAATCACCCGTTGATCAATGTTGGCATTCATGACAAGAGTGAGGTATAGAAGTCTTATTTGTTTTCTCTGCTTTTTCTTTCAGAATATTATTTTATGCTGTGGTTTTAACTTTTATCATATTTTTCAATTGCGTAAAGTGCAATCAGTGCCACAATTTTGCCGTTCTGCTAAAAGTGCGCACTTGGTTCCTTGCTCACCAACGTGCACTTTCACCAAATACACCTTTTGTAGAAGACCACGGGACGTAGTGCGAGCATTGGGACAGGCCCATTATCCTGGAACTGCATGATGAGCAGACATCTTGGATTTACCCCAAAGTGTCAAATTTAGAGAATCAAACAAACTTTTCAGAATTTTCAGAATATTTGTCCTGATGTGTGTTGAGATAAATAGACCGAGGCTGCCTTCATGTTCATGTGCTGTCTGTGCTTCGCTCCTGCCTGTGAGACCTGCTCGTTAGTCCGGGTGAAGCTGGGTGGATGAACCACTAAACCCACACTCAACTCAATACGTTCATCAGACCACTACTGTACATTTCAGAAACTCTCATCTAAACACAGATGCTAATTATAATAACATATTAAAAATAGTTTAGGTTATATTTAAATTGATTTAGGCAATTCATTTATTCGTTCATTTGTTACATAAAAAAAACACAAGGATGTGATTTTTTTTCTAACCCAGACACTATATTTGTTTGTTGGAGTTTCACAGCCAATATTTTTTTGTCTTTGATGAATTTTTCAAATACCTCACAACAGTTATTTGGCCCAGACAGCACAGTAATGTGAGGAAATGTAGCTGAACTAAACTTAATTGAAAGCTCAGATGTGTTTGGTGTCCTTTACTCTCTGTTTCATGTGAAAACAGTGTGCATCCTTTCAGCTGGAGATGCACCTAACCTGCTGCTGTGCACGGCATCATGTGTAGTAGCCTTTAGCGCGCTAGCTCTCGCTCTGCAGTTTGGTATCTCTCAGCTGTTGGTTTTGGACTCATGTATCCTTCATTGCATGCGCTTCATAACAAAGTGTTTTGCATCCCTCCCCTCCCTTCCCCTCACTCCCTCTCTTTGTTCCTCTTTGTGTTCCCGTCAGATGTTTCAGCCCATTATTTTGTTCATCCTCATTCTCGTACTCTTCTCATCTCTCTCATACGCCGTCATCTTTAAGTTGGTCTTTTTGTTTGCGCTCTTCTTTGTACTCTAGTCTCCTTTTGTTTTTAGCTACATTTGTTAAGTTCTCCTCTTCTGCTTATGTTTTTCTGTTTTTTGTTTTTTGTTTGTTCCCTGTCTGTCCGCTCTCTTACCCGGCTCCCTTCAACTCTTTTGCTGTTGTTTGTCTATTTTCTTCACTTCATACATGTCCACTTCCTGCACCCTTGTGTTCCCACTGTCCTCACCTACCCCCCTCGTCCTGTCCCGTCCCACCTCACTCACAGTCCGGTCAGAGGGATGAGCTGGAGTGGCGTCTAGGACAGGAGCGAGGCGTGGAGTCCCAGAGCAGGGGAGCCCCGGGACTCTCTAGGTACCACAGAGCCCTGGCTTTAAGAGCGGAGGTCAGTGCCTCATCTATTTCTCTTTCACCCCTGGCTCCACATTTGACTTGAACCTTATTCTAAATGCATTCAAAGTCTTCAAATTTATTCTTCTGAGATGCACCAAATTATCCAAAAGTGATCCAAAGTAACATTAAAGCAACTCCATGTAAAATGTTATCCTATCATACATTGGTTTGATGAAGCCCTCAAAGAATATCTGGAGGTGATTTGATGAAGTGCGTGACAGTAACAAGCCTGTCAGGCTATCACAAGGTCATTTTATCCAATCAGTGCAATGCCATGTTGTTGAACAGTTCCCTTCATAGTCCAGTCTAAAACATACTGATAGCTGCCAGTTGTGCAACAGCATTAAACGTATTGTGCTGCCGTTTCTGAGAAATCGGTACAAGATCAGTTTTAGTTTGTGAACACTTGCATCTCACCAGGTGCTGCACAAAGTGGACAACTCCATACATCTTTTATCAAATATTGAGACATAACAGTTCAATGAGTTTGCAGCAGACAGAGCCCCGAGTGAAAATCCTGAAAAGTTACAGAAATATTTACAGCACAAAATTGCATAGTAAACTTTTATTATGTGTAAAACAACTTATGAGACAGAACATAGCCTGTTCAACAGTACACTCTGAAAGGGCTCCCGTTTAAAGCGTTTGCAAAAGGTCAGGTACTTTAAATGATTTATCAACAGCAGTTTTATCCAATCAGAGCAGAGCAGTGATAACGGTAAAACTGTTGCTACAGCTTCAAACCTAAAACACGCCCAGAACTGTCAGAGCTGCCACCTCATTGGACACAACGAACAAGGCCAAGGTTCTGATGCAAATACTTTGCTTGGAGCAGTTCAAGATGGATTTGAAGGTTGTCAAATTGCAAGACACAAACTACAGCGCAAGGTTAACCCACTTGGCACAACCAGGCAAGAACAGGCCATGCAACATTTAAACTCCACTTTAACTTTCGGACAGATTTGTTTTTAGGTCATTTCAAAAGATAATTGGTGCATCTCTGATTGTGTTTAAACAAAGGTAAGTTATAAATGATTATGTCAGTAACATAAATAACATTAACATTATTGTGGGTTCAAATACGGGGAGACTTTTCACACAAAAAACCTTTTAAATGTGAATGATTTTTTTTTTATTATTACATTCAGGGTTCTGCCTGTTTCTGTTTTGCCCCATTTCCATTTCCATGATCAAATAATTATTATCAGTTACTAATTTTACAGCTCTTAACTGCCTTTGGAAACAACCTAAGCTTATACCTGCACGCAGAGTATTATAAAAGGCCCCCAGGCACAATTTACTTTCAAGCTTTCATAAAACAAAGTCACCTTAAGGATTAGTCATTGCATATTTTAATAAACTGATAATAAATTTAATAATCTAATAATAAGTAAAGATAAGTAAAGCTTCTTTAGTTGATGCATAAACAGAAGAATAATGTGGTTATGTCACCTTTTTTAACTCACAGTTTTTAATATGAAGGCCAAGGGGTTATTATATTTGGGGAAAAAAAAAAATTCAAAGAATGATGCTCATATAAAGCTATATGATATGTAGCTAGTGATGTTAACTGGAAAAGGACCAACAGAGTTTTGTGCATTAGTGGAAAACTTCATGATGGAGTAGAGCAGTCTTCAAAACAAAGATCTATTGTTAAAAAAATGTCATGTTATTTGCCTTCTTTTCTGTAAAATCAAATAAACAGACCATTAATCAGCAAATGGACCTCAAGAAAAGACAAGATCATGATTAAAGCCAAAGAAGAGGTCATGGAGTGAAAACCCACAGTTATGTGACTATATTAATCTGCAATACACTACTGTCAGCTCAGCGTTCTCATAATTGCACAAGCCTGCTCTGATAACTATAACACAGTGTTTCTTTTGTGATTACTGTGTAGTGTTGGTACAATACAAAGAGTCAAATTGAAAAGCACAAAGAGGCATGTATTTGTCTGTGAGTCCTTCAGTGACTCGGCGGTTTAATAAAGCGGTCGTGTAATCGCACATAATCGCTGCCTCATGCTCGTTTTCATCGAGAAATCACTTACAGTTACGTAACGCGGAGCCCTGGCAGCGCTGAGGCGACACACAACTCCCACAGTTACAGTTATGGCACGTTGGCAGAGATGCCTTTTGTGCTTTCTGCCGCAGTGTAATCTGTGAAATGAATGAATAAATGAATGAAAGCCGCTCGGATACACACGGCGGGATTAGCACCGCGCTGACGGCCTGTCTGCTCTGACTTTGACAGAGGGCAGCACAAATTTTAGAGAATTCACTGTTGAAGGAGAAATCTTATTAGAAACAGCCGTCCATTTTTCTTTTTTTGAACAACAAAGGTCAATAAACCCATTACAATCAAACCCATAACTATTCAATCGTTTAATTTTCTAATTAACACCTTCAATCTGCATTCATTAAAGGATTGTCATGGCCACAAGCTGCACACTATAAACCCTATTACAACTGATATATACTATATACAGTATGTATACAATTGGTGCCACAAAAAACTCAAATTAAATTAAAACCCATTTTTGTTGACAAAAATAACTGTTTCTTGCGTATTTGGTTGTCCAAATCAAATAACAGCAGTACACGGCTCTGGTAGTTCCTTTCCATAAGTAAAAACTTAAGCTTGGTCTGCCATGCTAATTGTTTTTCTATTCCGTCTCTCTTGATCCCAGTTTGATTTCCTGGAGACGGGACAAATGGATGCAGATTAAACCAATCAGAGAGAAACAAATGATCTGACGTAAGCAATGTGATGACGCTAGTGTCACTTCTTTATGAGTTATCGCATAAAGGTGGGCTTATAGACCCACCCACTTTCAATGAAAAGTCAAGTGGCCAGGCTAGGATTTTCAAACTTTGACAAATAAATCTGAGCGTGCATTAACTGTTGTTGTCCGCTACAGTTCCATACTTGACCAGGATAATCCAATCTAATGCTATTTCTAGAGCACCTCAAAAACAACAACAAAGGAGCTATACACCAACGTTAAGGACAAGAAACACACCCAAATAAATGAAAACCAAACATAAAAGAACACTGTACATAAAAAACATGTAAAGGGTAAAATGAATGAATGAATGTTAACGTCAACACAGTTAAAACCCAAGGATAAAAAAGGTGTTTAAGAAGAAATGTAGAAACAGTAAATTAGGAAACATAAGAAGTCAGTGGTGTTTAGCTTGTAGCCTTTTGCTGATTGTTCCTTTGAAAATAGAACAGCTAAAGATCAAGCCACTAACTAATGTTCTCCACTAATGCACTGACATTAAACACGCTCAGGTTTTAGCGGCAAAAAGCTAAATTTGTCCATCAAAAATGTGCTATTTAACTTACATAATTCAAATGTGTTCCCAGCTAATGTGGTCTACACAAAGGTTTATATGACTTTCTCTTATAAGCACTTTGAGAGATGTGATAAAACTCACAGTCCAGGAAGAAGATGAGCATAAACCTTGATAAAAAAAAATTGTATTTGATTTCACAGCATGCATTTGTAATGAGACTATCCGAGTTTCTCTTTGGCGCTGTCAGTAACTGAGGCCTGTGCTTTTGGGTTCAGCTCCGGGACACCTCTGCCTCTGACAACCATTTCCGTCTGGAGCATGAACGACGACTCAGAGCGACGATAGAAGAGCGGGACGTGGCTCTCTCCCTGCCTCAGGTACAGTCGAATTGAATCACCACCATAAAGGCTTATTTAATTCACTTATAAATACAATAAAATGAAGAGAAGTCCAATAGAAAAGTTCTTGTATGTTGCAGGAATTGGAAATGAGGATCACATGACCCGCTGGAGTGGTGCTGTAGTTGATGTGGGGAATAGAAAAAGACATAAAACACAGAGTAAAAGCATTTCCAAACACTTTATTTGGGTTGTCGTTTCCAAGATTAGATGTGTGTTTGGAGCGTTTTGGCCTGCTGTTGTTTTTTTTTTTTTTGAAAATGTATTCCAAATATTGTTCAAAATCAATTATGTCCAGCCAAAATAAAAAAAGTAACAGCCACAGTAGGACATATACGTGTTTGGAAAAGCTGTGCCTGTGTCCTTGGGCTGAGAGTATGTTAGAGCGGAAATGTCTGAGGCAGGAGTGGTTACTTTTTGATCAAAAATACAGATCTGGAGTCAGTGAACACTCAACACAGTCAAACCTCTGGCTCCGTTGTATGTGTTTTTGTACAATAAGACAACGCAAACCTAAAGATACTAAAAGTAGGCCACTAGTCACTAAAACAATAAGTGTTGTGTGAGATAATGCCACTTATACACTCAGAATATCAGAACAAGAAGAATATCTGCAAATAGAGGTATTCAGGGAATCTACTGGTTCAGACAGATCTTGATGCGTTCATTCTAATTAAAATAATCAAAACCTTTAGTTCTACAGATCTTGCTCAGAAATGTAGGACAAAGACATAACCTAGGAAACGATGACAGTGAAGAGATGTCTTATAAGAATCCCGATGATGGATAAATGATGCTGAGTAAATATTAAACCCACTTACATGCACTTACATACACTTTGGTCATTTATTATCTATTTATTTCTTTATTTAATCTATATTTGTTTAGTTTAAAAAATGATTTTACAAGGGAGTCCTGGAAGCCGCAAAATACAATTCACAATTACATTATTACAAAGAGAAAATAACAGAAATGGACAAATAGATTATAAAAAAACAAGTGTAGGTTGTGGAATTATAGCATCAAAATGTTTCAGTTTGGATTTGCTCAAAGAAATAAACTCATTTATTTTCCAGTTCTCCTGCAACATGTTCCCTGCATAAGACAAAATCACTTTTACCCAGTTCAGTACGAGCAGTTATTAAAAAAGCATGGCTTAACCCAGGCTTAAGTCCAAGTCTGGACCCATTTTCACCATCTCAATCCTTTCTCTAAAGTTTTCTTTGTAAATACACAAAGCTCACGTGTATCTTCCTCTGCTTCCTCTTTACGTCAGACGGAAGATGAGCGCTTGCGTCTCGAGGCGCAGCGTGGAGCCCTGGAGCTGCACGGCCTTCAGAGCCACGACGTGCCCTGGACTCAGGAGAAAACTCTGCTGCAACAGGAGGTCCGCCTTTTCAGACGCAACACCATCATCCTCTACATGAAACTCAGGGCCCTCCTCACACAGTGGAGACTCAGCCACAAAGACGACTCTGCCGACGGGACTTCTCACCCAGAGGTGAGCCAGGACTGAGCCTAGGAGTTACTTTTGTTTGTTGTTCGTAGTTTTATTTTTCTTAAATAAGAGGTGAACCAAACATCAGTCAATACTGTATGTGTATTATCTGTGCAAATATTCATTACTTTTGTTCCAGCTGCCCAGAGTGAACAAAACATGAACTGAACATTATCTTTTCTTTTGTTAATACAATCTTTCACCTAGGGTAACCTTTATCGCATTTGTATATGATTTGTTTATACACAACATGCATTAGCTGCATTCCTTTAAATATTACAATGAGAGCGTTTAATTACATCTTCCAAAATCCACACAGACATGTCCACAACGCAGGACGAAGAGCAACAGATGAAAAGAAAACTTTAAGAGGAATATTTATTTATTTATTCACATTTTTTATGAAGATTAATCCCTTGAGATGAATCATCTCGTTTTCGAGGGGGTCTTCTTACTCATATTGTATCCTGTAGCAGCCGTACTGTAGTTAAAAGTTACTAAAATTATGACGGGTGTTTATATGCTCAAAAACTACAAACAGGACGCTTAAAATAACACATGCAACAGGAAGCAGTTGTTGTCGCTGAGCGTGACTTGTGAGTTTATTTGTCTCAAGTCTGTCTAACTCAGGGGTGGGCAAACTAAGGCCCGGGGGCCACATGTGGCCCGTTGGGCTGTTCAATGTGGCCCGCCAAGCATTTACTAATATTTTATTGATGATTAAACACTGAATATATTTTGCATTTTCCTCCAATATTTTGCAGTGATCAGTTGATTAAACTATAAGTCAAGCTCAAATGGTAAATACCATTCCTATTCTCAAAATAAACGTGTTTTTATTGAGCATAAGTTCCCTGTGTTGGCCTGGCCCTCCACAAGAGTCCCATCTACTAATGTGGCCCTTGGGGAAAAATAATTGCCCACCCCTGGTAAATCCAAGTCATTAGTTCTCAACTCTGAGCCAAGTCACGAGTCCTTCTGTCAGAGAATAAATAAGACCAAGTCAAGTCGAGACAAAAGTCACAAAAAGTACTCCATCTCTGTCTACAGCAGTATTTACTTTACGTTGGGCCCAAAAATGTACTGTAACTGGGTGAAAGCAACAATTTTAGAGCTGTGCCAAAAATAACTTGGAGGAAAGGGAATTAAATCAGTCACACATTAGATCTGAAAGCACAGAATCTACCTTTACGTTTGAACAATGGTATTAAGTTGTCCTGGTTTATAGTATTAAACTAGTTTTTCAGTTTTAAGTTTAATTTTAAGTGCTCAATAACGCTCAAACTAGGATTTTCTTTCCACTATGACTATATGTCCTGTAAATGTCCAAGAATTACCCGAGTCACTTACTCTGGATCTCACACAGACATTGAGTGCATGAACTAAAAAAAGGCTTAATGAAGTTGCATAATCTGTTCCAGTTTGAGAAGTTGGAGGGAATCCCGGAGATGGTTATAGAGCAGCAGGCCGACGGCGAGTCAGACGACAGACCCTGTTTACCTCAAAGTTCAGGGCACGTCCCGGAGCCGGCCGCCGTCATCCCTCTGCCCTCACCTGACCGACACCTGCAGCACCAGAGACAGGTGAAGCTCCTGTGTACATGAACTTATACTGAGACTATTTCCACCGCAACAGCGCGACAACTACTAAACAACAGGAAATTTGTTAAACAGTATCACCAACAGGCAACAACATTGATGATTCAAATGGTATATAAGGAAACAAATGGCTGAATGAACATTTTTTTTAAGCCAATAAGTGGAACAGTTTGGCCTGATATGCAAATGAGTGTGTTGCCCTAGAAACCACAGTAGACACATGCACCGCAGTAAATGGTGTTTAATGAAATAGACGAAGGAAGGAAGCGCTTTGAGTGCCTCCAATGTGGAAAAGCGCTATGTAAATACACACAAAAAAAAGGAAGTTTTGGATTCAAGCTCTTTTAAATGTTTTGATTGTGTTGTATTTGAGACTGGTCTGGGTCTTGAGGCTGGTTTAAAAAAACAGGTTTTAAAGGTCTTATCTAATTTTTTTTTTTCATGGAGGGGTTAATGTTTAGAAAAAGAGGCAGGGAAGTGTTGAGTTCAAATGTTGAAGGTTTTACCCAATCACAATAATAATGTGAACATAAGTCTGTGAAGGTTCTCAGTCATCCACGACATCTTGAAGAAAAGGTTTGAGTAAAACCATCTGGACTTAGTTTTCAAGGTGAAGACGTTTCATCTCTAATTCCAAGAGACTTTATCAATTCTGAGATCAACTGTTAGAGAGCTGACCTTTATCTCTAGAGAGAGGAGTTTCCCCTGAAACCAAACCTGACGGACCAGACTGTTCTGTTCTCACCGTTGCCCGGTTGCAACAGTCTTTGCCCTCATTTAAAAGAGTGTATTCGAATAGTGCTTCTTAAAATGAAAGTAGATGCTTATGGGGCACCTCTCACCTGTACGCATCACATAAGGCTTGTTTCCTGTCGACAAACATACATCTACATTGCTGCTACATGAGAAAAACTAAAAAGGCCTGAAGAAATGTGGATATTTACTACAGTAGCTTACAACATAAAAGTCTTGTATAAAGATGCTCATGTCAGTTCTTAGCTGTAGAGGATGAAACCAGGAGAATAATGTTTGGATATGCGTTCCACCGGAAAACATATATATTAAAAGTGCATTGTGGGAAGTGTTGCGGTATATACTGTAGGATCGTATATTAGAACTTGTTTTTGTAATAACTGTGTATAATCATCAGCTGAAAACTGTAAGCATAATAGAACCCAGTTAAAGGAGTGGTTTCATTACTTACTGCTCCTACAGGGGCCCAGAGAGGACAAACTGAGCACTGCTGAAGGAGAAGCACATTCATGTTTCATTTTGAGCACACTGTCTTGCTGAAGGTTTTACGGCATTTATGAACTCAACTGATATTGTTTCCTTTTTTGAATTTAAATCACATTTAGATGTATTTACACTGGGTTTGTTCATAGACAACAGCATGTCCCTGCAGGGCTACCATAGCTGTTCACATGCTCAAAAAACCTTCACAAATAATAATGTGGACAAATAAGTTGATTTAAAACCCTGTGACCTATGTGTCCAAAACAGACAAGCCTGAGTAAAAAATGAGTTTATGTCAAAACTGAGACCTTTAAAAAGTGGTCTTAAAACCAGTCCTAAGACCAAGTCCAGTCTCGAGTAGCACAACACTACTATCATCAACAGGATGTTTTGTGTAGCATAAGTACTTCTTAATGAGAACCTCCTCAGTGCATTTTAATCATATTCATAAGCGTTTGTGACCTTGTGTTCTCTGTCCGTTTGCGCTTGGCGAATGCACTGAATCAATTTCCAGTGAGGTTGAGGGAAGAGAGACGGAGAAGGACAAAGAGGGAGAGACGTAGAGGTTTGAAGTGAAATTGATTTATAGAGCACTTACGGAGCGGGTTTGTACTTTAAAGACAAAGGGCGCTGATAAAAACAGGAGCAGATAAGGCAGGGCTGAACTGGCAGTGACTTGCATGTGGGATTATCCGTCTAATAAAAGCAGGTTTTCACTTATTGTGTCGTCCTAATCTGGCGTTTTATTGCAGTTCGGGGAGAACAGACGGCTGCTACAAGCTCTGCGCTCGCTGCTCGAGGAATTTCGGGAGGAGCTGCGGGAGGAAGACACGCGCCGATGCCAACTGCAGCAGTCCTACGCCAACGACAAGGCGGCCTGGGAGGTCAAGTGGGCCCAGATGAAGAGCCAGCTCGCCCAGGTACAGATGGCCTCTCAGCGTTCACCTCCAGAAACCCACACACAGTACACAATCTGCCCCAGAAACGGTTCTCTGAGTTAGCAGCAGGACGACAGAGAACATGTGCCTCTTCACGGATCACAGCCTTCTCAAAAACAACTCTTACCAAACCTGTAATTACACATAAACCTGAGCTGAGTTAGAGTTATTTGAGTCTAAATGTTCAGTGGAAAATGGACAAATGGATCTCATTCATGAGATAAATAATCTCAGAAAAGCTTCCACTAAAGACAAAATGATAATTACTCACTTGTTGCTCTTTGACAACCATTGTATAAAGTCATTACAGCATCATTGTGTCTGATTAGGTTTTATATTTTGTATGAAAGGAACACAGCAGTCTTAAGGCTCTTTTTTGTTCCTAATAAAAGTAACTGTTAGATTAAGAAAAAAAAAATGAATTAGATAATACCCATCTTAACTAAAATGAGTTTATGTAAGAGGATACAAAGGACTATTACAGAAGTCAGTAGAGGTAATATAATAATAATATGTGAAATTACAGAGAGCAGACACACTTTCCAAACTGTATGTGTGTTTTTAAATTGTGGCAAATAACATGTTATATGATTATAACTATGCTTTATCTACTTTTTACTAAATGCATGAATGTGCAGACTGTTTATAGCTCAGTGTGCCACAAGTAAGTTCCCTTGAATCTCTTCTTTTCTGGAAAAACTTGCAGGAGTCCCACAAAAGCTAATCCACAAACTACCCACTGTAACTAAAAAAAAAGAATACACTGTTGTTCACTACTCATTACCAAGTTGATGTCCTTCTGCATCACTTCCTGTCTTCTTATACTGCTCATGAGTAGGTGCCATTTTAACAACACAAATGTTCAATTTAATACAACATACCAGAGAAAAACGTAACATATATATATCCTTAAAGGGCTTCTGATGGTTCCCTGCTTCTCAATGTGCCCCTGTTTGTAATTCTAAGTACCGAAGCACGTGAGCATCTGGTGAGGACACATAAATAACCAAATAAACATGGCTTATTATTTGAACGTGGGGCGATGTAGAAGTGTGGAAAAGACACAATGAACAACTTCACTCTTCCATGACTTTCTTACAAGAGCAAACTCTGACCAGAAGCAACAACACTTACATCCTTCTGGATTCTAGACCAAACCAACAGATCCAAGCATAATCAAACTCATTCAAACAGTGCATTACATCATAACAAAGTATTGTATAAAAAAGCATATATTTATACATTTCAATGTTTGAACCTGAAAATGACTTTTAATATTGATTGCTAGTTATCTGGTTCAATTAATCCTTCCAAGCTGGAACACAATGGTGCATCAGAAAACTATATTCAATCTGTCCATACTTTCTCCTGAAACTGAGAGGCTTGCATTCAAGCATGCAGCTACTCCAGATGAAGGCAGGGTGTATACAGGGCTATACTGTTGCTTTAAGAGTAATAATTGAACCACTCTGTCTCACTAGTGTCTTACTTGCAGCTTTATCAGATAACTGCAGCACTGGGGGCTAATTTAGAGGTTTCTGAGACAGATTATCTCCTTTATTAATAATCTGTGCATCGTTTACATGCTTGAGTTGTTCCACAGTGTAGAGGTCACGCAGGGCCTGAACCCGGAGATAATTTACTCATTCTATTCTCTGATAAAAGCACATTTGAGTCCTCTGTTGCGTCGCTGTACCAGGTTCAGAGACACATCCCAAACTGCTGCTCCGTTCCTTTTGTTCCTGGTGATTACAGAGATCAGCAGAGCGCAGCGCCTCACCTCATGTGTAGTACTGTTACCAGACAGGATTATTATACTGCATTTGACTCATGTTTCAGGCTCTAAAGTCCCAGTCTTAGACCTCTAAACACTGTGTAAGTTTATAATGTCTATTTCAGTCATTAGCTACTACTTATTGTCATGTATCCTAGAAAACATGGACATTCAGAGTAGTTTTCAGTTCTGAAAATGTCCTGGAAAAAGATTGAAATGTCCAAAGGTTGTGGAAATCATACTGTCGTCGAAGAAAGCCTGAAAACATGCATAAACTTGTACAATTCAGTTTGAAAGTCAACTGGACCAGTATCTTCTGTGGTCCTTCTGTAAACACAAATTGGAGCATAACTCTGGGTTATATAAAAACTGAGGACTAAAAAGTGCATCTTTGGTAAAGTGTATAACGGTTAATAAGCTCAGAAACATGCCTTAAGGTCTAAATATATGCATTTTAAGAAAGTAATAGTTAAGTAAAATATGTAATTTAGATCAGAACTGAATAATTATGAAGTGATACAAGATGAGGTTGAAAAGTGCACTGCTGAACAAAGAGCAGACAAAAAGAAATGAGGAAAAAAAAGACAAAAAAAACTAAAACTCTAACTCACATGGGACAGTTCAGTCTCAGTCTCAATAAAAAAAAAACTAACTCACACTATTAAGCTTTAGTTGAGTATTTGTAACAACTTTATTAATCCTTAATTCATCATTTAAAAAAACATTAATCCTACATTAATAATCACAATTACATTTTAACAAGGGCGCAGTGGCTCAGTGGTAAAGTGTTTGTCCGTCAACCGGAAGGTTGGCAGTTCGATTCCCACTCTCTTCTTACAGTTCATACTGTCGTTGTGTCCTTGGGCAAGACACTTAACCCACCTTGCCTCCAGTGGCTGTAACACTGGTAATTACTGTAGAACAATGTAAGTGGCTTTGGATAAAAGCGTCAGCTAAATAAATAAATGTAAACATTATTATAAATGTTTTAGTCTTAACAATACGGCTGTTAATGCTTAACTCGTAATAGCCTGTTTAATCTGTTGAACCAGCCACACACATTTGAGGCTTTATATTTTTAGTAAAAGTGTTACAGTACAGTGCCTCCAATTGTAATGTTTCTGAGTAAAGTCTTGCATAAAGAGACATAAAGCTATGACCATGACCTTTAATGTGAAAATATTTGTGACTGGAGACACTTTTGACTCTCTTTTCACTCTTTTGTGCTTTGTACTGCTTCTGTGTTGTGGGATCAAAAACTACAGCGCTTCAGTTCTGCTCTGTTTTTCTGCAGCAATCATGATATTTGAGGAAAATTCCCAGTCCTTACTTTCAGCACCAGACCCGACAGGTGCAGAGAAATACAAATGAGAACACATCGTTTTGTCACATTATCATTACTTTGTCCTTGTTTCGATTCTATTTTAAGGCATACACTTGTTTTATTGTGTGGGACTAGCGGCTAAACATAATATAAATGTGTGTCTCTGTGTCCCGGTGCAGTTGGAGGACGAGAGCGGTGCCAGGGTGCGATGTGAAGGCGACTCGGACAGAGACGCGGACCGGGCCTTGAACCAGGAGCGAGAGGAGCACCGCCGACTGCTGTCCGAGAGTCACAGCGCCTCCATGGACCTGCGCTGGAAACTGCAACACGGAGAGAAGAGGTGGAGCCGCGAGAAAAGCCAACTGATGGAGAAATTCGACCAGGAGCGGCAGGAGTGGGACAGCAGCATGAGGGAAATGCACCGCAAGATGGAGCGGGTAAGAGCAACTAAAGGAGAAGGAAAGTGAATAGAAGAAAATGTACACAGTATATAAAGAGCCAAGATTAAAGACTAAAGGCCCTGAGTTATGTTTGTAACTATTTTATAATTGAATATATTAGACTTTACATTATTGCAAACAAAACAAGAAAATAAAATAAGACAATATTGCACAGATGAAGTGGAAAAAGGTTTTAGGCAGTATTTTTGGGAGTTTAATGGAGATTTATCTATGGGCAGGAGGACTGGTGGTAGACAAGCAACTCAATGCTGCGCTTCTGTTTTTAGAGCGTGTGAACAGCTATGTTAGCTCTGCAGGGACATGCTGCTGACAGTGTACAAACAAATAGGCCAGATACTACTTTTCAATAAATAAAATAATCGAAGAAAAATGGGTTTGTAAATGTAAACCTTTAGATGTGTGCTTCTCCTCCAGCAGTGCTCAGTTTGTCCTCTCTGGGCACCTGTAGAAGGAAGTGATGGAACTTACATTGGATTCTACTTAGATCTATTTTTAAATAAACTAAAAAAAATATGTGTTGAAAAAATATGTAGTAAAATAAATATCTCTTTTAATGACCCTTTATATTTTTTCTTGTTTAACAATATCAACTCAACACAATATCTTAATGGCTAAACAATAAAAAACAAAAAAGCAAGTGACAAGTCATCATCAAAAGGTGTTGTATTTGACCCAAACTAGTGAGAAGTACCTCGACGGCCACCATGTCCGCCTCAAACGAAGGAGAGATGTGGGGCCCGTGCCTCAGGGAGCTGTCCCCTCCCGGAAAGTGTAGGTCAGCCACTCAGTAACTTCTCCAGGACCACTCTGTGTCAGTTGGCTGTAGTGTGGGGGGGGTCTGTCGCTGATCCAGGAGAGAGATGTTTCTTGGACGTGAGGATGGTATAAAGTCTCCAGAAGCCTGAACCAACATTACTGTCTCTGTCGCCCAAAAGCAGAGACACAGGATCCAGATTTAGTTACTCCAATTCCTCCTCACGTCCTCCAGAACGTCCGTCCAACATGAAGATTTCATTACATGAACAAACACAGTGATTAATACAGTGAGGATGGAAAAAACAGACACACAACAAAGAGTTTAACCCTGACTTAAGGTAGTTGTCCTCACTAAATAACTCTTAAAACCCGTTCTTGAAGCTATAAACGTGTGAAGTCAGAGCGCGACGAGGTTTCAGAGGCTGCTATCTTTCCTGTTTAGTTCTAAAACGGCCTCGGCCTGATTTAGCAAACACCAGGAATTACTGAATAATTGATGTCCTCTCTGGGCTTTAATTGGACAAACTGCAGAGCGTCGCCTCGTCTCCGATTCTCAGGGCATCACTGCTTTAATATAATATGAGCATTCGACATTTACATTTAAAGCTGTGGCTGGGATGCTAACAACAGCGACACTCCTGATGCTTTCTGCTAAAAAGAGGAAAAAAGTGCTGATGCAACAAGAGGAAACAGAGATGCATTATTAAGCAGTTTTGAAGCAAACATTAAACCGGTTCAGGAATGAAAATCCTCCAGGATGAAGAGGAGTAAATGTTAGTCTGTGAATCTGGTGTGTCATTTACAGTACATTTGTAAAATGAGGGCCAATATCAGCAAAATTAACAACAGTCTACCTTTAAAAGAGACATTAAAACAAAACCATCGCTGTTAACATGATGCTCTTTACAGAAGTCTCATGAAAGCTCCTGATGTTCTGTCTCAGACTCCACTTTCCCTTGCTGTATTTGTTCTCTTCGTAGTAATATATAGTTTATACAACAAAATAAGGACATGTCATCATTACATCTTCAGTACAATATATTTCAGGAGCGAACATGAGTAAAATATGACTTTTATTGATCCCAGAGCGAAATAAATGTATCTGTTGCAGCGGTAGTTGTAGAAATAAGACTAAAAATACAAAAGCATCCAATAAAATGTTAAATTAAGAGGTGTGTCAAAATGTGTACAGTCTAAAAATGTCTGAAAAAAGGGATGACAAAAGCAAATTAAGGAAATTACAGAAAGATACATATTTGCAGAGTAGAAAATAAAAAGGAGGGATATAATAAAGTCTATAAAAACATATTGCACTGAGCCATCAACACTATAAACCTGGATAAGAGCACATGTTGAGAGCAGACCCGAGTGAGACAGATCAGACTGAAGTAGGACCTTGTACCTTGGTCCTGAACGCCGTAACCGAACAGCCACATTTTAAGAACTTATTCAGAATCACAAAACAAAGTCTAATTTCTCTTACAGCTCCTCCCGCTGCTGTTTAATCACGCAGCTTTTTACTTTTAAAACATTGAAAGGTATTAAATTGCTTTTAAAGGAGATACTTGTTGTTGTTTTTTCAGTTTTTGATTAGCTTTTTGTGTCTCGTTTCTTAATTCTTTACATTATATAGACTAAACTTGTTTAAACTGTGCTTAAAAACGAATTAAAATATTCCCTCTTTTGGCGAGTGCCTCTGATCAATGCTAGTCACTCTCACTATTACATAAATATTCTTTTAACTTATGCTTAACTTGAACTGTACTCTTCCAGAGAATTAAAGCAGCTACTAAAATATACATCTTCTTTTAAATGGTTCTTGAAAAAAGATCTTTCTTTTCTTCTGTCATCTTCAACATTTGCTGAAAACATTCTTGCCGTCTCATAATAATATTAAGTGTTGTGCTGATAATGAACATAACATCAGAAAAAAAAAACTCTAGAATAATGCTTTACTTCATTGTTACAGATTGGCTATTAGCATTTATTGTTGACAATAGAAAGAACAGAGCCTGAGTTGGAACTATTCATTCAGAGGCTGTATATTAAAGACAAAGGGGCTGAAGTGCTTCATCTCATTCAAATGTGAATAAATAAAAGGCCAGTGGAAAAGTTGAATTAAACCCTTGCCTTAAAAGACTGCATTTATTTATTTTGGAGGAATTCTGTGTCACTCTGTTTTCCAGCTTCAAAGAGAGATGAACAGAGGTGCCTTTTCCCCCCAGGACAGTCCCCGCGCCGCCCCCCGGTCTCCACGCTCCCCCTGTGCGTCCGCTCCCGTCCCGGTGCCCAGCGCTCGCTCCCACTCGGACTCGGACGCTGTGCTGGACGAACAGGGGAACGACAACAGGCTCAAGGGTCCCACAGAAAACCTGTTTCTGGACGCACTCACGCTGGACCCCCTCAGCGACATGGAGGGGCCTCCTCCCTTCAGACTGGACAGTGAGAAGAGGTTCCCCTGCATGAAGGAGGTAAACAGGAGAGCCTAAAATTGCATATAGATATACTTTATTATTGGTATTCATCATAAAACCTATCCAAATCTATTTTAAGTGTAAGTTCAACCTCCTAAAGTCCTCCAAATGTTGTTCGAGACAGTGTAAATCTGTTCAAAATCACATGAGATCCAAGTTAAAATCCAGTAATAGCCAGGTTTAAAAGCTGGTTAATCTTGTTAAAACAAAAGGCAAAAAGGCAAAAGGCAGAAAATAGCCCTGCTTTTCCTCCTCCTGTAAAGTTAGATGGTCCTTAAGCCCTAAGCATTGAGAATTTGAAGCTTGAGCTTTGACCCTTTGAGGCTACTGCAGTTTGTGAGTACAGACTGAACCGAAGCAGAGAGGAACAGTAAGACTAAGTGATCCTTTGATGTGATGGAATATCTGTGTAGGGTATAAATTAAACTACATCTATAGTAAAAGAAGACACATTTCCTATTATGTACTTTTTATATTTATCAACTGATCTGGTCTTGTTTTTGGACACTATATTATAAATTATAGATATTTCTGCATTTCCAAACCCAGGCTTTCATTGGTGAAACCATGTATTATTGATGTTTAATTACTTGAGGATGTGTTTGCTGTTGTAGGCTCTGAATGAGCTTTCGGAGAGAGTGGAGGATCTGTCCTACCCTGATGACGAGATGGGAGGGGGCAGTCTGCTCAGGTAACTGCATCTTAAAACCAAAAGTCAAGTTTAAAGAGTGTTGTTCACATAAAGTGTTCATCATTAGCCTCTGAAGACTCTGCTGTTGACTGTATTAACTGTTAAATTAAGTGACTGTAAGTTTTTTTCAGTCAAAGTTTCTCTTACAGCTCCTCACGCTGCTGTTTAATCATTCAGCTTTTAACTTTTTACTAGTTGTTTTTTCAGTTTTTGATTAGCTTTTTGGCTCTCTTTTCTGAATTCTAGAGTAAACCTGTGTATATACCAGAGATAATTATATATTTTTGACATTAGCTGAAACTAGGACACAATTTACATGTTGCTGCATTTCTTTTAAAAAACAAGGTCCAGAAAGTGATCCATCAGAGGATTAACTGCATCAGAAGATGCTTGATGCTGGGTTTAGATGTCTGCTTTGAAAACCTTCTAAAACTTATACAAAAATATTCACTCTTTTGGTCAGTGCCTTTAATAATGATACTCTAAAATACTTTCTGGCATTGTCTGAGGTCGAATTTTATTAATGCAAAAGTTGAGTCAGAAAGCACAGAAGAGAAACTTGCAGAGAGTGTGTGGGTATAGTTTCACTGACTATTTGGAGATTGTTTCTATCTTTTGTTTTTTGCCAGAGGTGCTAATTAGTAAACTGTGCTGAGTAAGGAGTTTATGTCTTTGTGTAAATTATGCCTGATGTCCTACTTCCTTTTATCCTGAAAGACTATAGCTGCACAAAATTCATTAACAAAGTAAACCTAAACTGTCATGCAGAAAACCGGGCTGGGTTTAAATTCTGTGTGTTTTTGTTTCAGAGCCAAGTCCGTTTGCTCCATGAGCGACTTCCAGCGCCTCATGGACAGCTCCCCGTTCCTCCCGGACAAGACCCGGCACAGTGACCGTGGCCCGGATGACGTGACCCCGCCTCTGTCCCCGGACGACCTCAAATACATCGAGGAGTTCAACAGTAAAGGCTGGGACTTCCCATCATCCTCTGCTCCAGGTCCCAGGGAGGCGTGGCCGGAGAAAGGCCCCGAGGCTCATGGGACGGAGCCAATGCACGAACAGTATCAGGCGTCCTGGTTCCTGACGACCGGCGCCACACTCACCACCAGCACAATGAGCAGTCCCGAACACTGCCACAGGCCGCCGCTCAGAGCCCACTGTGTCCTGCACAGTCCCACCAGGGCTGGCCCGGCGGAGCGCCCCACTGCCCAGGGGAACGGCAGGGGTCGAGGGGAGGTGGGGACCGGTGTGGTGGACGAGGAGTTCAACTCAGGGAGGTGGCCCTGTGGGGGGCTGCGGACTTCCCCAAACCCACCCCCTCTCTGTCCCGCAGTGGGCTTCCCGTCCACTCTAGAGCTGCAGCTGTCCCGAAATCTGAGCGACGACATGAAGGAGGTGGCCATCTCTGTGAGGAACGCCATCCGCTCCCCTCCAGGGCTTCTGCTCCGGGACACGGCGTGCCAGACCAACGGCTTCACCACCAGAGGCACCCAGACCACCCAAACCATCAGTGTGGGCCTCCAGACCGACCTGCTGAGGAACCTGACCAGTAGCCCGCACCGCTGCCTCACGCCTAAAGGGGGCAGCACTCCCATTTCGTCTCCGTCCCGTAACACAAGGAAGGTCCAGTACTCCCCTGTGTTCCAGAGCAAGTTTGAGCGTCCGTGTTGTTCGCCTAAATACGGCTCGCCCAAACTCCAACGCAAACAGTCCCTGACTAATAAAAACGATCTCCCGAACACTCGAGCCCCCACCCCTACCACCCCCCAGAAGGGCAACAGTGAGTCTGCGTGGGCTCGCTCCACCACGACCCGGGACAGCCCTGTGCACACAACAATCAACGACGGCCTGTCCAGCCTCTTCAACATCATCGACCACACCCCCGTCAGCTTCGACCCCAAATTCAACAAGTCCCCCAGCCGCTCCCGTCCCGCAGAGCCCAGCCCAGCTCACGAGCACAGGACTCAACAGGACACCTCAAGGACCACCAGGGGGCGATCGCCCAGCCCCGTGCAGCTTATAGTTGAGACTCACGGAGACAAAAACTCTGAGGTGGTGAGCATACGGCAGGACCTGTCCGCCCCTCCCGGGTACACGCTCGCCGAAAACGCAGCGAGGATCGTCACCAAGAAGCTTCAGGAGAGCTGCCGAGAAGAGCGCAAGCTGCAGACGGGACAGGGCGGCCACCGGGACGGCAGCAGGACGAGCGACTCGGACAGGCCGCCCGGATGTATGGAGGTAAATATAGAGCGCCCCTGGATCCACCGCCTCATCATTTATTTGATCTGGGGCCCGTGTTTTAAGAGCCCCTCGTATGTTTGACCTCAGCCCGGGACCTCAGAGACAACAAAGAGATCAGTTCTGTTTAAATCTGCACCATCTCTAAAATGTTAATCTTTCTTTTCTCAGATTGAAAGCACTGACTGATGCAATGGTAATGTTTAAATTTAAGTTATTTTTATTTAAACTTTGCTGTAGATGTTTCTTTTTCTTCAACGCTTCAACAGTTCTTTGCTCTGTCTGCTTTGAAGCTTGGCTCTAACTTGCTTTAATTATTACAAAGACCTGGTTAAAACGTGGATGTGCCTCATGATTTTAAATATTATTACCACACTCCAGCTTGGCTAAAAGTCAAGGACAGTACAATTACTTTTTTATATTTTTGGTTTATCACCCACAACAAGAATGGTGATAGAAAATAGAAATTAGGAAATAAGACTTATGCTGTGTTCACTGAGGCACCACTAGAAAAACTGTGATTTATCTTAAATGTAAAGACCCCATTGATCTGGTGTTAGAGCTTTATTTAGTATCAGTCGACAGATTAGAGGCTCGTGTCATTTGAAATCCGTACATTGAAACAATAGACTTCATTAACGCAATATAATCCCACATGTTGTTGATGTTTAACTATCTTTTGTGTATCACTCATAGACACACTTAACAATATTTTTACTGATGCTTTATGTGTTTGGAAATGCAATGACTATGTTGTCTTTAAGGGCAGATGCTATTAATAAAATCTAGGAATCTGCCATTAATATACTACTATGCATTTTGTTTGGCAATAAAGCAGTTTGCACAGTCTTTTGACAAAGTGCTAAACAACAAATGGTTTAAAACAAGTCAATATTTGAGTCGTACCCCATGCCTTTTTGTTATCGAGTCCGTAAGAAACCCCATGTGTTTTTTCCAGGTCAAAACTGAATCTGTTCTCCCATCTGTCTGGTTCACTCTGCTCATCCTCTCTGCCTTTGATATGCCACATTTATTCTGAATCTCCTCTTCCTCTTTTGCCCGATTTGACCAATTAACTTGTCCCACTCTATCTTCCCCTTCCTTCCCGTCTTTCTGTCTGTCCCTGTGGGTGGTATCTGCCCCCTCCTCGCTGCCCGCTGTGCTCTGATCCAGAACCACACTGTCATACTAACAACTCCTTGGGGACTCTAACTCTCTCCGTGATGTAAGTTCCTCTTTATGGCCTTTGGCGGGGGGTTCACAGCCTCCTGGACGTGTCACTCCTCATCACTGCATGCCTCACAGGACAGTTCAGTGACAGTGTGTGAAGCCATCGGGGTTGTGTCGCAGTTGTGCGACGGCCATGCATCTTTTTATTGCTGTTGAAACGTGCATGCTTTTTGTAAATATCATCTGTTTTAAAGGACCACACCGGTATTTTCAAAAACTATGACAAAACTAGCTTCTCAACGTTTTAATGACTAAAGCCAGTGCTGTCTGTAAGGGCCTGCAGTTTATTTTATGAATCTCATGATATAATGTGGTTCTAAAACTTTGCTTATGTAAATATTTCAACACAACTAAACTGAGATAAGTTTTTAATAATAAGCTAAATAGCATGATATCTTTAAAACAAAGTGTCAGTCCAACATGACAGAAACTTTTGTCCTGTCACATTAATGACTGTATGTTCTAATGGCTCCTGTGGTTTATGATGGACTGGAGTCGGCACAAGATCTTGGTTTATGACCATTACTCCCCAGACACCTCCTCCAGCTCCTTCGGAGAAATACCCAGGCATCCTCTGGACAGCCGAGAGACATGTTCCCTCCAGCATGTCCTGGGTTGGTCCTGGGCCTTCTCTCGATGAAGATGCCCAAATAACATCCTCAGACAGACATTCAGTAGGCACCTCAGCTGGCTCCTCTCTGTGGACCTGTAGGCAACCCTCTTGTTCACTGAGGTGGACTTCGACATGTGGCTTGTATAAGCCTCCTCACTCTGTGGTAACTCCAGAGAGTCCAACCTCTGGTGGTAGAGCGGTCGTCCTTCAACTGGAAGGTAGACGGTTCGATTCCTGCTCTCCCCACAATTCATACTGTCGTTGTGTCCTCAGTCAAGACACTTAACCCACCTTGCCTCGTATGAATGTGTAAGAATGTTCAGTGAATGTATGTGGTGATGGTCGGAGAGGCCATAGGCGCAGAATGGCTGCCACGTCTGGGGCAGACTCTGTCAGTCTGCCCCAGGGCATCTGTGGCTACAGTTGTAGCTTACCACCACCAGTGTGACTGTGTATGAATGAATAATGGACGGCTTGTAAGCGCTTTGAGTCCCTTGGTCCCTCGGGAGAAAAGCGCAATATAAATTCAATCCATTATTATTATTATTATTATAGTTCAGTTCCAGAGCCCGACCTGTGCGTAGAGGCGAGCCTCTAGTTGGTACCTCTCAACCTCCTTCAGCTCTGGCACCAGGTGACAAGTCATGTCCAGGATTGAGTCATCTTGCACTCACCTTTAACTATTCCCCAATTCCCTGTGCGCAGACCCCCTATAGTCCTTCCTGTGAGTGGTGGGCCTATGAGAAGGTGTTGCCTTTTGGGCTAAAAGCCTGATCATGTTCCATAAGCTTAAGCCATTAGTTAGTCGCCTACAAGCCCCAACCCCAGGCCTCAGACCTGAAGGCAACAGACACTGCTAATTTTAGAAAAGCATGACCCTGTCATGAACTCGTGTGGTCCTTTAAGCTCTCAAAACCAACTCATGTAAGAGGCATCTATTTGTGTCGATTACAGATTGCTGTGTTAGATTTTGGTGTTTTTGTGCCAAAATGTTGCCCAGTGACCGCTTGGCAAAAGCCCACTCTACTGGACGTCCCACACATGGTACAGCGCAGGTTGTTGGACGTCTTTATCTCTGACTCTAACAGTGTGTTTTTACCAGGTCCTGCTCTGTGTCGCTGTGTGCTTCAGGATACACTTTGATGATTAATGTGTGTGTCCGTAGAGTGCTGTACACGTCTGTTTCCTCTTACAGTTCATTTTCATTCACTAACCAGACCTTTGCTGATGATTATTGATGAAGATGTCTCCTAACATCGTCCCATTGTGCTCTCTCACCTCTGTCTGGTCCATGTTAACTCTTAACTGTTAATGCTCCATGTGCTGTGCATGATTAAAGGACAACTCTACCTTTAAAACATGACCTCTGGATTGAGCATCACAGAATTTGGTTTGTGCTCAAAGTTTAAACAAATGTTGACCTGAATTTATTGATTCACACCAACTATGATACATGTCAGTAGCTTTTCTTTTCCGCACTGTTCTAGCGTCAAGCACAAAAAACCATTAACTCTTTCACTTCTGTGCTAGTCTGGCCAGCCATACTTTTTGAAAACTGTCTGAAAAATGGGTCCCTTGAATACCTTCCCTTCACAGCTATTTCCACTTTGTACAAACCCTGTCCGTCTAAACACTTTATCTAAAATGAGGCGGGGCTTATGCAATACCGTGTTTCTCTGATTATGTCCAGAGGCAGTTTATTCTGCATCTATTGGACCTGCCCTCTGGAAATCCACAGAGACCAGATAATTCCTACAAAACATAAAGAGTATAATGGATGGCCAGGCTAAATTTGAAGACGTACTATTGTTCTTCGTAGTGTTTTCTGACGTCACTAGCTTCTTGTGTCACTGGTGCATGTTCTCGTTATAGACTTGTTGAACAATACTCTGTAAAGAATGACTTGTCTGTGTTTATGGTTACTAATAATGGAAAGGTTTTACTAACATGCCTCACTTTAAGGGTTTAATAACATAGTAACAGAAATCAGTTTTTTATAACAAGTCTGAGTCTAATGGTAAACAAATACAATACACATAATTTTTATTTTTTATTGAAGTTTTTGAGTTATTTCCCCAACTTGACTTGAGTGGGCGTTTGTGTTTCTAAGAACCACACAAAACTAATGTCTCCCATTCTTCAGCTATTAATAAATGTACTGTGTGATCATTCATTCATTGTCACTCACTGTTCACTCACAGCCTGTGTCCTCTCATCGTCACATGTTTGGTTAAACTGCCGGGGACACACACGTTAAAAGTACCACTCTTACAGCACAGCCACAGACATGTGCTCAGAGACTGATTAAATGAGGACACAGTGCAGTCCTTCGTCTGCAGTGTCCTCTGCCGCAGTGTCTGTGGTTATACACAGTTGGAGTCTGACAGAAAAGGTTGAGTCCAGACACTGAAACATGGCATTGCTTTGGCCTTTACTTATTTTATTTCAGTAAAATACTTTTCTATATATTACTGATATGACCAAGAGGACAATGCTCTAAGATTAGTCTTGCTTGATTATGGCATAACATACATTTTTTAAATTGAAATCACAGTTGTTCTTCATGCTTTTTTTGTTTTAACTTTACATGTAAAGATAATTTAGGTTATGGCCAAGTTTTTCCTTGATGTTCTTCCACACATCTGCTCTTCATACATCTATATGTTTTGTATATCTAGTTTATTTAAGTTCTCCACAAACAGCAGTATTAACAAGACAGTCCCAGTGCAAAGACAAAAAGAAGGAACTCACAGTGGGGCACTATAATGTAGTTGCTGTAGGTATAGCACTGGTTGCACCTTCTGGCAGTTTAACTTGTCCCAACCCAGACTTGAGCCACAATAATAATTTTATGTCAATTATCCATAATTGTGGGAAACTCAAAATGTAATTTCATTAATGGTACTGGCTGACATAAAACTTCTCTGCAGTTTAAAATCTTTTCAGTCTTTGTATAAATCTATGTCAGTCCAATATTTTTGTTGTTGAACTGGACATTCACTCTTCCACAAAAGCTAAGTTTCTCATTTAGTAAAGATGCTGTCGACCACTCGCTTTATTAAGTTATTTTGTTAATTTTAGATGAACACATTCAAACAAACAGCAAGTCTTGACTGAACTTTTCAATGTTCATAAAAATCTGATGCCTTTTTAATTCCCCGTCTCATCTCTGAGGTCAAACTGTCCCGTTGGCATGTTTTCATCTCTGTCCCATCGTGTGTCAGTGTGTATGTCCACTTCCTGTCCCCTCTGAGCAGCCGTCCTCGCCCTGATCTCTGACGCTCCTTGTCGTTGGCAGGACTTGCCCCGCTCGCCCGTGGCTCCTCCTCTGGACTCGTGCTTCCTGCGCCCTGCTCGCCCTGCCAACCGTCGGCCGCCCTCACGCTGGGCCCGCTCCCCCACGTCCTCGCCCAAATGGAGCGACGTGTCCCAGAGGAGGTTCACGTTCCCGCCATCGGGTCAGCGCCGACCCATCCTGGAGGGTGAGGAGCCCGTTTGAGCTGGAATCTCTGCTGCTCCTCGTCCTCCCTCGATCAGACTGCCTCTCCTTTGTTTGGAGCACAGCCAGTACCTCAAAGCCCCTCCACAGACTCCCCAAAACCAGGAGCGGGACGGGCTGGGACCCTCGTAGCACCAGCTGAGCATCGCTGTAGAAAACTTGGACGTACTTTGAATGAGCAGAAAATCAACAAGAATCTGTGCCTGTCCACGTTTTAGTTACTCCTTTATTTAAGGGTGTCACACAAATGCACTGGGTTCAATGTTTCTAGTTAAAACTGTTGCATTTTTTGATGTTTTACATGTTTTGATTATATTTTAAGTTGAAGCACATATCATTTGTCCTTTTTATTACGAGCCTTTGAAACTTGAACGTATACATGTCTGTTAATGTTTTCAAGAAAAGGGAAGACAACAGAAGCTGCTTCGTGGAGTTTGAAGCAGTCACATGATGTCATTTCAGATGCTGATGTACTTTTCTTTGTCTGTTTGGATGAATGTCATTAGCCTCGTTTCCACTTGAGCAGTACGGGACGGGTCAGGTCAAAGCTTGGGACAAAACTTTCCAAATCAGCGTATCACACCACTTTGTTAACTCTCGGCTTAAATATGAATCTTAACTGAAGCAAATCTTACAATTGAATGAAAAATGTTTATTTTATTTTTTGCACTCATATTCCAAGACAAAACAATGGTGATCCTGTACCTGTGGCAGATAGTGTCCACATATACAATTGAAAATCTACAACACATTAAAATATCTACTTTGCTTCAACAACAGCGAGTTCCCGAAACAAAGCTAGATGTTTAGTAGCAACAACTGTTTCTTGTTTTTGATAGTGTCTTCTTAAACTGAAAACATTGCTTTGGCTGTTAACACTGCACTACCCAACCACATCAACACTGCACTACCCAACCACATCAACACTGCACTACCCAACCACATCAACACTGCACTACCCAACCACAGCAACACTGCACTACCCAACCACATCAACACTGCACTACCCAACCACATCAACACTGCACTACCCAACCACATCAACACTGCACTACCCAACCACATCAACACTGCACTACCCAACCACATCAACACTGCACTACCCAACCACATCAACACTGCACTACCCAACCACATCAACACTACACTACCCAACCACATCAACACTACACTACCCAACCACATCAACACTGCACTACCCAACCACAGCAACACTGCACTGCAACCACATCAACACTGCACTGCAACCACATCAACACTGCACTGCCCAACCACAGCAACACTGCACTACCCAACCACATCAACACTGCACTACCCAACCACAGCAACACTGCACTACCCAACCACATCAACACTGCACTACCCAACCACATCAACACTGCACTACCCAACCACATCAACACTGCACTACCCAACCACAGCAACACTGCACTACCCAACCACATCAACACTGCGCTACCCAACCACATCAACACTGCACTACCCAACCACATCAACACTGCACTACCCAACCACATCAACACTGCACTACCCAACCACATCAACACTGCACTACCCAACCACATCAACACTGCACTACCCAACCACATCAACACTGCACTACCCAACCACATCAACACTGCACTACCCAACCACATCAACACTGCACTACCCAACCACATCAACACTGCACTACCCAACCACAGCAACACTGCACTACCCAACCACATCAACACTGCACTACCCAACCACATCAACACTGCACTACCCAACCACATCAACACTGCACTACCCAACCACATCAACACTGCACTACCCAACCACAGCAACACTGCGAGTGAGTGAGTGTGAGTCCCTACAGTGTTAAAAACCTTGTTAAAGGCAGGTTTATGAATCTGGAATTAGAAGCTCAGTTAACAAAAGACCAGAAACCAGATTCTTCTTTTACTGTTGCAGCAGAATACGTAACAACAATCAAACTTTACATTAAAGTTTCATCTTGGGATTATTGATGCTGTGCGGATGAGAAGAGAGAAAAGTAAGTCCATGTCCTATATCTATAGAGCAATAAGTTTGGCCGGCAGCAGAATATTAAAATTCCTTCAGTCTCTGTCAACGATACAATGGATGAACTCACTTCTTTTTATGAATTAATGGCAACATCTGGGTTTTTTGTGTTTATCTCAGCTCAGTTAGTAGAGTGCATGTCAAATACGCAGAGGACCCTGGGTTTGAATCTTGCTCAGGTCAAATAATACCCAAAATATATCACCTACCAAACTGAGTCATACTAACTCGACCTGTACCGTACCCCTCGATGAAAATGAGTCTTTTCTGTGTTATTCTTAAAGATGGGTGACAATAATCCAATATGCATACTTGGGAGGCAGATGTATAAATATGAGTCTGATATTTGCATGCCTTTTGAACACTAGCACTTTAGTGCATGTACATAAAGCTGTAGTCGTCCGTGGTCACTCGGCTCCAAGACGTGAGCTGCTGTTTTAACTGTCACATGATTTGCATTAAACTAAAATGAGAACTGTTTTTAAGTAAATTATTATTGTACCTACAGACTGTCTTTGTACAGTTGTTACTATTGGATATAAATAACTTTTCTTTTGACAAGAAAAAATATAAATGTTTTAAATGAAAGTCTGTGTGAAAAAAGGTCTAAGGAGCTCTAGTCGTATGTACAAACTGAATGGTAATAAACATGAATGTGTATTTACAAAATAACTGTCATGTTTAATATTTATTATTAGATTACAGCTTCTGAAAGATAATACAGGTCTTAATTAGACATTGTGTTTTGTGTCTGTGTGGATTACTGACAGTGCAGACCCAGGATTACAGTGGGACAGGGGCTGGCTGGGAGAGAGGCAGACACAGAGAACACAAATAAGAAGATTAAGAAATCCTCTTGCATCACATGTGTCACACCGGCTCGTCACATAAGCCACAGCTCATCATACAACATAATCATTATCATCATTATACACACATTTTGTAAAAACTTGGAAATTTACTGGATATTTTTGCAAACTTAACAGTTCTTTGTGAAAATAGCCTCATCATTTGACTCCTTAAGGTCCTTGGTGTGCGTCCATCTTAAAAAGTTACAAAGTGTTGCCTTAATGAAGGTTTTACAGCTTTAGCAATGTTCATGCTAATCTCTTCAGGTAGGTCTCTGTTTAACAGTCTTTGATGAGGAAGCACAGGTCCTAAAACCATCTGTGTAGGTCCTCCGTGCGGTGTTGTTAAATTCTGGTGAAGATGATAATAGTTCAGTGATAATGTTATGTGGTCTTCTTTGACCGCAGTTTGACGATTATCATCTAGAGAGGATTTTTTAAATACTACTAATAATCTGTTTCTTAAAGCTGACGGTCATTAACATTTAACCCTATTTTTAACAAGAACATTAATAATATTGTGACAGAAGAAACATCTACAATTAATATCTAAATGTAAAGTCCACCATTTTGTGTATGTTAATTAATGAACCAGTCTGAGCTAAAGAAGATAATGACCACCATCTTGTGTCTGTTTGATTGAGTTTCTCTTTTGCTGGTGATTGAGCAGAATAGATCCTGAGTTTACAGCAGGATGCAGGCTGTTGTTGTCTCTGAGGGAGAGCAACTAATGGTCGAAGACAGGGAACGACACAGGAACAGAGTGATAAAGAGGCAGAGGAGAGAGCTCTGGCCTCTGTGCACCTTCTACAGAGTTACTCCATGAATAATGAATGTGTCCGGGCGCATCTGTGGGAGTCTCTGATGGCACTGAGTCGGTTTACAAAGGGCACTGGAAGATGCTTTTATACCTCCATCAGGAAAAAGAGAGGAGCCCACCACTGCTGCTCAATAATTCACATCAGGCCCAAGTTTTAGCTACACAGGCCAACATAAAATGAAAATATTTTGGTCTGGATTAAAAAAATTCATGCCGACACAGCAAAAAACTCCCTTCCCTGCACAGCCATTTTCACACTGAAGCTCCTGCCAGACCTGTCATTATCATCATTATCTAAAACCCTTTAAAATGTGTTGTGCTTTAGTTTATGCAAAGCTTCATTTCTGTGTTGATAGGGTTAATACCCTTTAAATCCAACTAAAATAAAAAAAAAAAGACCAGATGAAATAGTGCTGGTCAGACTTAGAGAGTTTTGTGAGGAGACAAACAGTTATCAGACATTTTGAGTGTTTTTGTTAATGTACGTGTGCTGTTAGTGATAAAGTGAGCCTTTACAGATAAATCCTGGTCTGAATAGATCCTACAGACAGAATTAACCTTCATGCAATCTGTCCACAAACAGATCCAAATTGCACATGTCTGCCTGCCGCTGTGTGCCGCACCTCAGTCAGACAACGAGCCACACAATGGACCGGGCTGTGCTATTAGACGAGGGGTTGCCATGCCAACTGCTCCAAAAAGCCGTTTGGTGGAAGCATGGAGGACGCACACTGAGCTCTGCCTGGAGGCCCTTCACTTAGACTCAGTGGGTTCCAGTATTATTATTATGGGATGCTGCTGAACACATGTCCACAGGGTTCGAGGACCATCATTCATGCTTTTATGTTTGAATAAACAGACAGCAGCACGGTTCTGACAAGTGTTTTTAAACCTGTACCTCGTGTTGTTCCCTAGGCCTGTCTTACTCTAATTTTATAACTCACTATATTTATTTATTTTTTATATATTTTCTTTATATTATAGTAGCAATTTCATTCTCTTTAACCTCTGTATAATTCTCATTCACAAGTTCATACATTACATTTGCATAATAAAGTCCAATAAAGTCATCTCATTCAACACTGACATATATTCTGAAGTGCTATGTTCATTATGTTTATTAACTCTTTTGAGAAAGTTTTAAAATCTAGTAAGATTAAAAGTATCGGAAGCTTATTCCACTGTTTTATGGCTTTGTATTTGTTTTTTTGTATTTGTTTTCTTGTCCCTACATCAAATATAAAGGTCTTAGGATTTTCCACATCGTTCTTGTGTCTGGAGTTGCATTTTCTCTTGATTTTAAAAATATCCAAATGCCACTGTCAGGTCAGCAGGCTGCTCTCAGTTGCTACAGTAATTAGATAAAAAGAAGGCACAGTGCTTTCAAACATAAATTAAGGATAAACTGAATAACTTTTGATGCCACACATTTTTAGATAAATTTAGTGTAACTCGGTTAAATGCCTTCAGACAAGTTTGTTAAAGACGGAGAAAAAAACAAGTGCTCACGTCAATACTTTCGGTGACACATTTGTGATTAGCCTCACAGCAAGAAGGTCCTGAGTTTCTGTGTGAAGTCTGCATCTCGTGCTCAGCTTGGTGCTCGAACCAGCAGATCAGAGGTTTGCATCCACCCTAGGAGGAGGTAGAAAAGAAAAAAGTGCTAAGTACTACTTCAAAAACAGGCAGGTACCTGCGTACCTACAGCTACGACCAGTGTGAGCGCGTCCCTACAGCTACGGTCAGTGTGAGCGCGTACCTACAGCTACTACCAGTGTGAGCGCGTACCTACAGCTACGACCAGTGTGAGCGCGTACCTACAGCTACGACCAGTGTGAGCGCGTACCTACAGCTACACACAGTGTGAGTGTGTACCTACAGGTACGACCAGTGTGAGTGTGTACCTACAGCTACGGCCAGTGTGAGTGTGTACCTACAGCTACGACCAGTGTGAGCGTGTACCTACAGCTGCAGCCAGTGTGAGTGTGTACCTACAGCTACGGCCAGTGTGAGTGTGTACCTACAGCTACGACCAGTGTGAGCGTGTACCTACAGCTACGGCCAGTGTGAGTGTGTACCTACAGCTACGACCAGTGTGAGCGTGTACCTACAGCTGCAGCCAGTGTGAGCGCATACCTACAGCTGCAGCCAGTGTGAGTGTGTACCTACAGCTGCAGCCAGTGTGAGCGCATACCTACAGCTGCAGCCAGTGTGAGTGTGTACCTACAGCTGCAGCCAGTGTGAGCGTGTACCTACAGCTGCAGCCAGTGTGAGCGCATACCTACAGCTGCAGCCAGTGTGAGTGTATACCTACAGCTGCGGCCAGTGTGAACATATACTTATGATCAATCAGTCTCCATACGTTTGGTGAAGTATGTTTTGAGTTTGCTTTTAAAAAAAAAATTAAAAAGCTTTTTAAAAATGGGGCTCTATAAGAAAAGGCTCTGCAGCCAGCAGACTTCTTCTTTATTCGAGGAAGTTGAAAAAGGCCAGCGTCCTGAGAGTGAAGGGTACGAGCTGGAATATACCAGGTGATAAGGTCAGAGAGGTCAGAGGGCGTGCGTCCACAAAGGATTTTATATGTTAACAAGAGAACTTTGAAATCAGCTCTAACATGAATAGAGAAGCCAGTGTAATGAAGCCAGGACCGGAGTAATGTGATCAAACTTCCTGGTCTTTGTTAAAAGTCTGGCAGCTGTATTTTGGACCATTTGTAGTCTGTGAGTACTTTTCCTCGGCAGTTCAGAGAATAACGCATTACAGTAGTCCAGCCTGGATGTGACAAATGCATGAATGAGAATTTCAGCATCAGCCAAAGAGAGGCAGGAGCGAATTTTTGAGATATTCCTCAAGTGAAAAAAGCCCAGTTTAGTGACCTCACTAATGTGCTGCTGCAGAGATAGTGTGGGGTCAAAAATGACACCGAGGTTCCTTGCAGTTTTGCCGTGCTCCAACACACAGTTGTTGATTGAGACAGTAAGATTGTTGAACTTGTGTCGATGACTGGCAGGACCAATTAACAAGAGCTCTGTTTTATCCGAGTTCAAATGGAGGAAGTTTTGAGACATCCATGACGCATGATGTCAGTAGTATTATTCGCTTTTATTGGTAGATACAGCTGTGTATTATCGGCATAACAGTGGAAATTCACTCCATAAATTCTGATGATTTGTCCCAATGGTGACAAAAAATAAAATAATATTTTTCTGTAGCTGCAGATGGACAAAAGATTTAGTTTCAGTATGGAGAATGCATGTTTGTTTGCAAAATCTATACTTTAACCATAAACCATATATGATTCATGGTTAAAGTAAAGATTTTGTTGCAATTGATAAAGTGTCAGAAAATAAAATTTTATCATAAATATTAAATACATTATATTAAATTAACCTTGAAACCACACAAAAAAAGTCCTGGATTACAAGGCACTGTGTATATTGTATTGTTCATTAGTTTTGCCCTCTTTAATGACTGCAGACGCTCAAGACACTAATGATCACCAGAGAAAGGAGAATCTGTGCAGCAGTAGCTACTTTATGCAAATTAGAGACTATACTTGCTTTATGAATTAAACTAAAATGATCCAACCTAAACACTTTTATTTCCACTCTGAGGGAAATGAACACTGCTGCTTCTTTGATATTGTGGGGTCAATCTAAGTTCAGTTTAAAAAAAGACAAAAACTGTAAACTTGTAAAAAAAAAAATTACAAAAATAATAACATTTTAGAAACATAAACAATCATGTGTAATTGTAACCCTAAGACTACAAACAAAAATAAAATTCCATGTAAAGCTATAAAATACAAATTGCGTTACAGCAAGTCACTTTTGAAAACTTTTAAAAACTGAATAGCCTTAGCAGGGCCTCACATGTGGGTGTTTGAGAGTTTATTATTTTTATTATTTCATATGAATGTCATATTTTTGGGTTTTTATTGTTCAAAATAAATGAAAAATAAAAAAAAAATAAAAAAGATGAATGACAGGCCCCTCCACTTTGCAGACAGAAACTCTGGATAATGTTGCCATCTGCTGGCGTCAAGTTCCACCAACATTAAATCATTGAATAATGATTACTAAATGCATTTGAATATATATTTTAATGGTAACATAATGTCCTGGTGAGGCTCCTGGAACTCTCATGACATCATGCGGTGGACATGGCGACCAAGGAACACTGATGTCAGAGTTGAATGTTGAGAGAGTCATTCTGAGCCGAGCAGACACCAGAGCAGTTTATCTCCAGATACTTGGAAGATTAGGTTGACTTTAACTCATTCGGGTGTAGTTATAGTTTTGTGTTAGTTTAAATTAATATTTCTTGTTAGATTTTTGGTTAGTTTTAGTTAGTTTTACTTCAAATAGCAGTTAGTGTGGATTACTGTAACAGTGAGTTTGACCGTTTATCGAGATGGTGTCTAAATCCAGATCAAATAAATCTGAGTGGTCTCCGTGGGTCCGGCTCAAAAAAGGTAGGATTATTATAACTGTAAATATGTTCATTCACTTTGATAATCACGACGTAATGAACTGTTCAAACAGGTTGTTTTCTTTTGTAGTTGCAGGCAATCTCTCCTCTTTAGCGCGACGGATTCGGTTTCGACTCCGCCGAACCAAAAGGACTTTTTTTAAACAACACCCACAAGAGAGTCCAGGGTCTAGTCCAGTCCCAGGTCTTCTGTGTTTTAAACCTGGGAAAAAGAGGGCGGACGCTGCCTCCACCAGTCAGTCAGGTGCTTCTTCAAACAGACCTGCTCTGAGTTTGAAAAGGAAGTACACTTCTGAAGAGGCTGAAGAGACACAGGGAACAGCCAGTAAGAAATCCAGGAGGGATTCTGCAGAGACCCCAGGCCCAAGCCACATCTTCGGCAGACAGCAAACCAAACGCTGGAATGGAAAAAGGATCCCAAAGATCAAAACGTTTTTGACATCAAAACTGAAAAACGTCAAGAGCAGCGTGTGCAAGACTTGGAAAAACTTCTGTTTATATCCAGGTCAGACACAACACAGGTCACATTTAGTCTTCCCTGATCCTGGTGATGACACTGTGCTCACTGTTGGACTGTTTGCTCTTTTGTGCAGAATTGCAGATCTTAAATGAGTGTGCAGGGGTCTATGCCAAGTACAGAGTCATCGGAATTGATGTAGATAAAACATGGTTCGGGTTTCGCAAAAAGGACGGTTTTCCTGTAAGTCTTCTAAACTCTGTTGATTCACACTTCCTTTTATGAGCAGTGAACTTTACGCTTTGTGCTCTGCAGGTTGCCTTCAAGTTTATCCAAAAAAGTGAAACTTCATGGATGGAACATGTAAGTTTAGTTTATTCCCCTAAACTCATTTATATTGAATGCATTAGTGCATTATCCACCTCTAATCGTCTTTTATCTCTTAAAGTTGGTGAATGGAACCAGTATCAAGATTCCACTGGAGGTGGGTTTGCTCACCATACTCCGAGCTGGACCAGGGTCAAAGACCTGCAACATCACCCCAGTCCTACTAGACTGGTATCAAACGGAGACAATGATCGTCATGGTGCTGGAGAAACCGTCGCCCTGCATGGACCTGGTAGACTACATCAACTCTCTTAGGGATTTAATGAGCGAGAGTGAGGCTAAAGTATGTATCCTGTTTTATGCAGCAACGGTCAAACCCCCGGAAAAAATATTTAAGTTTCAGAAATTAATCATATCTACATCTTTTTTGCCACAGAAAATCTTCAGACAGCTGGTGGATGAAGCCATAGAAATGTTGTCTCTTGGCGTCTTTCACAGAGACATTAAACCGGACAATGTCCTCATTGAAACCGGTCATGATGTGCCCCGAGCCCGCTTCATCGACTTTGGCTGTGGCACAACTTGTTCTCCAGTTCAATTCTTTGAAACAGCCCAAGGTGAGTTGTCTGACCTGCTCTTTACTGTGTCCTAGGATAGTGAACCTTGAGCTCTTGAATCTTAAGGTCTCTGGTTGTGTGTGTTGCAGGAACTCAAATCTACGCCTCTCCAGAGTGGTTCTTGGCGGCCAGGTACGAGGCCGCCTCCACCACCGCGTGGCAGCTGGGGCTCACACTTTACGCAATGTTGCACCGTAAGCGTGCCTTTGCCTCTGTGTCCACCCTGGTGTCCCGAAGGATGTCTCCAATCGGTGCATTCCTTTCAAAAGGTGAGTGTTTGCTATTAAACCTGTCACTTGTGTGATAAATAATGACAACATTTAAACTATTCTTTTTGTTCTTAGATTGCAGAGACTTGTTAAAGAGGTTATTAGACAAAAACCCAAAACACGCATCTCCCTGTATGACATCAAGGACCACCCGTGGATGAACTGAGGGGTAATGAACTTAAATGGTAAGATCAGGTAAGTTCACTACAGTTAGTTTGGACTCGCCCCGGGTTAAGAGGCACAGAAAGATTTCCACACCCTCCGTTCTGTGCAGTTCAACCTTCGGTCCCTTCCTCAGAACATTTAAACACCTCTATCACAGATATACACCATAAAGTACACCTGAGATAGTAAAAAGTAGAGTGTTCTCACTGAGACCCACTGGACAAGCCCCACTGTCGACTGAATACGTTTAACGTCCTTGAACACATTTGGTCGACGGGGATGGGTCTTGTGACTCTTAGAGAGGGCTTTGATGTGCTTCTCAGGCTTTACTTCAGATTTATTGACTACATTTCCCAGAATACATGGTGGTGATGCTCTGTCTAACTTTAAAGGGAAAATGCACATAACAGAAGGAAATCCTTCTAATCCTCTGAAGAGTGCCCTGAGCCATGCAGTTTGTCTTGTGTCTGTGCTGTCGTCTTTCTTCTGTCCTTCCACCACAGCTCGGCCCCGTCAGACGGCCGTCCACCTTGAGCCTGGGTCTGTCCGAGGTTTCTGCCGTTAAAGGCAGTTTTTCCTCGCCACTGTCGCCAAGGATGGATTCATAGGGATTTGAACTGGAGATGACCAATTGGAATTTGACGCCACAACATAAGGAGGGTTGAACTGTCTTAAATGTCAACTTTGAACATTTAATAAATCCAAAATTCAAGAACAATAAAGCTGCTGAAAATCATTCATTGCATGTTGATTCATATTGCTGAAAGTATGCTTTTTTTTAGCTCTTTTGTCATCAAAGACACTCATATATTTGTATCTTGAAATAAATAAAACTATTAAGGTGGTGATATTTATGTTTATATATCACGTATGCAGTTTTTTTTAATTGAAGCTATTAGAAGAACACTTGACTGAAGGTTTATTAATTTGTCATACGTCACATTATTTCACTTTCATCATGATTTCCATTACCCACACATCAAATGGTGAATGGTGTGGTTGAAGTCTCGGAGCAGGGCCGTGTTTCCCAGCAGGCCATGGTGCTCCTTTCAGCTTTTGGTTGTCCCTCTGCAGAATGTTGTGTTCTTGCTTGTCGCTGGTGAGCACGTCCCTCTTCCTGGTCACCATGGCGTCCACCTGAGCCAGCTGCTCCTGTTTGTTCTGGACCTCCACCTCGGTCCAGTCGAGCTTCTCCTTTATGTTGGACAAGAGCTGAAAGAGCACAGCAGAAAAATCATCCGTTACATGAGACAATATTCCATACAAAAAGATTTGGTTAGGTTTCTGTTGATATGAGCTGGATATTCAGGAGGTAGAACAATGAGATGCAGATTATAATATTAGATTAACATACAACTAATAAAACAGCCTCTGGTTGGGTGCCATTTGAGAAACATACAACCCACCAGAGAAACAAAACACTCCACAAAATCTGTCCCATTTTAGACAAAAAGGTAATGACTGGTCAGCCCGATAAAGGATAGGCACAATCTTTTATTTTTTTTTTTTAGGGTTAAATAAATAATAATAAATGAATTGTAAATAAAATGTCATTAGAACATGTGGGAGCATGATTGACGTTTTCCACTGATCAACACTAAACAACAGTTTCTTGCAACTTTTATTTCAGTCCTGCATGTTTTTGGCTTGATGTTTCATTATTGGTGTGCACTGATGTTGATTACAAGTTTAAATGTAATAAATAAATGTAGTGTACCATATCATATCATAAACGGCAAGTACTTTTCCACCTACTAGGCACTCAAAACAATTTACATTAAGCTTCCATTTACGTGTTACAGCTGGAATACCACTGGAGGCAAGGGTTAGGTGTCTTGCCCAAAGACACAACGACAGAATGAACTGGGGAGTGCGGGACTCGGAACACCAACCTTCCGGTGATAGGACAACCGCTCTACCACTGAGCCACTGCGCCCGTATCAGCCGCACTAATACCATTATAATTATTCTGTTGATAAAACAGTCAAAAAAATAAAGAACTGACTTTTTAGTGCGTGTCAGCCCGGCGACTAACTGCCCATTGTTCAGAGTGTGCTCTGCCTCAGGCCCAAAGTTGCTGGGATAGGCTCCAGTCACCTGTAACCCCAATGGGATCAAGTGTAAATAAATGAATTTAATTTAAGAAAATGACTTTGTCTTAAAAATGACTTTTTCTTAAATTTATTTTGTATTTTGTTTTTATTAAATACCAATACAGACCTTTACACAGTCAGGCATAACAAACATAACAGTATATTAACATACAACATTTTTGAGTGGGTTGTACTGAGCAAGTTTTTTTTTTTGTTTTATTACTTTATTATTTATTACTTTGTATGGTGAAATAAATGTCATATAATTCTTTGTTAAAGCTCTGGCGGTTGTATTTTGGACCATTTGTAGTCTGTGAGTACTTTTCCTCGGCAGTCCTGAGAATAACGCATTGTCCAGCCTGGATCATCAGCTAAAAGAGAGGCAGGAGCGAATTTTTAAGATATTCACAATGTCTCTGACAGTTAATGAGCACAACAACAAAACAGCTGTCCTGCTCTGTTGTGGTGAAGAAGAAACTGAGCTAATTCTTTACATTTCTCCTCTCCCCAATTGTGGTGAGCTGTGGGTCATAACCATAAGGACAAGATCTGGGACAAGCAGCAGAAATGTATGCACTATATCTATGAATGTTAAAAGTGTCAAAAAATAATCCACTATTTGCATAGGCATCCTGTTTTACATCAACTCTGACCTGTATTTGAAGAGCACTTTGCTGCTTTAAGCCTCCTTTTCATCGCTGACTTAAGAAAAACGGCTGAAGTGAAAACGGGCTTCGTTTTCTGTTAGTCCATCTGTCTGTCTTTTCAGCAACAGAAACAAAAAGGAGCCGTTCATTTGGTGCCTCCTTCATCCTTCTTTTGTTTGTGTCACTGTTTTTTTCGGACGTGCACACTGCTCCTCACAGCGTCAGAGTCTGAACACTCTCGAACCGTGACACAGACTTTCACCGCAACTCCCATTCATTTGCATAAATTTCACACAAACTCGATCTGAGCATAACCTTAACATGTCTTCCCCCAAACTTTACCTGCACATAACCCACTCAACTCAATGCAATTGAATTATACGCAGGAAAAAGAAAGTATAGAGCAGGCTAGAATATTAAACCTCCCTTGAGTCCTATTAGATAATTGCAGATAAAAATATACAGTAATATTCTTGATTTTTATTGCTTTCTTCAATAAACGTTTGACTGAATGCAAAAAAAGTCAGAAAGTGCTGTCTCTGACATTTGATATATCAATATGTGCCACTAGATGGCGTCAAGAACAAAAACTGAAAAAACAATACATATGGAGTATGATTTATGGGTTTAAGTAGCTGCTATAGTCGTTTACTGGCTCCTTTGTGGTGGAGATGTTAGTGGACCCGGTTTGACTGCAGGAGATTGTCCCAGTCTGTGCCGGTTCCAAGCCCAGGAAAAATGCAGAGGGTTGTGTGAATGGTTGTCTGTCAGAGTCCGTCTCTAAGTGTTAGTGTCGAATAATGTTATGCTAAAAAAATTGTATGTTTGACCCAAATTAGGGATGACTTTTAGCTTGTTGCATGAAAAAAGTCAATAAAACATAAAAAATAAAGCAAGGTAAGTGCAGTTTGAATGTTACAGCTCCATGCCCCTTTAATAAATAAAGTTCACTAATAAACCTCTCAAAGCAAATCTTTCATTTTACCAATCCGACACTATTCAAAGTATAGCTCGTGCTAAATGTACACACTGATAAATAATCCTTTCCCATATACAACTCAAATGTTTTACTGTAAACCTGACTCTTTTTTGTTACATTCTTACATCTGAGGCCGTGAGAGGTTTGTTTCTTTTCACTGATTTTTTAAGGTCCTGACCCGAACACCCCGGCTCATGGAGGCTGTTTTGTCCCTGAAACGGAAAGTGAATTAACATAATGACACTTTGTTAGACAGATTTACATGTATATCCTTTTAATGAGAATAACTCACTCCATTATTAAGGCAGCTGGCACTAAATGAGCGTTGATGACCTTTACAGCAGCTCAGTCCCAATGCATCTGAGTTCAGACGAGACAAGGACTAAAATACAATCATGTGTTTCAGAGGCGTGTGTTTTATTGTGTTTGTACTTTCTTCTTCTATTTGATAAACACTACTTTAAATCCATTTAGTGACTAACAATGTGGTATTAATAGTCTACAGCTGTGAGAATTATGTTGTAATTTAAAAGAGCAAGTCTTTAGTTTATAGAATTTATTTTGTAATGGATTAGTTCATACTGTTTTTTAACACTTCAGTTTCTCCATTTATTAACCTTATATTTAATGTGAGACTTTTCTCGACCCTATGGCTGTTTAAGCAGTGTGTGGTGCACAGTATATTCTGTATAAAGTACCCATGTGTACAATTTTGAAAAACACTACTACGAGACCATGAGCTCAAACTGAAATAATATCTGATAAAAGTAAAATAATAAAACAAACAAAAAAACACTTGGCTCATTTGGTAGAGCACTCGCAAATACAACTCACTTGGGTCATTTGCCCAATGTTAACCCCCTCCCTCTCTCGTTTCCTGACAAACTAAAACTAAACCAGTTTTACCTGTAGTGTGAGCAAATCTACCAATGTCTTTATTAAATAATTAAACCTGACGTGTTTTAATGATGCTTTGGAGTCTTTTATTTTGCAAATGAAGAAGCACATAAGACCCTAAAAGCTCTCTCTCTAATCTCAGTTATTTGGTTTTCTCCTTCAGTGTGAACAAACCCGTAACTCTTCATAATAATAATGGAATAATAATGGCCTCTGCCGCTGAGCCAGACACATCTGCTGTGGTGTTCCTGTGACGTCGTGGGGCTGCTGGGGGTCGTGCAGCGGTGGAGACGTGAAGAGGTGGCAGTATCAGAGGCCGAGGGATAGTGGTTGTCATGGTAACCCCATCTTCCTCTTCTTCTTCCTCCTCTTCTTCTGTTGCTGCTGCTGTTGGGGGTTGATGATGGAGCATGTATCTCTGTTTCTAGGCTCTTTTTTCTTTGTCCTCGCTGCTCTCTGCACGTGACACTGACCAGGATTCATAATGTTGTTCAAAATATTTTTATTATTTCTATGTCTCTATTTTCATATTTAACTGGGGTTTAGTAAATGTACATAAAATGGAGATATTTGTAAAAGAGGTTTAAAGCATTGTATATTTCATGGTTTTGATGGCTTTTTTGGTAAAAGATTCAGACCGTCTGGCACCAACAACAATGCCACGCACAAAACTGCTTAAATCACCTTTCTTTCCCGTTCTGACATTCAGTTTGAGGTTCAGGGGATTGTCTTGACCAGGACCACAGCCCTAAATGCACTGAAGCAGCTGCCATGTGATTGGTTGATTAGATTCCTGCATTAATGAGAAATTGAACAGGTGTTCCTAATAATCCTTTAGGTGAGTGCTTATACATTGACTATAAAGTGTGAACCACAGTAATGCAGGTTATAATCTATTACCATCTTGTAATGTTTACTTCAAGTGCAATATGAACATTATCATATGTCTAACCTAGTTATACTTCAAACATTGACTGCATGAATAAAAATGAACCAGTGCTGTGTTTTAAATGTATCCTGAGAGTGCGCCACAATACTGCTGTATTATCTTTAACATTAAAACATTTGTGAGTTTTCTTTTAGTTTCCACGACCTGATCGTAATCCTAAAACAAGTACCTCTTTGGTCTCCTCTTTTTGTTTCAAACAAATTTAACTATTTTAAGATAAAACGGCCCTTGAAGTGTCGACTCAATGTCGCCTCGACTACAAAAAGGACAAAAGCCAGGGGTGTTTTTCAAAGCATTAGACAAAAACCTGCAGTGTGTGATTCCAGCCACAAGAGGACACTATTCTGCTGCATTTCGACTCAGAGCAGACAGACACAAAAGGATGCAACTATTTATTGTCTTAGTTAAGAATGGATCCCAAAATCTGAAAACAACAGCAAAGATGCAAAAACTCTAAAACAGACCTTCAAAGTGCCAAAAAGCTTAACAAGAACTGGTTTGATATCAAGTTAATCTCATCTTCTATTTTTATATTAAACATTTGGCCCAAAGTCCTTTTCCCAAATAAAGAATGAAAATGCAAAAACACCTCTTACAAAACACTTTTTATCATTTAAACATTATTCCTCGACAATTATTTTACTCTAAATACTATTGTCACAACATTAGGAGCATTTTCACAAAATATAGTACGTATGAAAAGGTGGTGAGTATGAAAAATAACACAATTTACTGAGAATTTTTAAATCTGTAACCTGTAAAGTACCTACTGCAATAAAAGTGTCAGCCATGTTTTATGTTTCCCAGTCCCATGAATGAAAAAGTGCAGACACGGCTCAGATTCTAGGCAGCCTTCATTTGTACCGTCCGATAGTCAAATATAACCCCAGTCCGCTCTCAGGCTGCAGCCTCGCTCCTCTGACTGAACAGCACCTCCACCACTTTGGGGTCGGCCAGCGTCGAGAGGTCGCCCAGGTCCTTGTCGTTGCGGGCGATCTGCCTCAGGACGCGCCTCATGATCTTTCCTGAGACAAAACAGGATGGATTACTGAAGGGAAGAGCACTAAAGGACACTGTGTTTTAATAAATAGAAGTGAGGGGTTGTTACCGGAGCGAGTTTTAGGCAGAGATGGAGCGTTCTGGATGAAGTCTGGTGTCGCGATTGGTCCAATTTTCTCTCTCACTGAAAAGGAAAAAAACAAAAGGAAAAAAAACGTCTGGTAGATAAAGCTACAACATGCAGCTTTTCCAGATTGTAACCCACTTAAGAACTCTTTCTGCAAATGTCTCAAAATATATTTATTGTGTGCTGGCCTAATACTTTTGCACATGTTCTCACAAGACGGGAACCTGCCCCAGGACTCTAAGTAAAGGGGTATAGAGAGTTTGGCAGCCACTGTGACTTTGAAAAAGGGATTATTCTATTGCATTCGTTTATTTGTACCTTTTACATCCCAGACCAAATAAACAAATATAACAAAACTGCAGGTGGTATAAACTGCATCTTTTGTTGTTCTACAAATACACATGACCCCCCTTTTCTATGATCACTATTATCATCATTGTCATCTGGAGGGGGATTTTTTTATTTCATTTTTTGAGCAAACAGCCATAAACAATAGAAATCCATAAAACAGCAACTACAACCTTATGCTCAAAAGGGTTTAGGCCTACCCCGTATTTAGATTTAGTAAAATATGTAATGGCTGTAATAAGTATTTTAGTTTTCTACATTTTACAAACCATGATGCATAATATTTCCTGAATCTGAGCTTGTGCTTGTGAGTCTCACCCAGGCTCTTGAGCTCCCCGACCAGAGTGTGGTTGAACTCTGTGCTGCCCTTGAGCGTGACAAAGCAGTACAGGCACTCTCCCTTCACCTGATGAGGCCGGCTCACCACCGCAGCCTCGGCCACCCCTGGGTGCTCCGTCAGTGCCCCCTCCACCTCCGCTGTGCTCATCAGGTGTCCTATAAGCACACAACAGACAACAAATCACATAAAGAAGTGTGTGTCGCTGAATTGGTGAAGCTAAATTGTGCTTTGTGAATCAATACCTGACACATTGAGCATGTCGTCTATTCGTCCCGTGATCCAGTAATAACCATCTTTGTCCCTCCTGCAGCCTGAAAAAAAGCACAAAAGAAGAAACAGAACAAACACTTTTAAAGAATTATATGTTCCTATCTCCTCGACAGGTCACCAGACGTTTTTCCACGACTTACCGTCACCAGTCACGTAGAAACCGGAGAATTTCTTGAAGTAGGTGTTTTCAAATCTCTCGTGGTTTTTGTAGATTGTCCGCATGATTCCAGGCCATGGCCTTCTGAAAACCTGCAGCACATTACACAGAGGGTACACGTTTAATACTAGTACCACAGTTAGTTTTACTTCTAAGGCAAGTATGTCTAATGTGGCCATGTGCACAATTATACATTTTTCATTTTGGATTTTAGCTTCTCTCTTAATTTTTTTAAAAAGTATCTTTATGGGACTCATAATAATATTGTCTGAGCATTACCAAGGGCAAATGTGAAGTACTTAGTTAATAAACTTAATAGGGGCAATACATAGAGAAAAGTCTCTATAGTTTTTTTAGTTCAGTAGTTTAGTTGAAACTCACCAGATAACCCTCAGCTTCTCCTTCGAGCTCCTCTCCGTGTTCGTTCAAAATTGTCGGCTCCACCCCAAAGAATGGAAATGTCTGAAATATACAATATGTTACTGAGATAACCTTTTTAACACAATAATCACACCTAGTTATAAACCAAACGATTAACTCGAACAGTGGCACATCTCCTTCTGACCAATGTGACTTTTCATGATTTACACCAAACTAAAAGACTGACTGCAACATCTCAATATTCATTTTATTTTAATCATATACTGGATATATGGCAAGTTATGTGCTCTCCAGAGATACCAACGTGAGTTACAAAGAGGAACCAACACTGGCCATGTTCATGCTCCTTGTATGCTACTGGTGAAGGTTTCCCAGAACAATATCCTGTCTGCTGTGCATCTAAGCTCCTTGTGTGACACAGAAAAAAAAAGCTGCATTCTGGTGTTCAGTAGAAAAGCCAACCCAGAGGTGGGACCAAGTTATTGTTTTGCAAGTCACAAGTAAGTCTTGGGTCTTTGTCCTCAAGTCCTGTTTTAAAGCTCACAAGGTCAGGTCAAGTTTAAGGTCCTTTAGTTCAAGCCCTTTCAAGACTTTTTAACCAATGACTATCTTCTGTCAAATTATTTAAGTTACACAGACAGACATTTTTGCACTTTTCAAATAACATTCTTTTAATCTTTATAAGAAGCATCATCTTTTCAAGTCCGAGGCTCCGAGTAAAGTCTCGAGTCATTGGTGTTAAAGTGGCAAGTGGCAAGTCTTTTATTTCCATATTATGTCCAAGCCGCCTCACAAGTTTGAACCCAAACAGGAAATGATAATATGTATTCATAAAGGTTTTTTGGTGCATTTGGTGGAACGCACAAACCAAATATGTCAACATTTTTCTGAAATGTTGAGTTCTGGGCACTTACTGCAGAGCCTGGCTTCAGTGGTGTAGCAGCAGGAAATGGAGTTAGCACATGACCTCCCTGCAGACAAATTACACCACAATTTATCCACAGCAAACCCTCTGTGCCTTGTCCAAAGTCAGCACCCAACTGAAACCCAATCTGACCCATTGGACAGGACTCTAAACTACGACCTCGAGTGTGTGTGTTAATTACAGGCAGGTGGTGGTGGTGGTTTCGCAGCACTCACCGTCTCCGTCTGCCAGAACGTGTCAACCACGGGACACCTGCCCTGGCCCACCACGTTGTGATACCAAAGCCACGCCTCGGGGTTGATCGGCTCGCCCACCGAACCTAAAATCCTCAGACTCGAGAGGTCGTACCTGCACAAAACGGATGGTGGATTTACTCACACGTTTTTTTATACCATCAATAATCTGTCAAGACCTCACCACAGCATCATGAGAGTTTGTGTTAGGGTTACAGGGTAAACAGTGTGGCTTACAGTATTTTGCAAAGGTAAACAGTTCTGAGAGGTTGTGACAAAGGGCCAACTATTATGGATTCAAAAGTGGGTACCATATTTAAAAAAGGTCAGTCTTCAAAAAGTCACAAAGCTAGATATTGCTAACGAGTGATGCTAATGACAGTTGTTAACTTCTGGACTTTATAAAGCTATAGCTGTTATTTAGTCTATGCCTTACAAGGTACAAAAACACATTTGGCACATTTCTTCCTTAGGTTGAGGTTAAATAACAAAGTAACAATTCATTCTTTGTAGTAGCACACAAACTTCAGAAAACCCCATTGAATTATGTTCCATTAATGGCCTCGCTCTGTTCAAAGTCAAGCTAATGTCTCTTTTAACATTTACGATAGATACATTGTTTTTGTATCTATGTTAAACAGTTTGACCTCATTTTGGGAGTTGTAAAAGTCCTGTGCATACAGTTATTAACTGACTGGTTACAATGTTGTAGAATATAGTTAGACCAAAAACACATCATTTAATACTATAATCTCTAGCATTCAGACCTACAGTATTTCTACATGGTTTGTTTATAGACAACAGCATGTCCCTACAGGGCTACCATAGCAGGTCAGATTCTGTGTGAGGTCTGAGATAGGAACCTGCACTTTCACCACTCGATCTCATCTAAAAAGGCCAAAAACTAAAAGCCCCACCATGTGTCTTAAACTACACCAGCTGGACGAGGCGGTCTCTTACTTCTGCGGCGGCTCTCGTCCGTACTTCATGAGCAGACGAATGGCAGTGGGAGCCGTGTAGAACTTGGTCACCTTGTACTTGTGGATGATCTCCCAGAGCCGTCCAACATGAGGATAGGTGGGGATCCCTTCAAACTGACACCACATCATTATTAAACTCACTCACTTTACTTCTGAGTGGTGTCAAACTCAAACTGGTGAGGGGCCACGATAGTAAAGAAGAATCCTATCAGGGGCCGAAGACTGAGACACGTATTCAATTTTAAATGTGAGGTTTTACCTTTTTATCTGTCTCACAGAAGTTATCTTTAACATTAACTTTAGTATGGAAAGGGATTTGAACAGGTTTTAGTGGATTTGAACGGGTTTTGGATGGATTTCAACAAGATTTAGTGGATTTAAACAGGTTTTAGATGGATTTGAATAGGTTTTAGTAGATTTAAACAGGTTTTAGATGGATTTGAATATGTTTTAGTGGATTTAAACAGGTTTTAGATGGATTTGAACAGGTTTTAAATGGATTTGAACAGTTTCTAGTTGGATTTGAACAGTTTTTTGTTGGATTTGAACAGTTTTTAGTTGGTTTTAAACTGCCTTTCGTTAAATTTAAACTGATTTAATACACAGTTTGTGAGAAAAAACTTTATTTCAAATTGATCTAAAACCTGTTCAAATCCATCTAAAAACTACCTCTAAAACCTTGTACCAAAAATATCACCTAAATGTACTGGAGGGCCACATTAAACATTGCAAAGGACCACATTTGGCCCTTGGACCTTGAGTTTGACTTGCGTGTCCTGACACAAACCCCCCTGAACTCACCAGCACACTCGTAGCTCCGTTCGCCAGCGGGCCGTACGTGATGTAAGAGTGACCCGTGATCCAGCCAATGTCGGCCGTGCACCAGTACACGTCGTCATGGTGATGATCAAAAACATACTTGAAGGTGAGCGAGGTGTACAGTAGATACCCTGCAACGGTGTGGAGCACGCCCTGCGAGAGAAAAGGGCAGGACATAAGAGCAAGGAGAATAAGACACAGATTTTAAAACATAAATGAGTTGTTTGAGTTATTAGTTTAAATTATGTTGCCCACGGTTGACGCCATGATTAATACATAAATGGTTTTAGACAAATTTGTTATTCTTGCACTTGCTGTTATGTTTTAAAAGTTAAAGACAAACTTTTCACATGAATAAATTTGCACGTTGAACTAGAATTGAAGCTCCATCCATCCATCCATCCATCTTCTACCACTTATCCGGGGCCGGGTCGTGGAGGGGCAGCAGTCTAAGCAGAGACGTCCAGACTTCCCCCTCCCCAGACACTTCCTCCAGCTCTTCCGGGGGGATACCGAGGCGTTCCCAGGCCAGCCGAGAGACATAGTCCCTCCAGTGTGTCCTAGGTCTTCCCCGAGGTCTCCTCCCGGTGGGACATGCCCGGAACACCTCCCCAGGGAGGCGTCCAGGAGGCATCCGAAACAGATGCCTGAGCACCTCAGCTGGCTCCTTTTGATGAGGAGCCAGCTATACTAGCCAGAACTGAAGCTGAGTTGTCATATTTGCTGTTAAGTTAAATTACTAAGTAGCATTTTTAAAACAAGCATTGCCGCCCAAAACTGGTAGTGTAGTTAAATTTAGTAAGAAAATAATAAGACAAACCAAATCATTTAAAAGAGTCTAAAGTTCAGCTTATGTTAAAGGCCAGTGCAAAGTTTTTACTGAGGACTTAAAAACAATCAGAGCCTATACCAATTGTTTGTCTTTCCTTTACATTCTGCCAAGCTGACTGAAGAGAAAAAGTGGATTGTGTGAAGAAGAAAAACAAAGCAAGACCAAACTGCAAGATATTGGGGAACGACCATGCTAACAGTCGAGCAGTTTCTTCACTGAATGCACCAACAAAACAATCATGTTAAGTGCTCAATATCACAAACCTTTTTTGGTGCAGGTAAAATGTTTGACCTTAAAAGCAAGCGTTTGTTAATTCTCTCTTTTATTTCTTTGCTGTGTTGTGTACAGCACTTTGGCCGACTGAGCAGTTTTTAAAGTGCTTCAAAATCAGGAGGGACATTTTCACATTAATAAAACAGGCTCTTCTTAAAAAAAGAAAACAGTGTTCAGCCACTAAATGTCACAGACAATTTTCTTTATTGTCAGAATAAAAATTGCAAGTTTAGCAAGGATTGAAGCTGAAGTCATTAACTTAAATATGTTTTCTTTCACCAGTTGACCTTTTTGACCTCACAATCTACTGCCTCTGTTTTAAGTGAAAGAAAAAAGCTTAAGTCCAGATTCAAATTTATTCAGACTAACATTAAAATACATTTGATGCTTTTATCTCATTTTCAGATTGAGATCAAAACTCTACTTTCTAACGTTCATATTAGTCAGGAGTTTATAAACAGTGGCGTTTTTCTTTTAAGCCATTGTCTTTCTGCTGAAAATTCTGTTGTTAAATTTTTCCATAAAGTGAAAGAAATTAAAGTAATATTATAGTAGTTTCAGAGAACCCTGCTGTATGTGTCAAAGTCTTTCCATTTTTCTCCTAAGTGCGTTACCTTGGGTTTGCCAGTGGAGCCGCTGGTGTGCAGAATAAACAGGGGGTCTTCTGCGTCGATCCACTCGGGCTCACACTCTTCAGAAATGTCTCTCATGGCCTCATCCCACAGGACGTCACAGGCTGCGTCCCATGGCGTCTGAGCACATAACAACACGTGTGACTCATGTATGTGCTAATGACATTACCCAGCAGGAAATAGATCAGACATAACAGTATCCCACACCTGTAGCTTGTTGCACGCAGCTCCACTTTTTGTCTTCAGCGCGTGATGCTTAACAACCAGACACTTGGTGACGCTGGACAAACCCCTGAGAGGAAACAGAGACAGGTTACATTGACTCTCAAAGGCTCTGTTATGTAAGGCACTTGATTCTATGATCAGTCTCCTTCAGATCATCGTGTAGTTGACTGAGATTATTGACAATTAATTAAAAATCCCACTTGAATCAAACAGGTGGCAGTGATTCAACATCAGTAACTCAAGTGATATATCTCTTGAGTTACCTTTTTACTAGCTTACATTGACACAAACGTATCACTTTACTGTCCCCTGTACTGATTTTATTTGATACTTTATACCGATACAAAAACCTAAAAGGTGCTGCCTTAACACAATACAAGACCACATTTCTCTTTGATACGGTGAAGATAAAAGAGGCTGTGAAGATGTTATGGGAACACTTTATAATAACTACACACAGAAGAAGTAAAGCATTAATTAATATGTACTTAATGGTGGATTATTTTTTATTTACAGATGTTAAAATGTCAAAACTAAAACATTACTAACCATGTTTAACCCAACGGTGCTTATTAATGCCTTGTAAATAATGAACCAATAAAGTGTTACAGACATTATTCTCCCTTTGAAGAATGACCAACTGGAGTTTATTGATGATTCATAATTATTGCTGCATTTAAAAAAAAATTGGTTTCTATAAAGTATTATTATAAAATGATTAGATATGATGTAAAATACATTATTATTTCTTCCGATGTTCAGACTGAGCAGATATGTGCCTGTGTAAACTGTCCAATGGCCCCACATCCGTCTCCGGTTGCTAAGGGAGAGATGAGCAACTTTCCTGATGAATGTGATGTTGCCGGGCAACGTCTCTCCGTGGAAACGGACGGTGTGCTTCCTCCTTTTTCCGTTAACAGCTGATATGGCCCTGCTCTGAGTGAGAATGTGAGTCATATGTCAGTACAGTGTGAAAAAAAGACTCACTTCTCCCTGCACCGCTCCAGAGCCTCGTCCACAATCTGTTTCAGGTTGATCAGCTTCTCTCCGCGATAAACACCATCTGCATCAGAGTTAGGGGCACATCAACTGATCGTGTACCCTAACAAAGCAACAGGTTATTTACTCATTTCACACTGACACTTGTCTATAACACTTATGACAGTATTTTATTTTAATATTCTGGTTTGAGATGCATGTAGTTGTAACCTACATACATTGCTGGCTGGTTTTTGACCTGTGCTGTTGTCTGTGTGTTTGCTAAAAAAACTAAAATAAAATACAATTGAAAAAGGTAATAAAGCCCTTACAGGTTTGAGATATGTGTTAAGTAACATTATAATACTGTGACTAATTTGCTTATTTAACAATGACACTTTCTACTCATTTGACTGCAGTATTTTAGTTTAATATGATCAGGCTGAACGCTGGACTAGTTTACCTGCTGTCACCAGGACGCAGCTCTGGGCGTCTATGATCCTCTCACACAAGGAATCAGAGGAGAAACCTGCAAACTGCACACGCACAGAGAGACACACACTACGTTTACATAATACAAACGACTTTCACACATTTTAAGGACTATTCTTGTTGCATACAGGTTTAATTTACAGATAATGTGAAGAACTACTTAATTTACTCTATATTCAATCATTGCATCAGCAATTCAAGGTACACTGTGGTACAATTAAATTAAAAAGTATATCATGCTATATTTGCCTAGTTATGTTTGAGGCAGGCTGGTCATGCTTCCGCTAAAGTCACTAAGGTCAGCATTCCACACAGTATAAAGTTTCTGAGACGCTGACAGCAACATGAATCAGGTCAATGTGCCCTTGGCTAAATGTTACTGCATGACGGGCCAAGAGTGTCCAGCCTCAGACTTACGCCAAGTCACTTTATGATGAAGATAATATGAAGATGTGTGAATCTAATGGTTGCTTTCAAGTATAGTACAGTTTAACTCTATTTTTAACCAGTTTCAAATGGATTTAAACTGGTTAGTTCAAGATTTGGACACATTTGAAGAGGTTTAATTTGGTACTTGTATTTGACTTCTTTATAGATGGATTTGGACAAGTTTAAAGTGGTTTAAATTTGACATTAAGTGGGTTTGAAAAGTATTAAACTGGTTGTAACCACATATAGGTGGGTTATAAGTGGTTTAACTCAGACTTTAACCATATAAAACTGGTTATAAATCGTTTTTTGTGTCTTTAAGGAGCTTTAATGTCACATTTGTATGGGTTATAAGTAGTTAAACTCAGAGTTTAACACGTTTAAAAGGTTTTAACCAAAATCACATTAATAACATTCATTTTGTAATGGTAAGATTATTTACATAAAGCTGGGTTTGGAAAATGTCTAACAGTGACTAAGCACTTTTCAAGTTTACCATAAAAAGCAGGCCACATTGAAGAGGCCAGGAGCTATTTATAACAGGCTTTTACTGCAGAAATATTTTGGCTAAAGTCGAGTTGGACTTCCTTAGACACTGCCACTAAAGGCATGACCCATATATTTAGAGCAGGTGCTGCCAGTTCCCACACACAAACCAGACTGGTAACTCTAGAGAAGGGCAGTGGAGACTCACAGATAACAGATCATTCACAGGAAACGAGGTCAGTGAACACCTCTTTTCTGTGTGTGTGTTTTGAAGTTAAAGACACTGAAGCATTAAGTAGATATGCATTCAATATTCAATATAGTGAGCCCTGTGACCAACAGGCTGCTACAAAATGTTCACGTCACAGGTACATGCCATCTTTGTTCATGATTCTTACCACAACAGAGTGGACTGCACCGATCCGAGCGCAGGCCAGCATCGTGTAGACCAGCTCTGGGATCATGGGCAGGTAAATCGACACTCGGTCTCCCTTTTTCACACCTTTATCAGGACACAAGAATAAAGTTATGTATAGCTTTTAACGCGTGCTATATTTAGAGCCTACTTGATGAGTGATGAGACAGAGCAATTTATAACAGAGTGTTTATTCTGAGAAGCTATGAGTGAGAGTTTGATCTCATCCGTTTGAATATAGGCTATAGACTGTAAGTATCTTTGCAATTTTACCTTATATTTATAACTTTAAACTGCCCTATTGGATTTCTATGATCCATTAAGCTATTGATTTATAGAGCTTGCTAAATATATTTCTTCTTATTTCATCTTAAAACCCAATTTTGCTTTTATCAAATTTATTTTTATTTATTTTTGTTATTTATATAGCGCTTTTCCACCATTTACCTGCACTTTTAACAAAACCACACAAAGTTACAATCCTCAGACAATAATATATATTTCCTACACGATTACATAATCCACTACACACTTTTATTGTGCTGTATATTTATGAACTATACATATTCATCATTATGCTCATAGTTATCTCATACTGTACTCAGATCAAACTGTAGATACTGCTTTTTAAATTATGTTTATTGTGCTGACTTTATGCTGCACACACAACATTTTATACATTCTGTTGATACTATACTCTCCATTTGCTGCTGGGGCACTGCAGGTTTGAAGTTAAACTGCATTTCTTTACTTTGTACATGATAAGGACCATAAAGTCAAAATTATTCTAAACTAATATTTGTAACTCAGGCCAGTCTTACCCGAGGATCACTCCAGCCAGGATTCAACAGTTTTTAATCGAATTGTATAGTATAGTATACGATATAATACATAAATTTCTTTCCTGCGTGTGTATCATTTTCATTTCACACATTTTCACATATTAACCTGTTTCTGTATTTATTTATGCAATAAACAATAAAAATGCTAATAGCTCTCACCCAGTTTCCTGAGGACATTGGCACACTTGCAGACCTGGCTCAGCAGCTGGCTGTAGGTGATGACCGTGTGGTGGTCAGCAGAGTTCCCCTCCCTGAGAAGACAAAGAAGAAAAAAAAAACAAAAGATTCCACTTACTCATTGCACATTGCACTTGTCATTTAGAAAAGTGATTCACCACCGGTCCTATCTTTCGGACACACATTTACCTACACTTTTTACAGAACCATACAAACTTACGATTCGCAAAAAAATATTTCATCCTGAACTTTTCTAAATATAGTATGTTATGTTTTATGTTATGTCTATTTTCTATGTACACACTTCACTATTTTGAAGCAACTCAACCTGTGACATTTTAACTACCATCACACTGTGTTAAGCTAACCACACTCTTCACAACTATTCTTCACACTAAAAACAAGTCCTTGCCTTTCAAACACACAGTAACTCTTCCTCTCTGAGTGCAGCAGGTTCACTGAGGAGACCACATTCCCCTCATGGCAGGTCAGTATTGGATTTGGACGACTGTCAGGACAAGCTTGTAAAAGCATGCAGTACACTTTGACCGGAACAAACAGGTCTCCCACACGGGACAGGAGCTAAAAACACAGCGCCCACCTGCCGCCGACCTGAGAGTCAGTACTGGAATGGTGAAATAAATGATTGCAATGATGAAACTAAGCAGTCATAAATGCAACTGCTGCCAGACAGTTTCTCATAGTTGCTCTATGACTAAAGAAAAGTGTAATAACATAATGATACTAGCCTGGAAATGGCTTTATAGATTTACCAATAGATTTACCTACCCAGACTATATTATACATTGACCTTTAAAGATAGTATTGTTATTTTAATTACCTTATACGGTACTTTTCTATAGACATGGGACGATAACCAGTTTGAAGGTATACTGCAGTTTCAAAGTGCCATTAATGTGAAATGTGCTGGAAAGACAAGACCAGAAAGTGAGTAGGTTTCTTTCTATGGAAGAATTGAATCTGGATATCCTATTGTCCTACATTATTTAACTATTATAATGATCTGACTATGTCCAATGTAACAGGGCATCATTCCATTTTAAGTTGTATGTATTTTGTGATATTTTTCCACAAGGTTGTCACACCGTCCGTCCCAAGCCTTGTTACAACCACCAACCAAGAAATAATTGGAAGTTAGAAAATAAGCACATTGTACATTGACCTTGCAAACAAAAGAAAACTGGCTTATTAGAAGTAAAACATACATACATATGTTTTTTTTTTTATAAAGTATAATTCACGTGGAATAAATGAACAACCCTGTTGCATATATTAGTTCAAGATTGCTCTTAGTTTAAGCCACCTACCCTTCTAATATTTCATTGTATATACTGTACACATTGCATTTTTGTTATGAAATTGTATTATTTATTATAGATGTACCTCTTCTTGTACCTCATTTTTCATTTATACAGTGTTGTATCTTTATACTGCTTCCTTGTAAAGGCCAGTGTAAATGAGAAGTGTTTCTCATTTGACTCAACTGGTAAATTAAAGGTTAAATAAAAATAAATACTGTATGTATCATTTGGGGGTTTCTATATAACACCGCATACATCAATACTAATAAATAATCAAACCCCACTGTGATAAAATCAGTGTGTAGATGCTGTAATGAATCATGAATAAACCAGATTCTCATCAGCAGCAGCAGTGACAGAATCACCTACACCTCCATTATTGGTCTCATTGGAGCAGTTTCGTTTTGTACTATTGCCTTTTGATTGTTACTTTCATTCAGCAAACAAGTGTAATCACTTAAATTGAGTGTTATAGTCACACATCAGCATGAAACCAATGCAATTAATTAGGAAGCTCTTTAGAATTGGTTCAAACCTTGTCACAATTTACTCATAACAATAATATTATCATTCTGCTATTAACAATTATAAAAATACATTTTATAAGAAATTAATTGTCTTATCTGTGCTCTGCTAACAGGTTTTTGTCGAAGTATGGTGAGCATATCATCACAAAGAACCTGGCAGGTGATGATATTTATTGACCGTGTTGTATGTTGTATGCTCAAGTTCTCTCACGCAAGTTTGGATCATGCACAGGAGTAAAGTTGATTTTGTTTAAAGGTTACTGTACCCCATTATTCACTGCCCATTAATGGACCGACTACAAAAAATGCCGTCTACAGAGCCTGCAGGTGGCATATAATGATTGCAAGTGTTACTGAGCAGACATAGATGGACGATTGCAAGAAAAATGTGTGTGACTGCACAATGTGTCTGAATCTTATGTATAGATTTATCTGTTGGTCGAATGATTCTGTAAATGTGGTTATGCTGAGTCTAAACAAATTTCAAGTTAAGTGCAATACCCTTTTAGTCCAAGTTGTGGAGACACTGCTGTAGCTGTCTTTTTAAAATGTCTATTTAACTATTGCACCATGAGTCTGAAATAAAGTTGAAATTAATATAATTATTAATTACCATTTGATGAACTTTTCATACTGCTTTTATAAATGGCACGTCAAACACAAGAGCTTTGTTTTAGTACAAACACAGAGAAAAACGGCCATTTATTGTTCAGTTCACGGAAGAGCAATGAAAATTTTGTGCTTCAATGGTGAGTTTACTATTTCACAACTAGATGTTCTAACTTTCAAATGGATTATAATTTTATTCATACTGTTTAACTGTGTTGTTCAGAGCTCTCCGTTCACCCACGTGCCTCCACAGAGAACAGAAGCAAGGGCACAGTGGGACAGGCTGGGGTTTGTTTTGGCGCACAGGGGACAGCTCAGAGGACACAGCAGTTGCTATTCACTTGAAATACCTGCCATAGCTCTGGGCTGCATGCCCAATTACAGCCACCATCCACTGGCTTTGATCTGACCTTGTGCAGTTGCGTACCAGTAATAGGCCACTTTTTCTCCCAGATTTCCCTCTTTCACGTGACGGTCCAGGACGTTGTAGCACATGTTGGTCTTGGCCCCTTCCATAAATTTGGTATAGATGCTTCCCTTTGTCACATCAAAGTTGTACTGCAGCATCGGCCCTGTGGCGGGCTTCTTCCAAAAGAAATCTTGTGCGACTTCTTTCCAGAAAGCTGTGCAGATAAACAAAGTGACAGAGAGTGTATGCATGAAGTCACGGTTAAAAATATAAATGCACACGCTGCACAAGTTTGCCCTACCTTCTGGATTCTCTAGGGACTTCCTGTAGAGCGCCAAATAAGAGTTAAAGTCTGGCACATGAGCATCCCTCTGCAGGTCAGAAGGAGGGTAGTACATTTTGTCCAGAATCTCAGGAACAACCATTGTGGCAGAGCAGAGCAGTGCACACCAGCTGAAAAAATGGGTTAGTCACTGCTGATCAGCTTGTATCCTTCTGTGTAAGGTAATTTTACTGCAAGGCCTCATGTACTGGAGCAATACAAAATCAGCATGCATAAAAAGACCCACCTCTAATTCTTCAGCTCAGGATCTCCCGGTCTGCTTAGAGGCAGGACAGCCAATGGACTTGCAAGGTGCAGTACTCCCACTTTTTCATTGGGTGAGCCCTCCCTGGCCTGTTGATGGCATTATTTTCCCAAGCAAGGGGGCAGAGAGAGGAGAAAGGGGTGGGCAGAAAGATAAATGCCAAGGATTCTTTACTTTGGTTTAAAACAACACTGAAGGGATTTGTTTGTCCAAACGTGGTCTTACAATCAGAATTTTACAGTTCATAGTTCAAAAAAGTTTAGGATTATGTAATAGGGAACTATGCTGGGGCAGTGTTCATAATAAACTGTTAGCCATTTGAACCCAAGCAGCATATAAAGCAGAATTATACTTTCTGTTTTTGTATATTTGTTTTGTATTTATTTCAGTCATCTCTATTACTGTTCTTAAGAGTTTTTTGTGTGGAATTGAGCAGCTGTAACAAAGTACTTTACCTCTTGATTTAAAGTAAAGTAAAGCGTATCTTACAGTCGTATTGACCACAAGTGCTCTACATTACATCAAGGCAAAAGGGTGTAAAAATCTTACTGTAGCCTTATCATTTCCCCCCAAAAAACTCACTTCCATTTTAATATCCTACACAGTGTAAAGGCCTGATCCTGATTGGTGTGTCCCCTTTAATAAAAAAAATCCTATAAATTATGTGGTTCATCGTTTTAAATGCGTAAATAAAATAAATAAAATAATGTTCTTGATTTAGCTGCATAAGGCCTATTTTTTGGATGCTTAATAGAATGCATACAGCTACAGTTGAGTTTATGATTAAAAAATTGGACTTTACCACCTAGTATAAAGTTTCACTTACTTTTATTTTGAGACCATAACGTTCACATATTAACTGCTATGCTAATTATAAAATAATATATAATAAATAATTTTAGCAAATCATATAAAATATAATATGCTAAAATTCATATTTTGTCTGAAGATAATGAGTTGAAGACATTAAAAGTATAACAATGTCTTTGGTTATAAGTGGTGTGTCTACAAAATTAAATGTGAGTCGATTACAGCTGTGCTTGTTGACTCTCATTTCTGTGTGCTCCGGTTCTTTTTTTTTTTTTTGGTAAAGTTAGATGCTGGGAAACGTGCAAAGCAACAGTTGTTACCAAGCCATTTAGTTACAGGCAATACATCCAAAAGACTGCAGCAGGGCTAGGCTGGATTTGTTTTTTGCCTCTGGGATCGATTGAGTTGCCCTGTGACGTGTGTCCCACCTCTTCTCCTACTCAGACCCTCTTAATCGAGTAAAAGGCTTGCGTTGATGTCTGCCGCCGCTGTCCCGTTCAATTGCTAACCCACCGGGACATAACTACAGCCCCAAGATGTTTTTGGCTTCCGCTGTTCGGTCTGCTGTTTCTCAGACGGTATATTTACGATGTCTTCAATCTGTCTGTACTGATTTATGACTCGTATTTTTGATAATTTTACAGATATCGCCATGACTTCTCACAAGGACAAGCAGTGAAGGCCGCTTAGCTAACTAGCTTAACAATGAGCAAGTTAGCATTGAGCTCGAAGTTGTCAAAACATTGACAGTATATCATTATCTTTATACATGACAGCAAGGCATAGGGACAGTTTTAAAATATTTGAAATCGTACTTGACTCAACTACTACTTTATTTTAATTACTGCAAGTGTATTACAAGTTTTGTAACACGTAGCCTTATTGTTAAATAACGGGACATCTGGGTGTTTACTTAATTCATTGCAAAGAATTAAGTTACAGTAATAAAACGTTTTAAGAATTCATTTACTAGTAGTTTAAAATACACTCAGTAATAATAGGCCTACACTAATTTACATTTCCCATAGATCTGTATTTAGTATCAAATGACATTTGCTTTAAGAGGTCAAAACACCAAATAATACTTCGATTTAATGACTTTATGTATTCATTTTCACGTATTCATATTAATTTTCTAAATACACTTATTATATTTTATAATGTTAATGCATATGTTAGATATATGCAACAGTATCTCACTGTATATTTGTACCTTTAGGCCAGGCAGGTCAGAGGTCTGCATCTATCTGCTGCAAGAGCTGGAGCTGGTGGGATATTTGTGGTAAGTGTTTCTTTCAGTAGTCATAAGTCTAAAGATGTTATGTAGAAATAAGTTCACATCTGTTTTTAGCACGTAAACGGGGGGTATTGTTGATTACATTGAATTAACACCAGAAGATGTGTGTTTCCACTATTTGCAACTTTAACATGTTACTTGTTATAAACAGTAGCTCTCAAACTTTTCACAATGAGTATCATTTCATAAAAAGTGTGTCTTTTAAAGTATCATTAACTCTTGTTTTTTATATCACAGGTTATAGACAGTATATAAAGAAATTTAAGAGAGCACTAAATATACATTGGATTAAGGGAGCCTTGGTGGGTCACCGGTGAAGAGCATGCCACATACTCAATTCTTGACCTGTTTCTGTCTGTTTACATTGAGTCTAGTAAAGATCAAAAAATACCAAATATAATCTTTTTTTTTTTTTTTATTTTAATATTTTTACTATCACTGTTAATTATCGACAGATAAATTACCAACTGTGCTTCATTTAAATGGCATAGACCAGGACTAGAACTAACCCTATTGTCAAACCAGGGGTGAGGAACATTTTTCTATGTTTTACTTTTTAATTTTAGTCTGAACAAGAAAACTGAGAGTTAAGTACTAAGGAAAGCCAGAGGACCAGTTTAAGAACCGCTGGATTATAACAAAGCGTTGAATATAACAAGTGTCTGAGAAAGATAAAATACGGGTGTATACAATAATTACTGTCTATTTTGTAATCAATTACTTCCTAATATTACTCTCAACTCTAGTATTATCTATTATCATCTCAGATAATTATCTTAGTATTATCTGTATATCCATGTGTATTACAGAAAAGGTTTAAGCGCTTTTGCGTTGACCTTTTCTTCAAGATGACCTGGATGACTGGGACATTCACAGACATATGTATTACAGTTTTAGTTACTTTTAAGAAAATAGTTTCCTTGTCCTATATGTCTTATGATTCAATTAGGTTCAGTGGTAAACTGTGGTGTATTAACAAAGTGACTTGAGGATTGTTATGCTTTTGGCTTATTCTTTTAGTATTTAACCTCAAGGTACTTGTTTATTCGTTTTAGCCCTAGGCAGTTGTCTTGGTGCTCATTAAAGCCACTGTTGGAGAGAAACATCACATGTAATTTTTGTCTTGTAATGGAAATGTACCATGGTTTCACAGTCTCTTGATATTGAAATATGTTTTGACCTGAGACTGGAACAAACAAATTTAGCTGCCTTCTAAGTAAAGGCATGAAATACTTAGAGACTGGTAGCTTTACTACCTAAAGTAACTAATTGTCAACACAAATGCAGTTTGGAGATGCAGACACGAACAGTAGCTCTGGCACTGGCGTATGATGTAATAAACTTTAATAACACCAGGCTTTTAATTTATTTATTTATGTTTTTTTTTTTTATATAGCGCTTTTCCACCTACTGTAGTGGGTACTCAAAGCACCTTACATACATTAAACTATTAACCAGTGTTACAGAACTTCACTGGTGGCAATGTAGGTTAAGTGTCTTGCCCAGGGACACAACGACAGTATGCGGGGGAGAGCGGGATGTTATGATTTTCTGGGATGTTTCCAGCGGGGATTGAACCGCCCACTCGCCCTAATAATACAGTGCAAGTCTGTGTTTTTTTTTTTTAGATTGTTTTTATATGCTTTATTTAGTCTTATGACTGCTTTTTATTGTTTCTAGTGTTGTCTAGTAACAAGCATTTTTTTTTTTTTTTTTTTTTTTTTTTTTTTAAATAGATTAAAATGGATTCCAATTGGCCCACATACGCAGTAGATGTTAGTGTTTCATTGTTCCTGTCTGCTTCTTCATACTAGTATCTATCTACTGTAGGAAAAAGGATTGAAAAAAGGATTGTAAAAGCATCTGGACTCAGTTTTCAAGGTGAAGACGTTTTGTCAATTCTGAGATCAACTGGTAAGAGAGCTTAGCTTATATCAATAGAGGAAGGAGTTTCACCTGAAACCAAAGAACTTCTTTTTTTTTCTAAGATTTCCTGGATAACTGACTACCTTCACAGGCTATCTACTTTAGTAAAAATAAATAAGCTCCAAAAGTATCCCATAGAACAACGTTTACAACATATTAAACAATTTCTTTATGTGTGGCTAGTATTGGTATTAGATGTGACCTTATTGCCTTCATTAAAAGTCTCCTAATTGTTGAAATAAGGTACTTATAGTGATTTCCTTCTCACCTACAGCACAGAGATACACCTGACAACAACCCTAACACACCTTTTGAATTTACAGAGGAGAACAAAAAGGTAAGCGTGTGAAAAGACTGGGTAATAAATTTAAGAAAAAATTCTTTGACAACTTTTGTTATATTAAAACAGTTGGTAGTTGTTTTTTCAATTAGCATTTTTCTTTGTAGAGAATTGAGGTCATTATTTCCAATTATCCAGAAGGACACAAGCAGGCAGCCACCATCCCTGTGTTGGATTTAGCTCAGAGGCAACATGGATGGCTTCCCATCTCCGCCATGAACAAGGTACAGGACTCGCAGAAAAAAAAGCTTTATATTTTTATAGTTTTTTATTTAATAAGAAACAACACCTTACAAATCAACTGTTGAATTCAAAATAATCAAGTGTTAGATTTTTAGTGGCAAATAATCTATGATAATAACTAGGGCTGTGCAATATATCACAGATTTATTGTTGGTTAGTATTAGTTTAGAACACGTTTAATCCTGTTTAGACCTGTTCAGATCTGTTTAATCCTGGTTATATTGTTGGATTGGGTTGAATGGAATGATAATGGGAAGAATCAATAAAAGGAGTCTGACATTTCCCCCATTTAAAAAAAAAAAAACATTTTATTTTAAGCATGTTATCTCCAAGAAAATCTTAAATCCAATTTTTTTTCATACACGTAATTATGGACCATGTCATTTTTTTAGCTGACGGGAATTTGATTTCTGGTTGATGCATTAATAACTCCTTTTGAGAACCTTGTTTTAAACCATAATGTTTGAGACTTATGAGAGCAGGAAGTGTAGTGACAATAGTTGAGTTAAATAATTGCCTAAATTTCATGCTCTTATGTCACTATGTAAAAAGAACTCAAATGTTAAGAAACTGCCTGTGTCTAAATAATCAGCAGTGAAAGATCTGTCAGCCACAAATAGAGTAATATTAAAGTTTGGTATTTGTAAAAGTAATTCAAATTGAATTAGAATTATCTGAGGTCATTCTATTTGACGAATAGTGCATTGGTTTTAAGGAACCATATTTAATATTTTCACTCGTCTTCCTTCAGGTTGCAGAGGTGTTGGAAATTGCTCCCATGAGAGTCTACGAGGTTGCAACTTTCTACACAATGTTTCTGCGTCAGCCTGTCGGAAAATACTTCATTCAAATCTGCACAACTACACCGTGCATGCTCTGCAACTCCGACAGCATCCTGGAGGCCATCCAGAACAAACTAGGTACGAGAACATCCAGGCACAAAAGGAAGAATCAAAAATGTAGACAAAACAATGTGTTTTGGGAATAGAAACATACAAAGCAGGCATTTTAATACACAGTTGTCACAAAAAGTAAGGAAGAATGCTTTAGCAAAAATATCCACTTACTCTTTGTAAATACAGTGGTGTTTAACAGAGTTATGTGAGCTTTTTAAATAACCAGTATAGTGTTACAGCTATGTGATATAAGGTAGCATTTTAAGTGACAGATTTTGGTTTTAGTAACACAATATGATATTTTCTAACAGGTATCAAGGCGGGTGAAACTACCCCAGACAAGATGTTCACGCTAATAGAAGTGGAGTGCCTTGGCGCTTGTGTGAACGCTCCCATGGTCCAAATCAACGACAACTATTACGTGAGTTCAGGACTACTTTGACGACTTGATGAAAGTTACATAGAAATCTGAGTTTCTGTAAGATGACCTACAGAGTACATATAGATCTCACAATCTCAAATATGGAGGGCAAAGATTATTCATAATGATACTAATTTGGTAACTAGGCTCTACAGACTGTATACTCACAAAAGGAGACCAAACCTGTGGCATAACTTGCATGGGACTTTCATAAATTCCTCTTTGAATATTATAGATGTCTTTTTATTTTTTTTGGTAATGGTTTTCAGGCTCCATATTTGGGGGTAAAAAGACAAAATTTTATAAAAAAAAAAAAAACAATTAGAAAGCGCAGACTCAAATTTCAGACTTGTTAACATTGTCTGATTTATTTGCCTCCGAGGGTAGTCGTGTAGTACTCAAGACCTTGATTTTTACCTGGTCTTGTCTCAGTCCCGGAAATCAAGACTTGGACTATTGGGGTTTATTATAACTGTTCCCTCCATATTTATTACAGTGTATTTTATACTGGTTCTGGGCTTAACACTCTCTGGTATCAAACATAACTCAGTGTCAGTGCAGTTTCAACTATAACCTATCCTAAAATTGTTTACATTATGTTCCAAAAGTAACTTCTTTTTATGAGAAGAGTGTGACTGATAATTACCTCAGTGATACCTTAATGACTTCCCAGTAATAAAATTAACAGAATTTAAATGGTGTTAAAGGATCATGTCTTGCCAAGAAAATCATCCAGTCACCTTGAGTTTGTTGCTCTAGGAATTTACAGAATTACGTGTGCACCAATGGTTAAGCAATTATCAACAATCATTTACCTTTCATTAGAAGATATGGTACTCAACTTAAATTATACTCTTATTAGACAGACATTCTTTTGACACAATTGCTTGCTTGCTGTAATACCTTTTAACAGACAGGACTATAGCAAAATCAGACCTAATAATAACTCTTCTAATAATGTCTGCTGCAAAAATAAAAATGCTATATAATACTGGTTGTAAAACTGGTAGGGAATCATATTTAGACTATTTTACAGAGACATGTTCAATTCTATGACAGAATGGCAATAAAAGATCTATTTCTAGCATTGTTCATGAATAAAGGGGTATGGCCTCTTAAGCTGTTTTTACCATTATGTGGATAAACTGTAAAACAATGATCAAATTCCATCCAATCTCCTTTAGTAATGGGTCTTATTTAATCTGTCTAATTCTTGTTTCCAGGAGGATCTTACACCCAAAGACATTGAGGATATTATTGATGAACTTAAAGCGGGCAGAGTGCCTCCACCTGGACCCAGGTAAATACTCACATTTTTGCAATTTATTTAATGTTCATATTCCATTGCTACGTCTTCAATTTTATGCACACGTTTCTTTTTTTCCTTTTGTAGGGGTGGGCGTTTCTCTTGTGAACCAGCTGGTGGATTAACTTCTCTAGCAGAGCCACCCAAAGGACCGGGTTTTGGTGTAAGAGCAGACTTGTAATCTTCTCCTGAGCCTGTTGTAATGTCTAACGTTTATTGTGTAAATAAAATGTTCATATACATGTGCTCTAGGTGTCAGTGCGCTACTTTTTCAACATCAGTGCTACTATACAACCAGAAATATTGTTGTTAGACATATTCATCACTGAACTGCTCTTCCAGCTAAAAGAAAATCAGTCTGGGACAAATACATTAACATAATAGAAATGACAAAAATAATAGATGTGGATACAATTTAATTTTGTCAGTTCATGTCACAAAAATACTATTGCCAGAGGAAACATTTAAAGTAGGTAAATTCCTTCAAAAATCCCTTGTAAAAACCGTGTGATATAAAAACGCGTACAGTCTATAATAAAGCGACCTTTCTACCGCTGCTCCTGTCATTTCCATCCCACCCCGGTGGCGTTTTCAAGTCTAGCCGGTGCCCCTCCCCCATTCCTGTTTCCTCTGGTGAATTTCAAGCCTGCTCCGCAACATATATTATGCACCATGACGCATGCGCACACGCACCAGTATGATGCAAATGTCACTGCGCAACCAATTCAAAGCCGTGTGACATTAAGAATTGGCGGGTTAAAGGTGAATTAACGGAGTACACTTGCATCTTAAGTGTAGGTAATCATATAGTCATGCTTACAAAAAGATAGTAACCACAAATCCTCTGTCAGCTACAACCATGATCTTCTAGAAACTTCCCACTGACCGCAACACAGCAGCGGAGAAGATGACGTCAAGCGCCCATTACTACTCTCTCCCTCTATTCGTTTCAGTCTAAATTTAAACAATAAAGTCCATTAGTAGACGTCATGGACCTTACCATTTGATGAAATAAGATGCCGCGTGTAATATTGATGAGATCTGTAACGCACATTTACCCTTAATAATGCGGAAATCTACGTAAAAGGGTTTAACATGTACCCATCTACAGTACGTCCAGCAGACGGAGACTTTTTAAGCTCAGTGGGACTGGTGTGGTCACGTGGCTCCTCTCAACCAATCAGAGCGAGGCTTGCATGTTTTGCTAGGCTTTTCTCAGAGACGAGCGGCTGATGTTTTCAAACCCAGCGATGAACGTCACACAGCCGTAGGCTACGGTAAACGTCCAGTATTTAGGAAAATAACTGTAATTGTGCGCAATATTCACATACATCTGAACCTGAATGAGACGGAGGGGACGAGTAATCCCGTTTAAAGGTAAGTGCTTAAGTACATTTGCTTGTCTCCGAGCAGAAGGACTAAAACCCCAGTTAACGTTAGCTTTCTATAGCACAGGGGCTAACATTGAGTTAAGCTAACTTGACGTAAACTGCGTGCAAAATGGATGTAATGTTTTGCGTGGGTTTGGTATAGTCTTGTACCACGTGCATTACACACCCTTGTTACTTTTTGTAAACCATTGGAAACATGTATACTTCGCTTTCAGGAACTCTTCGCCCACGAGAGAACATAGAGTAAAGGGGAAAATGTCGGGGCTTAGCAGAGTGCGCTGTGCTAGCACCAGCAGCTAGGTTAGCTCTCTGAAGCGCTGGGGAGGGGGAACATACTGAGGGCAGTCAGGGGCTGCAGTGGGCTTTTGTCTCAGGTTGTGCTCTGCTTTCGTAATCCTGAATATAACCATGAAAGCGTTAGCCCTTCTTTAAAAGAAGCTTTATGCTCCATAACTAGCAGTATTTTACAACACTTACAACACTTTACAGTGAAGCGATCGTATCCTCCTTATGTTTACTTACCATGCCCAAGTTAAGCATTTTAGCGCTCAACCTCGTATTACTGGCTCTGTACTACAGCAGCGACATGTCGAGAGGTGGGAGGTGCTGCTTGTAAAACGCACGTTTTTCAAAATTGTATTGTACAAACAATAGTTTATCTGTATTTTTTGTTGAGAAATTGTGCTTTTGGAGCTTAGAAAAGGCAGTATCCCGAAAAGCACGGAGACTACTTCTCCAGTCAGTGAATGTGACATCTTGGGGGTGTGTTGCCTGATACAAAAGCTGTCTGTTATAGATGGCTGTCTGCAACGACCGCTGTGAACCACTCCAGCGACAGTCTTAAAATAAAGATAACGCCATTTTAAAACTGTATAATACAATACTATATCGTGGCATTATTCAGGCACGTATTTAGGTAAATAATGATTATAGAGAATTGCAATTATTAAATGTACATTTTGTAGGAGATGATGCTTGGATAAAAAAGAAAAAAACTAACAAATGTGAACAATATCAAAGAAGTTAAATGATCTCTATCTTTTATACCTAATATTTTTTAACTTGGGTAATATTAGGCAAGACAGAATAAGATATTGTATATACATAAATGGCTTTTCTAAATAGGGTTCTGAAGGTGAATATTTACTAGACCTTTATGATCTTACAACTAACTCTCTAACTAAACCAACTTATAAGTTTTTAAAAATACAAAATTTGGGCTTATCTCTTTAGTGCTAATCTGTTGTAACCCCTCATAGAGTACTTTTTTAATTTATTTTGTCATTTTTTTAATTTTAGCCAAGAACAACATTATATTATGAAAAAAACACAATGGCTTAATGGCTCTTTTGCGAGACCTTATTTCTGACAGAACTTGGCTTTTACCAGTAGGTCTCGAACCCTTAATCTGACAGACGCTCTTTGCTACATCTCTCTTACTATCTATTAGCGGCACAATATTAGCAGTGCCAAAAAATATAACCTTTTCAATGTTTGGATTGACTGTTCTTGATCTCTACTTTTATTAAAATTCAAACAGTTTCCAATAAACATGACATGCATAAACCCCAGTCTACTGTAGTAGGTATTACACAGTAAATATACCATGGCCTCCATTGACTTATTGGAGAGAAGGTAAGCCTCTTAGTGCATAGCGTATTGAGCAAGACGCTGTACAGACTGGACAAGTATGTAAGAGCCTTCATATCCTTAGTTGTATAGTTAAAGCTATACTACATGATTTTCCTTTGTTTGTCTCTATGTCAAACCATTTTTACTAGAAGAAAAAATATTAGGTACAGCATAATCAATGTGGCAATATGTAGTTTTGACAAAAATAAACTCTAATGAATTTACAGCAGGTGATGAGTCAACAGAATGTACCAAAAATAACAAGTAGAAGAGCAACCTGTCACCCAGAGCATAAAATGTAAAGCTTCTGTTAATGTCAATTATTTCCCTTCACAATATCAACAGAACCTACCTTTAGTTGCCATATTATAAAATGGTACAGTGACCTTAAATGGAGCCACAATAAAGTGCAATACCACATTTTAAACATTGAGAAATGGAATTACTGAAAGGCTAAGGTCCTTCTTGTTTATTATTATCGGACATAACAGACTAGAGCAGCTTACTTGTGGACCTATCAACTCAACAAGAGGCTCAGACTGCCTCCAATAATCTTACTTCACTTTCTGACAGTACAGTTCCATAAAGTGAACACCAAAACATGAAGCCGCTGGACCCTTTTTTTTATAGTAGTGGACAGAAATGCTTATGTGTCCAATTGAGAGAGGAAGAGAAATTGCCGTCCAAAATATTGGCATTGTGGCTAAACCTAAACAGTTGGCGACTATTGACCTTTGTATCACTGTTTCATTGGTGTCCATGTATTTTATAATTCCCATTTTTACAGAAACAAATTTTTTTTGTTTTTGCATAGAGAAATTTATTGATGTAGGAACAAATAGTATTCATATTGAAGTTGAAGAATAGTTGACATTATGAAAAAAAAAAAATCATTACTGGGCACAAGAATACAAATAACTGGACATGGACAGGTTAGGACCTAGAAATAAATAAATAAAAACAGAATATAATATATACTAAGGCTGCACAATATTGGGAAAATATGCAATATGCGATATATCGTTGTTGAATATTGCGATAACGATATTTCTTGCGATATCACATTTCCCTTGAGAAATGCTAGATTTATTAGCCATTTTAAACATTTTAATGTAACAATCATACTAAAATAAACAGGTAATAGATAATCTTCTGATCTAATTAAATGCAATGTGAACAAAGGCTTTTTTTCCTTTTTATTTAACTGTCAAGCACAAATGCTTGGCACATTTTTTATTAAAATTGTTTTATTTATCGCACCTACTATTATTGTGGTGGCGATATTTTTTCAATATATCGTGTAGCCCTAATATATACACATCTGGCATTTTTTCTGTCATCGGTCCGATGAATAAAAAGACACACAGATAGGCCAATAACGATATTAAAACCAATATATTCTCAGGTTGGAGCGCAGTACCCCAGTGGTAGGGCAGTCATCCTATAACCGGAAGGTTGGCGGTTCGAATCCCGCACTGCCCTGTTCAAATTGTTGTTGTGTCCTTGGTCAAGACACTTAACCCACCTTGCCTCCAGTGTCCGCAGCACTGGTGTATGAATGTGTGTGACTGTAGAGGTGTGTTTGATGGTGGTAGGAGAAGGTTGAGCGCCGTGTGTATGGCAGCCCCCCTCTCTGTCTGCCCCAGGAGTGAATGGGGTGAGTGGAAGCACGATGTAACGCGCTTTGGGTGCCCGAAAAGGGTGCAAAAAAGCGCTATATAAATGCATGCCATTTACCATATTCTCCCTAGTCTTCTACACTATTATTTAAATTACTTACTGTGTGCAACCCTCCGCATTAAAGCAACAAGATTTGATCTTTATCACCACCATTTACCCACAACAGTGGCCTAGGATTCTTTTCTGCTTTTCTTTTATTTAAAAAAGTTAAACGGGACCATTTTTTCCACCACAAAATACTAATACATTACACCAAACCGAAGATTAGAGCTTACCATAAACTTCTAGCTTTGAGTTTAGAGTCAGACCTCTGCAATCCTATAATTATCTCCTGCTCATAAAACATTGCAAAAAAACATTGGCGATATTTATCCGCGTGTCACGTTACTTCCCTTTTCTCTGCTTATGTTTTTCACACTTTTGTGCTCTGTAAAATAACATAGCACCAGAATAACCACTTTCTCTGTTACTTGTCATCAATATTGACTAACGTGAAAGCTCCAAATTCAGGAAGTGAATTGTGGTTGGCCAGGGCTTTTGGTCTTTAGGTCTTGTTTTTTAACAGACCCTTCCTATTACAATATGCTGTTAGTTCACTAAACCTTTGTTTTTCTCACATGCATAAAAACAGTGCATATGCTGTGTTTAAGTGGGGAAAATTCCATATTTCTTAAGAGGTGTTTAGTATATGGCTTTAGGGCACCTGTAACTTCAACTTAACTATTAAAAAAAACAGAAGAAGAAAATATTATTTTTGGGCGAACGTGCCATTAAGTGTGCTGTTTTAGAACTCTTCAGAAACTTATCTCTGAACGTAGTTAAACTTGCCCTTTCACTCCCACAGAAAAGCATGATCTAGTTCCTCTTTTATAGTATTGAGTGATTACAGCAGCTTCATCTCTTTAGGGGAAACCCCCAAAACTGACAATGTATTTTAAATATATTGCAGGTGCAGATAGAAAAAGCTATTATATTTACTCTGGATGGTTACGACTTTCAGATTTGAGCTTTTTTCTTGGTCAGGTATAAATGTAGAATCCTCTGGTTCAACTGTGTGACTCTTTACCCTGTACTACTTTCGCTTTGACTTGTAGACCACAAGTTCAGCTCAGTTCAGACTGACCCTAAAAGCATCAGTGCCATTTAAGAGACACACTTTCTCCGGGCCTTAAACTGCGCTGGGCCCCATCAGCGAAGGATCTGTGCCTTAAAGAGGTTGAGGTGGGTGGAGCCTTACGATTACACAACATGTGGAAGCCTTGCCAGCAGCGGTGTGTGTGCCCAGTGTCGTTTTTGTTTAGCATGTTGTTGAGCGCAGTATCTCTGTAATGGAAAGTGGCTGATGTTGTCTTGATAATCCACCATGTGCTCTTCAAACACGTACATTCCTGGAGCCTAGACTTGTGTCAAAACCATTGTAAAATACATTGGTTGTAGAAATTCTTTTACAGTTCATATAGTGTTTATGAAAAGTCAGAGGAAGGACTGATTAGTGTATTTTACTGTATATAATTTGTGTATATTTTTAAGGTTTACCAAGATAGTCTTTTCATGGTAGGATTTATAGTCTACATTCCTTTTTGTCGTGCTGTTCTTGCATTACTAATTCCAAAGAAAGCGGTCATATCCTGTTTATCCGAGCTTATTCACTGCTTTTGAAAAGTTAAGTCATTGTACATCCGTTAGGTTTATATGTATTTCATCCCTATGTTGGCATCAGTAGATCCTTTTTGTATGATTTGACACTATTGTTATAATTTCAAGATATGTTGCATTTAATCTTAAACAGTAGCATGCCTAGTTTATCATCTTGTGTCAATACAATACTTGTCGGCGCATGTTTCTGTTCACATAGCTCAAAGCGCGGCTGCAAACAGAGGAGCTACATCCACAACTTGTGTTTACATTGAGCATTTATTTATAAGGCTAAGAATGCAGAGATCTTTTAAGACAAAGCAGAAGATGATGGTCTGATTTAAAAAGGATTATTTGTTTGGTGTAAACTATTATATTCTTTTTAAAATTGAAACCATGCCCACTTATTTGGTTAAACATACTGTACCTGATGATATATTTTTTCTAGTTGGGGAAAATGTTTTAAACCCCAAATAGTTTTATAGCAATCATTAGTAAAAAAACAGGCTTTATGATGCCATCTACTATTTATTATAGGGGATTGAATAAGTTACTCAGGGATGAAAGAAATTCACAAATCACAAGCGAGCAAACCACATGCTCAAAAACCACTCCAATTGGTCTACACCTGATCTGATGTTTCTAGGAAGAGTAATCGCTGCCAATAAACACCTAAAAATATATATATATATATATATAAACAGAGAAAAGGGAGTCAACGTGAAACGCAAATAAATACTCTTAATTCAATCACGTAATGTTTAATGGTGTGGAGATAATTGCTGTCCTGACCAAGCCTTTCTCGTGGAACCCCTTTAAAGGTCCTCGAGTAAGGGCTCTACCATTCTGTGATATACTGCGATGAATTGCTGTGTATTTATGAAAAATAATGCCGAACTTGAATTATCCACCAGCAGTAAAACAAAAACGCAGTAGCCTACTCTTTTGGTGTGCCGTCATCCTTTTACTGGCAGTCAGCTGTCAATCTTAACAATAAAAGAAATATTTCACTGAACAATGAAAAAATATGAATATATGCAAAATAATAGTCAATTAAATAATTTATCATTCTTAGTTAATGTGATTTCTGCCTCTGAACCTTGAGCGCAGAGCGTCTGCACATCAGGGCTGTATGCCGTCCCCTTCGTCTTTTCACAGGATCGTAAGATGTTATCTGTGAGGTGTGTGCGATGTTTGCTTTTAATAAAGTTTAAGTTGGAAAACGCCTGCATATCTCCTCATTACATATTAAGCATACTCCCAGGTTGGCCTACCTGGAATTCAAAAAGTTCAAGATATTGCGCACTGGCAGGTGTCGCACATTGGCATTTGTGATGCATAGTAGCCTAACAGTGACAACATAAAAACGAACAAACTAAAATAAAATACAATAATTAAATACTTATATTTTTTTAAAGCCACAGGGAGCCGCATCAGATGGATGAAAGAGTTGCGGGTTGCTGACCCCTGGTTTATGCTAACTGAAAACTATTGTTTTACTATGCAGTAAAAGCCAAAATGCCTGGATGTAATCACCATTTTATTGCCTTGTGGTGAGAAATATATTGGTGAATAGGGGACCAATAGGTGGAAAATGTCCATATTTTATACAGTCATTGGTCCTGATGCTAAGCTAATGCTAAGCGCCAAAATTCAGTTTGATATAATGCATTAGTATTTTTGTGTATTTTTGTCTTTATAAAAGAGAAGCAAGAGGGGTCTCTAGGCTTCTTTTGGGGGAGAGTGGAGTAGGAGACAAGGATGACAACAGTAAATTGGGTAGTGCAGCTTTAAGCAAGAATAATGATGAATGATAATTGATATAGTGGACACCCAAGCCACCTGAGAAATCGCAGTTGGACTAATGCAGTGTTTCAGAAAAATGCATTTTAATTTTAATACACTTGCTGTGTACAAACTGTTGATCCACATTAGCAGTTTGGGAAAAAATGCTCAAATGTGTAATAACATAAATATACCATTTAGAATGCATTGTCTATAAGGATGAAGCAAATGTCTGTTTTGGTCTGTCCTTCCTACCATATCTGCGTTTTCAAATAAAAGTTGCATCTACAATGTTTTCAAAGGTGTAGCACTAAAGCTAGACTATATTTTTTGGCTTAATAGCAATATTCCACTTATTTATGCTTTTATTGCTGCAGATTTATGGGAGTATTGATTGTCATTTTCTTTCAACTGTGGATTTTCCCTTTCCCCTACCTATACCATTTTCTGAAATTACCAGTAAAAGCTTTGTGTGCAAGTGGATATAATACTACTAAGTGTCTCTCTAAAACTGTATGTCCCATTAATTCTGTCCACCGCAAATTGACTCATCTCACTGGCCTGTTTTTGCTCTCGCTGCTTTACTTGGTCTGTGTGCTTGTTCCAGTCTAAAGACTCACAGCTGTGGTTTTGGCGCAGCACAGAGAGCCATGTGTCGAGCCCGTGATCCGATCGACACCTTATCAGCCTAATACGTTGCGACAGGTGTGGACTGAGCCACATCATACTAAAAAATAAAAAAATGTCATACAATTTCTCTCGTCTATTTATTTTTTTAGCCCAAGACTCATGTGGAGTCCAGTCCAGTCCAGTGATGGTCTGAGGGGAATTGTATTGGTGTTGCTTACAGTTGTCTCGCCTAAGCCTTGTTTTGCTCTAATGCTGCTGGACTCGGCATCTCAGGGATTTAAATGCTGACCTCGAGTTCTCCTTTCTCTGGAGAAGGAGGGGAGCTGAGAGATGACGAGGCAGAAGTTGCTTGGTTCAGTTTGTATTATAATTCCTAATAGCTGCTTCTTGGGCAGACAATGACTGGACGAAACGTATACAACAAAATTCAACTAGAATATATACATTACTATCAACTATGGTCTAATTCATCATTTTGAACAGTTACACATTCTGTACTTGATATTTTCTGATATGTGTGATGTTTAAGGAAGTGGATTACCTGCCGATAAAGTGTTTTTTCAGCACTTTTAACACAAAAAATAAAAGATATGGACAGAGGAAGCAAAAATTATGTAGTGGAACTTTTAACATTATTGAATGTGGTGCTAACGCACTCGGTTAGCCATTAATTGACCAACAACAATGAGCATTACATGTTTGTTTCTCTGAATGAAATGGGTCTAGAATCCCTTTCATTCACATTTGTCCATTTAGCTGACGTTTTTATCTAAAGCAACTTACATTGAGCTTTGGATTACCAGTTAATAGCTGAAACATCACAGGAGGAAAGGTGGGTTAAGTGTCTTTCCCAAGGACACAACGCCAGTGTGATACCATAAACTAGTCTTGCATTTTAGCAAAGTAATACCACCTTTTTAATAAGTGACATTTTTCAGTTAATATGCTCTTTAAAGCGGATATATTTTTGAATATTACTGAGACAGTCAATAGTGCACTGTTCATTTATTTACCATTTAGAACTATTGTAGCTATGTGACCTACAATGGTGAGACATTAGACTGGCCAGACTTTTCTGGTTCTATACAAAGAAGTTAGTCTGGAACCTTGTCTGCTTTTGATTTCAAAGGCTGGGTTTCCAAGAGGAATGTTGTCCAATCAGAAAAAGCCGGACTTAAAGCAAAAAAAGGCAACGCAACACACAGCCAGTTGTCAACAAAGAAGCCACGTCAGGGTTGCTAGTTAACATGGCTTGCAGTAGAGTGGACATCAGAGCGGTTTCAAAGTTTTTATACTTTGCTGGTTAATCAAAACCGAGGCGAGAGCAGAAATAAACTGCCTCTTGGTAGCAGCGTCCGCCATGTTGAACGTTATGGACTTGTTACTTGTGTATGATGTGGCCAGACAAGACAGTCCTCCTTTTGAAATAAAGAAAACGGTCTGGTATACCAGGATAGTGAGACATATACTCTTTCACTTTTTTTTTTTTTAATTCCGGCCATGATATGGGTTTAGAATCTCTTTCCTTCACAGCCACTACTTCTTGGTAAAAATCCTGTTGCACAATTTTTTACTTTTTTTCCTGAAATGAGCCTGGCCAACATTACATGATCCTAGGGGTGTAACAAGTTTTAGCTAAGATCTGTTTTATTTGCTATAGTTACTCAAAAATTTTACATTTATGCAGTAACCAAAAAACAAGAATAAGAGTGGTTATTTGGTTTGAAGTGTTACATTGAAATGAAGCATGTCTTGTCGTCATTTTTTTTATTTTTTTTATTTTAATATACTGATGTTTTTGCTTCTTTGTTAGATTTTTTGCTTGTAGGAAGAGTAATGTAGTAGATGATGTTTGGTTTCTCTGATTGGTTGTATGTCTTTCTTGTCTACAAAAGTCTTTTCCCCCTTGCTTCTTGAAAAATGGAAATCCATTTTTAATCCACAGACACCAGACTAAATCTTTGTATAGAACAGAAAAAAAGACTTATTTGTGTCTCGTATCCATACATCTTTAAAAAGTTGAAATCATCTGATGGATGTAACAGATTAAACAAAGATTTTGTATTTACTCAATAAGTTTCCTATTATTTGCTTTGTGCTGTTACATTTGTGTTGCAGAACAGCTGCTGCAGTGTTCGGGTTAGTCATGTGAGCTTGCTGCTGAGGCTGAAATAAGACTGAGACCCACGCCTAGGTCCTAACCTTTGCTCTAATCCCTCCCCGGTTCCCTCCCCTTCTTTTTAACCCATAAACATCAGTAAAGGCCTCATTGTTCTTGTGCTCAGCCTGGGCATTCGAAACATTAACCTACATTTATCCTGCCGGCGGTAGTCCTCTTAAGACTCTCACACTGCAAGGCCAGGGTAATGGGTGTGTTTTAAACCTGGGCCAAGTTAACCCTGTTTGCGCCTCTGGCTCACAAACATTAGGCTTTTATTATGAGGCTTGGATTTGTGTGAGAGTCATGCCCCCGGCCTCTGCCTTGTAAATTTAGGCCTATTTCTATCTTCATATGGCAATAAAGCAGTCCTGCACTTAATCTTACGCAAGAACAAATATTTAGGAGTCAAAATAAATAGGACTGGTTTTAGTGCAGCCCAGTGCTTGAAGTATTTTAAAGGGTTTGTCTCTAGAGTGGCTAGTACTTACAGTTTTTGTTGTATGTTTTATTGCAGTCCCTTTTTTTTAATACTCTTTGTACAGAGAATGGTAAAATCCACAAAAACAAGAATTAAATCAGTATAAATAGTATAAATGAATACCCTTTTTGAGAAACTAGATTCTTGATTCAAGATTTCAGACAAAGCTAGACTAAACTATTCTACTACTTCAAATCATAAATCCCTTCCCTTCACAGCAATTTTCTTTTTGTAGAAATCTGTAACCGTTAAGACCGACATCTAAAAGATAAATGCTTGGATATTTCATACAGGAGGGTAAGACTATGTGGCAATAAAAAAGCTGACACAAGTATGAGTTGCTCACATAAACCATGGGTTTATAAAAATATTCATTCACTTTTTCACAGTTAAAGACGGCACATCAGATTTAATGTATTCTGGACAGCTGTACCCCATTTTGTATCCCACAGGATGTTTACTTGTCGGAGCTAACCTTTTAATTCTCAACCTCCAGATTCATGTCACTTAATTTATTTCCTTAAAAACTTGACATGTCATCTAGTAATCAACAAAAATCGAAGGTAATAAGGTTTATTAATCCACAGACGTGTATTATATAGGCTTTATGTCAAGGTGCTGAGTGTTTAATGTCAAGGTGGCCTCCATAACTAAAGAGTGCTGTGGAAAACACTGCTTTTACTTAGAAATGAAATGTCTCTTTCCCTTGAAATTGTAACTGTTTAGCTAAAGGGGGGTTAGCTTTATGTAATGCTTCATTTCTCTGATCTGTTTTATGGTCTTTAAATTGTGTCCAGGGGCAATTTTTCCTGCGTCCATCAGCTTTACCTCCTGGAAATCTATCTTGAATTCACAGAGACATGACTTAATTCTTTGTATAGTAGATACACAAAGCTATGATGGCTGGTCAGGCAAAAAATTAACAGCAATATTTGATGGAAAGCAACAGGAAAGTGCTTTGTGATATCCTAGAGGATGCATTTGTCTTTATCTCCATTACAGTTATTACATTCACTTATTGGCAGTTAATAAAACATATATAATTACCTATCTAAATTGTCTTTTATATTTAATGAAAACGCAGCTAAAGTTGGCACGTTTTGGTTAAGGTTCTTGGCATATTAAACGTATCCAGTTTCAGTGTTGGAGGTCAGACTTTCTTGTGACACTCCTCTGAGGCTCATGTCTGTGTTTTAACAAGTGCCCCAGCTCTGGTTTGGTTTGTGTCTTGGGTCAGAGTGCACAGAGGTGAACCAACGCCTGGATCCAGCCACTTTCACTGTTTTTGTCTGCAGGGCAGGAAATGTCTTTAAAGCAGCACATTGACTGGTTTACACTGCATTTGTGAAGTACTGTAAGAGTTGTGCTTTTCAGTTTAAATCATTTGTGATATTCAATGTGATATTGTTTTTATTTTTTTTTTATTTTTATTTTTTTTTTTCCGTTTATTTGGTGTAATACATGCGGTTTTGTTGAATGTCAAAAGTCAAAGTAATTTTATTGTCAACTTCTGTAAGACACAGAAGAGGAAAAATATTGTCTTAATTAGGTAATAAAAGCGCACAATAGAACCCGATTAAAAGTATGGAACCTCAACATGTTTGGATTCTTTATGGATTTAATACTAAAGGTTTGTAGCCTTATGTCTATGTCACGCTGGAAGCAGGACTAGCTTCTACTAGGGCTGGATGTTTGGAGGAAAAATGTGCAATAATTAATGTGAATATAATAATTGACTCTTTTTTTTCTCTCACTTTTTTCAGTCTTTTTTAATGTGAATCAAAATGGTTCTTTGAGCTATGTAATGAATATTACAATTGTTGGTATTAGGGCTGCACAGTATATCGCAATATTTCCGACGGCAATATTTGTAGCACAAAGAATGACTTGGCAATAATGCTACACTCTTCCATTTTAAAGACTTATTTTTTTCTGTTCATCCAAAATTGTTTAAAGTCAGACTTTGGTGCCCCCAAATAAAAAAAGTCCTATATAGTCATATGCAGAAAATTATGTGGAAAAAGCAAAAAAGCAAGCTTGTCTGGTATGTTTAATAAAAGTTAACATTCTTACTCAAATCAAGGCTTTGAAATGAGTTTTATAAAATAAAAAAAATCCCCCAGCTCTCAAAATATAGCTTTAGTAAATAAAGCTTTAGTAACTGCCAGTAAATGATGCTTCCTTATTCAGTAACCACTGTGTAAAATCATAATTCCTTGTTTTAATGTATAATTTTAAAGATAAGGTGTTTTTTTTTTTTAAAGACAATATATCAGACATTGGCACATTGAGAAATTAATATTATTGGTAAAGGACACCATTTATGTGTGAAGTTATGGAGCTCCAGGTTTGTTACTGCTTGTGTTGAAATGTATTATGTGCTGGATGTGCGCTGCTCATTGTTGCTGGTGCGGTCCCTGTCCTGTCGTGTCTGTAAGCTCTGCCTGGCTTTGTCCTGCTGCTCATTATGGAGTCAACGAAAAGGAGGAGAAAGCAGAGTCCTCCCCCATCGTTTAGCCCTAGCACCACCACGTGACGGGCTGTTTACTGTCGCAGCAGCAGAGTGTGGCTCCTCGCGCTCATTACAAGACTCTCCTGCCAACAATGGGGTAAAAAGAATTTGGATGTACTGGGGCTTTAGAATATGTTATGTAATGTTATATCAGAGCTGAACTCTTGTGTGGCAGGAAAGACTTGTGTTTGTGTGAATGTAGATCCAGAAATCATAGGTTGTGTTTCAGAGTGAGCAAAGAGCAGACTGTGGACGTATCGGAGTAACACTGCTTCTACTGCTGAGGCTGTTAGTGTTGCCTGGCTCTATTCTTAGCCCTTTTCCTCCTCGTCCCATCCTGCAGTAGCTCAGGTTACTGTATGGCTCTTTCCAAATTACGACACTCCTCGCTCAACAAAAACGTACTATGCCGGTGCTCTTTAAAACCTCGGAATCGCCAAACTGGCATAAGGACAGGGTTTGACTCGGCCACTGTGCTGCCTCTCAGGACTGGCGTTCCCAGTATCCCAGGAAAAGGGTGACCTACTAATATTACTGAAGAGCCAGAGCAGTTCAGGTGCCCCAGTGTGCAGGAGGTTATAAATAAATACAGACATGTGCTTCCATCACTGCCAAAACACTGACCACCAGCATGGAATAAGAAGTATTATAGTTAGACTTTTGAATACCTATTTTACCTGGTTTCATCATACAACAGCAGTTTGTTTTTGTTTATATCTGGTTTATATTTAATTATATTTTGGCTGGGAAAAAAAACATGTAATATGCATTCTTATGTGATTATTTATTTATTTTTTTTTATTTATATTTTTTTTAATGGAGAAATTGTTACTCGGTTCTACGAGAAACTTAATTTCACAATATGTTAATGCCTTAATGCTACTATATTTTAGTCTTTTTAAAATGAGCTCCTGTAAAACCACTCTGGACTGATATCTCTTGCCTGAGGTTTGCAACAGTAGGTATTGCTGTGCATTACACCGCAACTAAAACAAAAGTCAATTTGTCTGCTTGAAAGACCTATCTACAATATTAATCGGAGTTGCAGCAGTGCGTTTAGCATTTGCTATATGTTGATATTGTACTGTAGTGCACAGCAGAGTTTACAGTTTAGTTTAGTGGTTTTCAACTAGAAACTGAGATTAGTTAAGTTAGTTATGCAAACTGAGCAGCTCAGATGGCACTTTGGTTTCGACTAAATCGTAATTCACCTGCTGTTGGCCTTGCTCTGAAGTTGGTTCAAAACCATCTGAGTTGTTCACCCAAGGTGTGTAAATACTTCCTGAAAATTTGTGCATTTTAGTTCCCTTGTGGTTCAAGGTTTGAACTGTTGATACAACTCCTTTTAAGGCTAGTTATTTTAACATTTTCTTAAAAAATGCAAATCCTAAAACACATTATTACATTTGATGCATTTGTGGAATTATTTTACTTGACAGAACGGCCGTGTCTTTCGAGATATACTTGAGGTTAAGCCCTGTGATGCATCTGTGTTGCAAAACCTTGCTCAGGCACAACTGTGTACGAAGCCTGCAAAACGTACAACACTGAGCTACTGCTTCCAGGTCGGTGTTGTCAGTCATTGACATCAGCAGTAAACATGGCCCCATTATGACTACAACTTTCACTATGATTGTGCACTGGTGTTGTAATTTGTTGTCATATCATGTAACAAGTTCTGGTGTATATTGATTTATTTTTGTTGTCTTCTCTGTAGTTGTTGAATAATTGTATCAAAACCAGAGACTAGAGTAATATACTGGTGCTACTTGTCGGCGAGTATATGCTTCATCAGTTTTACAAACATTTTTGTTGGACAGGTAATTGTTGCTTTACCGTTTTGCTGTGCCAATCTAATCTGGACTTTAGTGTCCGTCTGTGAACTGGAGCAGTTAGCAAGGCAGGGTCTGATCCCAGCCTGAAACAGTCCAAGGTTAATGGCAGAGCTCGCAGAGGCTTACGCTGCCCTGAGCCGCTCGTGAAATGCTGCGAACGCCAAACTGGCTGCTGCCCAAATACCTCTGTAATTATAGTCACACCCTCCGTGCCTCGTCTAGAGGCCAGAGCCGAGTCCTGTCAGCGTTTTTCTGCTCTGGACGTGGACTGGTCATACAGCCCTAATGCCCTGTTTGCTGTGGTCTGCTGCTCACTTCTCCCCATGAGCCGTGTGAATGAAAAACGCTGCTGCTCTCTGCTGATGTGCTGACTAATGATGGAGCGCTCATCGGCCCACGCTGAGCTGAAGAGAGACAATACCTGTCAACACTGTGCTATTACTCTAGAGCTACAGCGACTGGAAAGGTCTCAAGACACAACAGGACAGTCCCCACCTCTCTAACGGTGCCAAAAAGCTAGCTTTGTCTTAAGTTTAGCGCTTATTTAACTTACCTAAAATTTATTTATGTAATATTGTTCTGCAATGTTGCATTTAAATAATATTGTAGAAACTCAGCATTCATTGGCATACACAAATCATTCAAAATTCATATTTACAGAGACTCGCATACACTAACAACACAAGAGAATCAATTGGACTAAGATTTAATCTATTCAAGAGTACTTATAGTGTCACATTTTTTTTTGCCTCAGACTCCTCTCAAAAGCACCCTAGGGACCTCTCCTGCTTCTCTTTTTATTAAAAAAGTAAAAACCTGACCAATTTTGCCTCCACAAAATAATAATGCATTACACTGACTAAAGCTTTGAGTTAGCTGAGCCAAGTAATCACAGAAACAGATTACTGTGAATTTACTGTAGCCTCCACACTGTCTACTCCCAGCGGAGGACAATGAGGATGAGTACAGTAGCTTTTAAGTGCTGCAAAGAATGCACAAACGTGAGCAGAGCTAAATGTGAGCAGAGCTAAACTAAATGTTGAACCATGCATATGGCTATATGAAATGAAACCAGAATACTGTGAGGTTCATGAGACGTTCAGAAACACAGCGTTAATACAACAGTTAGCCTTTTTGAACATAAAGACCAACAAGACCTAAATACAGCCCATAATATGATGTTCAACTTGTGTTGGTGCCAAGCCTCTCTCATGAACCTCTTAAACCTCGAGTAAGGGCAACACCATTCAGCAATATACCTCCGTCCACCAGAGGGCAGGCCCTAAAAGTGAAAATATAGGGAGAAATCCAATGACGACTTTACAAGTGTAAAAATCATGTTTACAGCCTGGTACAAAAGATGGCTCTGGTCTCTAGAGCAAAGTGTTAACTGCATGACAACTCTGGGGTGTGAAGTTTTGATTAATAGATACTTTTATGCTATCTAAAAACTATTGTTTTACTATGGAGTAAAAGCAGAAAAGGCCGGATGTAACCGCCATATTATTGACCTGTGGTAAGACCAATATCGGTGAATGGCGGAGCAATGGGCTGACATCCATGTTTATTTACAATCTATGGTTAGGGCCCATCTTCAGATAAAAATTGCAACAGGCTTATGTTTTATCTGCTGCAGTTATTACCATAATAATAAGATAATATAATGAACAAGGTAAAACCTTGGTCTGTCTGTTATAGCCTGTAACACCTTTCCAACACAAGGCACAGGGGCCAGAGCTGGTCTTCTACGGTTTATCTGCTCAGCTTAGGGACTTGTGCTATAGGCCAAATTATTTTGTAAAGCAATTAAAAAAGACTAGAAGGTAATATATTCTATAAGTAATTTGGATATACTTTATATTTTCTAAACTAACATTTTTTGTTATCGGTTAAAATGTTTCATATTGGTGCATGTCTAAAAAAATCTAAAGTATTCAGGCCTCAATTTACACTATCTACACTTTTCTGTGCTATCAGAAAATTGTTACTTCTTTATTGACATCAGTGTTAACCTATAGGAGAGATCCTTTTTTCTGGAGCGAGCTATGATTGGCCAAATCTTCCATTCAGGGCTGGAAATAAATATGTGTTAAAACCCTGGATAATAAAACCAAGATCACTTCCTAAGGTCTTTGTTTTTTCTCAGACAATTACTACTTTAGGAAGATATTTGTGGATTAAACAGTTCTTTTTCTCACAATACATACATACCATTTAAGTTTTGAATTGTGCTAAACATTACAGTAATTTTCAGTCAGTCTATTAGGTTCTTTTTATACCAAATGTAAGTTAAACTTTATATTCTGCTGCACGACATAGTCACATATTTTTTCTTTTCAATGGAAAGTTTTCACTTGAATTGACCTGCCGTCTTTCACAACACTCTGTTTACATCTTGGTCCTGTAACATTACAAACCCTCTCTAATCTTCTGTGTACTGCAAATAAAGCACAGTGGCTCTTCGGAGGATTATTCTTCTGCAGTCCCCGCCGTAACCACAGAGACCCAGATGACAGGATGGCTGCTGACGTCGATAGAAACCGTACATGAGCATTATATAAACATTGTTTATTTATGGAAGCATGCGTTGGTAAAATTAGCTGTGGGATTTCTTTTTTTTTCTTTTTTCTTTTTTAAATAATACCTCACAAATCAAAAAGTTCCTCTTTGTTAGAGCTGACAAATATAGCAATGAGTCACTGAAAGCAAACAAGCCTTTTCCTGTTTTAGTACTTCTCTATAACAGTCAGTTCTTGGCAGCTTGGGAGAGCTTTAGTTTAGTTCATTAGTTAATTAATTAATATGGCTTTTGCTCTCCTTTTTAAACTATGTAATTTGAATCAGATATTTTATTAGTGGAGTTTGAAATAATGAAGTTGTATATGCAAAGCTAGCTGGCTTTATATTGCATTTTATACATGTCATGTTATACATTTATGAGAAGAAATGCCATGAACCTGAGTGGGCCTGAAAACCCCGTCCTCCTGGTGAACCTGACCATTCTCTTATTTGACCTACATTCCTGACCTTTGTTCCAGATCAAGGTGCCTCTTAGTGCCTAGTACCTGTCTTTATCCACATCAAATCTTCCTTGTATGTGTGTATGTGTTAAACTAATTATGTTCATATCCATGTACCTTGACATTATTTTATCTCTTCCATTAATTATTGTTAATAATCTTGATTACTGTATTGATATCATACCGCACTTGAATATAATCAACCTTATGAAAGTACAAACGCTTAAGGCACATAATGTCAATGCATGCATGTTTAATGACTGAATGAGTACATAGAAATAAAACACAACATAAAAAATATGACTCTACAGTTGTTGCGTCTGCGACTAACTGGCCACTGTTCAGGGTGTACCCCGCCTCAGGCCCAAATTGGCTGTGATAGGCTCCAGTCACCAGTGACCCCTAACTGGACTAAGTGGTAGAAAGTGAATTAATGACTCCATTTAATTAGCTTTATAACTTTATATATTTACTTATAAAGTGGTGGTGCTTTACAAGTAGGCTCTGAGAGATTTGATTTCAGTAGGTATTACAAAGAAGTCTGAAAGTCAAATATATATTTGTTCGACTAGAGCCCTTTAAATGCCAATAATAGAAATGTTGCAACTGTAGTTTGTACCATGTAAAGGAAGTTATTCATCATAGTTGGAGGAGGCTGACATGTCCCATGTTAACTTCATGCTCTTCTCGGTGTCAAGTCTTGTCTATTGACTTCAGACGCCCACTGCGGTGACGCTGCTGTGTGTGCTCTTACTACACTGTCAGGAACCACATCAGAGAGAAGCCGGGTTATTGTAATGAGTTGGCCGCAGTGACAACAGGCAAAGGGGATGTTTTCCTCTTCACATGCCCAAGTCCCAAGCTGTGATTCACGCTGCTGTGAGAAGATGTTTCCTGTGTGTTTAAGGTCATTCTCAAGGAGGTGCAGTGGAAATTTAAATAAAAAAAAAATCCCTGATGAGGCTTACATTTAGTTTAAACTTTCACCATATTCTTTTGAAATGAAGACTGTTTAATTAGCTCTTATCTGCTCTGTAGGGGCATAGGGGCATTAGCTTGTAGCATGCTGCTAATAGTTTAACTATGTTTGCAGTAGTGTATAATTTATTCAAAATGGCATTGAACAAAAATGTTTTTTCTAACTTTGTGCTGTACACTGTGTTTTGGCTAATGCCTATGCTAGCTCTGTAGCAGCTCAAATAATGGCTACAATGACTGCAGATGCTAGAGACACTAATAATAATCACCAGAGAAAGCCGTCCTATTAAATGTTCGATTTAGCTGTTGTCTGTGGTCTGAGCGATGTTAGTGTCTTTTTACAAGACTTTGTGTGGCGTGGAGAGATATTAGACTTGGTTTATGGAGACAAAGTGAACTGCAACTTCAAAGCATTGAGCAAAAAAAATGAAATAAAATACTTAAATAAAAAATTTATTTAGATTCCTTCTTTTATTTCAGGAGGAAGATTTAAAACATTTATTCAATTCATAATTTTTTGGGGGAAAATAGGTATTTTATTTTTTAGCTCTAGTCTTGGGTAAATTTCTGTTGGAAAAAAATAACCATAAAGTCTATTGAAAATGATTTATAGTTTCTGTGTCTACAACTGCCCAGTGTCCAGAGAAAACAAACTGAGCATTGCCAGAAAAGAATAACATTAATTAAATCCTATGCCGTTCATGAACTTTGTTTCAAAATCTTTGAAGTTAACTTCATTATCTTATCTATTTCTACTGGGTTTGTTCAGACCACAGGACTACCGTACACTGTAGAAAAGTGTCTATGTATATCTTTCATCAGTTTAAACTTATTTCAGATTCATATCAGTGTTTCTGATGAGGACATTACTAGAGCAGCCTTTTTGATAAATACCTGCTATGCCAAAGTTTCAGGTTGAAGATACTGATTTGTTAGCGTTGTTTGAAGTGTTGTTGCTGAACTATAACGTCTTTTGGTGTTTTGTCTTTTCTAGGTGCATGATGAACCTACAGTGTTGTTTCTGTGACAGCTAGTCAGGTGCCGGACCATGGCCAAACCTGGGAGTGACCGAGATGGCGCCATGGTGGATAAACAGGCGGGGAAGAAGGTAAAACTCTGCTTGTTCACTCTTTGTGTTGAGTTATTTGTACTCAGATTTACACATAGGACTATTTCTGTACCTGGTGACAAAAAATGTCTTATCGCTAGACCAGGGCTTTAGAACTGGCCTCAGTTGTTTGTTAATCTTTTTTATGAGATGAAAAAAAAAAAGTAGTATCCACTGTCTGGCATGCTGTATACTATCTCTTGCTTTTCAAGATCTTATTGTGACATGGAAGAGTAAGCAATGTAAGGAACAAGTGTGCATGTCACACTAACATTGCTTACTCTCTTAGTAACTTTCAAGATTTCAATCTTCTTGAAGGTAATAAAGTTTTTTTCCCCATTCAACTGAAAAGATGACCCTCCCCATGTTATTAAGTTACAATAAAGTTATTTGTTAATAGTATTTGGAGTTTTGACACTTGAATAAATTGAAATTGATTTCAAAATGGCCTCTTGTTCCAATGGATTTATCTTTTCTATTTAATGCTATCTTAGGTAATGTGAGAATTGCTGACACTTGACTATACCATAACAATATTGCAGTTCAGGCTGTCTTTGGGATACATCTATTGCAAATGTTGATATTGCAATAAAGATGAATTTACAATACATTACAAAGCTCTTTTCTTAACCATCTTTTTTATGAATCATTTATTTCTTTTTGCTCTGTTGTTGTAGTGTGGATGTTGGTTATACCTGATATTTCTGTTTTGATCTGGGCTTTTTACTAAAAAAAAAAATTCATGCAAATCATTCATTGTACATTGCTATTTAAATGACTTTGAGCTGAAAACACTATTATTCTAACTTGGGCAGTGCCATATCATATCGCTTGCACTAATACATTTTTTTCTGGTGACAATATCCATCATATCACTGTATTGCATAATATCAGACCAAATAGCTGCAACAATTAGGCCTAATGAAGCAGTCGTTAATGAAAACTGTGCTTCACTCTCCGCATTCTCTAACTGCACTTAAACCAACTTCAAGGTTTATGCTCCATTCACTTGAGCAAAAAAACTCTCCACACCTGAGTCTTGGCTGCACTAATGTAACTCTCTGCTTTAAATAAACCAGGTTCTGCCCCATACAGTGCACAAAGATTTTCAATTTATTTAATTGATTAAAAATACAGGGGATAAGCTAAAACAGACTGACAGAAGTATTTCATGATGTGTAACATTACTGCCTCATTTATGGAGAGCAACGTTTTGCACGTCCTCGCTGCTGTGACCGTGCACAGTGAGAAACGCAGGTCGCCGAGCGCCGGAGCAGGGACAGACACAGAACAGGGAGTTCACACGTGAGTGAAGCAGAGCAGAACTAATAAATTAAAATGAGGCAGGAAAGGTTTTAGCAGGTATATTAACCTGTTTATCCAAAGTTGAAGTGTATTGTTGTTCAGAAAGTAGCATGTTTTTGCAGCGAGCTAAAGCTAATAACATGTAACTGACAGTTTATGGATGTTTTGTACCCCCTCCCTCTTTTAGTATTAACTCAATATCATTTACTTAAATGAGGTTTGCTATGGTTGCTCTAGGGTGCTGGAGGGTTTATGGGAGTTTGTCCAACCTAGAGATGTTCCGATCAGCATTTTTGGGGCCGATTACCGATCACCAAAATCATGATCTGCCGATCACAGAATGGCAGGGTATGGCAGCCGACTGTCCCAATAAAGCTCTTCTCATTTCTCATCTCAATTAAGTTATAAGCACACGAGAAGAATGGAAATGCAAGCGGCGGCTTGCAAAGTTGCCGCACATGCGCGATTTATTTTCAGTCTGGACCTGGAGGGGTGAACAACTCCTGCTCTGACTGCAACTGGGAGGGGCTGCTGCGCCTGTGAGTGCATTGGGATGGGCTCATTGAGAAGAGTAAGAACGATGTGTACTTTCACTTCAGAGAGTCTCCAAAAGTCTCCATAAAAAGTCGTTAGATTTTTTGCTACTCGCTTTTTTAAAAGTGTGCCGCTAGAGGGGTCTGAATACTCGCTAAATATGGGGGGTGCTCTGGGAGTATGGGGTCCGGGGCCCTTTGCTAGGTCCCTGTACGACCGGAGCAGGAGCTTGGTTTGCATTGCCGGCAGTAAGTCAGACCTGTTCCCAGTGCATGTTGGACTCCGACGGGGCTGCCCTTTGTCACCGTTCCTGTTCATTATCTTTATGGACAGGATTTCTAGGCGCAGCCAGGGGCCGGAGGGAGTCTGGTTTGGGGACCACAGGATCCCGCCTTTGCTTTTTGCAGATGATGTTGTCCTGTTTGCTCCATCAAGCCTGGACCTTCAGTGTGCACTGGGACGGTTTGCAGCCGAGTGTGAAGCGGCTGGGATGAGGATCAGCACCTCCAAGTCTGAGACCATGGTTGTCAGTCAGAAAAGGGTGGCTTGCCTTGGTGGAGAGCTCCTGCCTCAAGTGGAGGAGTTCAAATATCTTCGGGTCTTGTTTACGAGTGAGGGAAGGAGGGAACCTGAAATTAACAGATGGAACGGTGCAGCTTCTGCAGTGATACCGGTCTGTTGTGGTGAAGGAGCTGAGCTGCAGGTAAAGCTCTCGATTTACCGGTCAATCCTACGTGCCTACTCTCATCTATGGTCATGAGCTTTGGGTCATGACCAAAAGAACAAGATCCCTGATACAAGCGGCCAAAATAAACTTTTTCCGCAGGGTGGCGGGCGCTCCCTTTATAGATAGGGTGAGGAGCTCAAAGTAGAGCCGATGCTCCTGCACAGAGGAGCCAGCTGAGGTGGCTCGGGCATCTGTTTCGGATGCCTCCTGGACGCCTCCCTAGGGAGGTGTTCCGGGCATGTCCCACTGGGAGGAGACCTCGGGGAAGACCTAGGACACGCTTGAGGGACTATGTCTCTCAGCTGGCCTGGGAACACCTCAGTATCCCCATGGAAGAGCTGGAGGAAGTGTCTGGGGAGAGGGAAGCCAGGGCGTCTCTTGCTTAGACTGCTGCCCCCGCGACCCGGCCCCGGATAAGCGGTAGAATATGGATGAATGGAAATTTGCTAATGAGAAGGCTGGTATTGTAAATGCAATAATACATTTTGCTACTCATTTAAAATAAAAATATATAGGCTTTATATATTTAAATCAAAAAAATGTATAGTATTTGCCAGTATTTTTATATTTTCACTTATGTTTCACAGTTCAGAAGTAAAACCCAAGCTAATCAGGTTTACCCATTCCACTTTTACTTTTCAAATGATGTCCCTCTGGCGACCAATCCACTATTTTGTTACTGCAATAGAAAGATATCCTACATGTCATAAATTGGTTGATTTTATTTATTTATTGACAATAAAGTCCATATTACATAATCACCTGATGCAGTAATTAAGAACCTGCTGAAATGAAAAAGATGTAAAGCAGTTGCCCACAATATTATTAAATCTATTTAAAGATGTATTTGGTCTTCAAATTAAGGATTTTTGTACCAGTGTGCATTTACCTTGTACAGCAACTTTAGTGATGTGTTAATCATGTCAGACGGATTTCAGTTTAATATTCTTTGATGATGAAGCACAGGTCCTGAAACAATAGTTAGTTTTTTTTTTCTTCTCTTTCTGTGTTTTATTTATATATATTAAGTACATTTTCAAAATTAACCAGCATAATACTTTCATACTTTGTTCTTGATGCCATGTATGAACTTAGTCTTGTGATTTTTATTATTGTTCAGGGGAAAACTTCGACACAAAATGTGAAAATGGTGTAACCACAAAAAGACTGAACCAAAAATTTTAAAAACTCCATTTGTTGTGTACCTATTTTGGATAACACAGTGACTTGTAGCTTGTGTCCTAAAATACTTTATTTAATTAATATCAGGACATTTTTTTAATTATTTCTGTAAATGTTGCTAAAAGCATCTTGTTTTTGAACAATTTTCATTTTTTGGGGGGATACTAAATATTTCATTTTCTTCATCAGTAGCCAAAATGCTGACTCAGGTCCTGCACTAAATCAATATATACACGGGTTCTATTTATCTATTTTGTTTAACCAGCAAATATACAACTTAAGAGTGTTTTTGTTTATAGGCCTTTATACTTACTTTATACTTAAACTTGAGACAAACAAACAAATGTTGCTTTCTTTCTGCCTTGGAAGTCTATTCATATTGATTTATCTGTATTTCTGTTTTATAAATCTTTGCCAGGTGTGTTTTCCCTGTTGCTTTTTTATTTTTTTTTTATTTTTTTTAGGCCTAACTTAGGATATGACTGCAGTTGTTTACACCTTAAACACACAATACTCGGATAAACATGTGTGTTTCACATTACTCTATATGCAGTTATGATGAGTGACGCCAAAAGGGAAGTACAGTATATAACGTACCTGCCCCACATCCTATATTTACACTACATTTATAACTGTCATAAAAAAAAAAAACAGGCCAGCGTTTTGTGCGATTCTCATTCTCACCCCGTTTTCCTGTGAATAACTGCTGGACTCTTCACTTTGCGTAGCTGGCACATTGCTTCAGTAAAAGATCAAAGAGGCACCACACTGCAGACATTTTCACTCCTGCCAAAAAATGTATTTTACTGCAGCAAAAGAAGTGGGTTTTGAAACAGCTTTGTCTGCAGGATCACAGCTATGTGAGCTAATGTAATCGTACTGGAATTAATAAGTCCTTTACAGTGAGAGCAGAGTGGGTAAATACTTATGGTGTGATCGCTTGTTATTAATAGCATGCTTTCATTCACAAATATCAAGTGTTTCCTGTAATTACTACAGTGGGAGTGTGGCCTCAGTGTGGAGTCTGATTTATAAAGTTGGTGCATAATGGAGAATAGGACATGTCTTTGTTTATAGATTCAGGCTGGATTCAGTTTTACACATTAAATCCGATCAGCTATTATTATACCTGAGTAATTACAGTTTTGAATGTGTACCATACAAAACACATTAGCCACAAGTAAATAGAAAATATTAGATCTACATTGTTTCTTCATATCAACACAACCAAGATTGCTTTGATCCAAAATAACCTAATAACAGATGTCTGTAATATAACAGATGCAAGTGCAGTTTAGAGACAAAAAAAGAAAGACTTAACATGGTCTGTTCCATTGTTGATGTTTTGTTCAATGCAACTTTATTAATCCCTAAGGGGAAATTAATTTGTCTCTTTGAATAAATTAAAAAAATAAATGAATTGCGTCAGACTTCATCTTCCATTGACTGATTGTACAGTCTGAAAAGAGTTCTTCTGTCCTGCAGCATGCGAATCTAAGATTTCTCTCTGAAAACACAAACCTTTGACTCTGGCTGTAGAGGTAACATCATAGGCTAACTCACCCCATACTTGTCGCACATATGTACTACATTGTTTAAGGGCGTTGTGTGTGGCTTTGTGTGAACGTGGATCATGACGGTTGTGTTTTTCTGACCAGCATTCTTGTGTAAACGGCCCATCAGACGTCCACTGGCAGCTCTGTTATTCAAAAGCTTAGTGCAGAGGATGGGGCCATGTTGTTCAGTACAGCATCTGCCCTGTTTTGTATCTGTAGCTCCTTTTCTTCAACCAGAGTCTCCATACTAATACCGATAGTCAGGGTCAATTCAGTTTTCCTACAACAAATACATACTGAATAACTAAATAAAGTAAATTAATACCTATGTTACTATTAATTAAAACTGGATTTGTGAATTTTGATATAATTTTGTGGTATTTGCATTTTAGCTCGTCACAATGTTTTGCACCTTTCACATGTTTACAATTAACTTATCTTGTGGCAGAAGTAACAGGGATAATCTTTAGTTGCAGCTTTTATTCAATCCATATTTAACAAATAAACAGTTTCCAAAGGGCTGCACAAACATAAGTTTAACGACAATAAATAAATAAATGATACTCTTACTAGTTTTCATAAAAAATATTTTAAACTAGTTAAACCAAATAAGGGGAATAGGTTACAGCAATATTAACACACAATTCTGATGTTGAGCTACAAGGTGAAGAGGAAAAGTGAAGACATTTGACTTGAAAGGGTAAACTGTTGGAGCCACAGTTTAATGTTACTTACATCCATTTTAATAAAGTCAAAGTCAAATTCATTTATATAGCACATTTACAGATGGCTGAGCCACACCAAAGTGCTTCACAATAAAATGCTAAGTGCATTAAACAAAGGAAGACAAAGAAGAAATAGTAAAATAAATAATAAATAAAAGATTGTTAATTAACAAAATGATAAATGGAACCCTCTGTTATGTTCTGCTGTTATTTATTAATTTTTTTCTGTTTTGTCCTGTTACGGGGCGTGGGTGACTGGATTCTATCTCAGCAATTTTGGGCCTTGGCCAGTTAATTGCTTAGCTTTTTTTAATCATGTTTGAATATTAGCTTATTCTTTTGCTGTATTTCTAAGCCTTACCTGTGTGTTTTTTTTATTGTTTCTATGAATTTAATATAATTAGAAATGTTTTATTAAAATTCAATTTACTGTCACTTTAAATTTTTTTATTAGGTGGAAGCCTAAGCTATCTGCTAGTCTCCCTGGGGTCCACACAACACAATTGCAACATAGAACAAACACAACTTGTAGATACCTATTTGTTTTTTCTATTTCCATTTGTACATTCAAAACAACAATTTATTGGAGAACTAGCAAAGAATAGTTTTTTGCCACTATGTCTGGCCTTCATTACATAACTCCTCAAACTTTTAAACTGTCTTTAATTTTAATGTTATTTTCCACCTGCAAGTTTTTAACAGTTTTTTTTTTCTTGACAGGCCAAAGACAAGTTGTCCCCTTTCACCAAAACTCCGAAGCTGGACCGGAGCGAGCTGTTGGGGAAAGAAGGGAAGGCCAAGTCTTCCATGAAGCGAAAGCTCTCCTTCACATCCAGTCCGCCCCGGACAGACGAACGGGACTCAGACACAGGTATGCTCTGTCCCCCTCTGAGTCTCCCCCCAACAGCTGCTGGCTCACTGCCACTAGCTCACAGCCCCCCCTGGTGGCTCAGGTTGGAGTATTAAAATGCCTTGATCAAATGGAAATCCAGAAGTAGAATAGATGAAGAGTTAATAGTTAATGGTGGCATTAGAAAAACATTGCACGGTGTGCTTAATAGGAATGCAACAATAAAGTTAACCATCAGTTCAGTTCATATTCTAAATTTCTGGTCATAGTTTTCACTTTGTTTTTGTATTTTTTTATCGGTGTCACAGTGTTTCCCACAGAACATATGTCAAAGTAGGAGCCAAGTTGTTGTACCTCCAAATTGTTCCCCTGGAGATTCATGTATTTAAACACTCATTTACAATCCCTCAGTGCCTTGACAACTTCACCTACATAAACTTTTAAACACAAAAGCACTAAAGTAAGGTGAATTCATCACACAAACTGATCATTATAGGCTATATCGTAATTTGAGGCTATATTCAATAATAGTCATTAGTCAAGATAACCACCTTAACTGTAGAAGTCTGTGGGAATCAATGTTTTGGTATTATCAGGAATTGATCAGACGTATTAGATTTTGATTCTAAGCAATTTCTCCTCACAATGTACGAGTAAAAAATAAAAATGTTTTTGGGAAAAGTGTCTGTCAGACTATTAAACTTAATTGTTCAGTGTTGTATTGTTGCATCCTCATGTGTGTTTAAGCTTTAGTTGTGGCTTTAATTCGGGAGCATGTCATTAAAAATACAATTTTTTTTACTTGTAAAAGGCCTCCAGATGAGAACTCGGCAGTTCTCCGCCTTACAACAGAGTCATCCCTTAAAACGGAAAAGACTTTAGTTGTGCTTGAGAAATAATTATATTAATAATTTTCAAGAACAATAAATACGTTATTACAGTTTAAAAAAAAAATAAAAACGCACAAAGCTAAATGCTACAAAACAGAAAGAGGCTTTGCTGTTGAGACCATCCAGAAGAATCCACTGATCAGCTGAGGTTCCTTGTGTTGCCGTGATGTGCGTGTGGAGTGTGGATGTACAGTACAACTCAGAGCGGGTGAGTGAGCGTTAACGCAGTGCTTTTCCTCCTCCTCCCCCCTCCCTCCCCCCACCCGTCCTCTCTGCTTTGCACTGTAGATGACTCAGACCCAGGCCATTCGAGTGAGCCCTGGGGAGAGAGATTAGTGCCTCCCTGCAGGATATACGCAGGTAACCGCTGCAGCCCTCGTCGCTCTGAGTCACCCACCCCTTTTCCTACCGGCGCTACAGTTTCTATGCTCCTGTCACTTACGACACATACGCACTCTGCACGTGTGGTTTTTCTTTTTCTTTTTTCTGCATCCGCTCCCGTCCCAGCTCACGCATGTCTGTGTTTTCAGTAACCGGGCCAACACAGATGGGATGGGGAGGGGGGTCTGGACCTGAGAAGTGTTATTTGTACTTGGCTGGCTTTAAGGGAATGCTGTTTTTATAGGCATGTTTCTACTGCAGTGGTACGGCACAGGTCGGGTTAGTACGGCACACTTTAGAAGCATTTCTATCAAAGGGGGCCTGAACTAAGGGTGCACAAAAGGAAAACATGCAGTATGCGATAATTATGTTAAAATAACTATGATTTATATTTGACTGCTCTGATTTTAGGCTCTGGTCATTATTTTGACATTCTAAATGTAAATATTAGGCACACGGAAGACCATTAAATTATTGAGTTTGTTACAATAATAAATGATTGATTGGTGTGATAGCAATATATTTGAGGTATATTGTGCCGCACGTGTTTGAAGCATCTTAAAAAAGTGTATTGTATTGTGCAATGTTTGAAATCTTGGAGTAAAAGTTGGATAAAAAAACAATACATTTGTAATGTATAGAGCAATCCCTAAAAGAAACCTGAGGTACTTGTATGACTTGTATGGCCGACCAGTACCGTACCTCTCGGTGGAAACGTGGCATTTGCCTTTTTTTTTTAAACTTCAGCTTGTCATCTGTTCATTGCGAGCTCAACAGATACAAGGCGAAGAAGAAAATGGAGCTTTTGCAACATACAAAAACGATAACTCTTCAAACACTGTTGTTCAAAACTCATAAATTCTGCTTGGTTTTGTTGCAGATAAAGATGGACCAGACAAGAAGAAGATGAAAAAAGAGACTGGCGGCAAGAAGTCCCAGGCTAACCTTTTGTTTGGGTATCCTCTGTCAGAGCGCAAGCAGATGGCTCTACTAATGCAGATGACTGCCAACAGTCCAGGTTCGTACGGCTGCCCTTTCGCTCTAACCACATCCTCTTCAAGCCCCGGCCTGTGTTTACAGTGGGATGAGTCATGCTCCTCAGTGTCCTGATGAGCACAGTCTGTAATTTATCAAAGCTGTTTGGACAAAAAGACAATGGCTCATGTTCTGAGAAGGTTTATATGTTTTTTTTTTTGGTTTGTTTTTTTCCCCCTGATATGTAACACAAAAAATTATCTGATTATTATGAAGTTTTCCAGTTAAACCAGTTTACTGCTAATCCTTTATGGTTTTCTCTCTTACAAAACAGTATTTCCTTCCTGTTTAGAAGTAGATTAGATTAGATGAGTAATCTTGTTTTGTGTAAATATATAGTATAGATTAGCTGCAGAGTGTGTAAACACAAGAAATGAAGGAGAAGTGGCTTAGCTGTGCTGCTCATTCAAAGTTTTATTGTTCAGTATTTTTTGTAATTTTGGTTCTGTGAATAGTTTATGTATTTCCCACAGTCTATAGTTGTCAGTCTCTGGCCTGTTCAGAGGAGCATTTAGTGTTATGGTGGCCAATGAATATACACCTTTTTTAAAAAAAAAAACTAAACAAAAAAACTCAAAACACTCTTTAAAAGAATTACAGTTTGTTTAATTGCTTTCTTTACATTTTTTAATAACCTGGGACATACTGTCTATACAAGCACTTTTATGGGACAAACAGAAAAGATTAAAAAAATTCTACTGGGAATATCCTCCACTCACCATATGTTTGAAGTTAAATCTATTTTTTAGATCTGAAATATTTAGCATCCATTTACCTTTGGCCCAACTGTCAATAGTACTTACTTGATTTAGTCTGTGTCTCCTGTCGGCTTCACCTCGGGCTGCTCGATTATGGAACCTAATCACGATTATTTTGGTTAATGCTTAAATCACAATTATTCTACATGATAACTCATTGACTTTGGAAATATGAACAAAACAGTTAATTCTCCGTAATATAAATATATGAATTAACGTATAATTAAATCGCTTAAATAAACAGAAATAATCATTAAGCTAAATAAGATCAACAGTGTCTACAATCTTGTGAAAAACTAGTAATACATTAAAAGTAAATGAAATAGAAATTACAAAACTGTTAATAAATCCAGGGAACATGCGTGATTTGAATGAAACACCCCTAAATATTCATGAAATACGGCAAAATGCATACTCCTAAATGAAAAATTATAGGCTATTGTTTTTCGAATGAAACGTGACAAATAAAATGAAGACAAAAATTATCAGACCTATAATGATACTACCTTAAACATGTTAAAAAGCACTGGAGAAAGAAAGCCGGACCGGAGCCATCAATTTTCCAAAGACCAACTCAGTCTTCAGCCACAGCGGGAGCCAGGACCAGCTCCACATGAAGCCGGTAACACGCCTTTGAGCTGCCACGGCCTGTGGATTAACCCGGAGTCTGAGAGGGATTTAGCGAGACAGAGACCGAGATGTGTGGGATATGGACCGATGTCTACTTTTAACGTTGTGTTTGAGCAAATGTTGGATCAGGACAGTTTTCGCAGACACCTGTAACACTGAGGAGTGGCTCCTGTCCCCGGCTCACGGTTTCGGGATGAGGGGGTGTGGACCACGGCTCTAGGTAAGTGGCCGCTGCGCGTCATTTAAAAGTTAAACTTATCTTTCTCCAAGTCTAATAACAACACGTGTGTTTTGCCTAAATCTACTACAACTGACGGTTTACTTTGGTGACCCTACTTGGCTTTAGCCTAGCGTTTCCTGAGACAAAATAAACTGAAATCTGAGTTATAGACTGTATTGATGATAATAACACAAAATCACCTGAAAGCTTCTGCTGCACATGGCCCTAAAAGTACATAAAATACTAAACTATTTTTACAGAGGAGTGTAACATGGAATATTTTCGTTCATTTTTTTTTTTTTTGTGGAAATGGTCGTACACCCAGTTTTTGGCCTTGCGCATCTTTTGATAATGTGACTAGTAAATCGTTTTTTCTCGATTACATGGGTTTTGTGGTCGTCTGGAGCAGAAATTTAAATATTAATTGCAAAGCCCTAGCTTCACCCAACTGGTTTATCACTGACCATTATTGTTGGTAATATTAAAGCTATTAAAGCAGCCCTGCATAAGTTTTAGCCCAAAAAAAATAAATAACTATATATATATATATATATATATATATATATATATTCATATTCATATGCATATTCTCAGCTGGACAGAAAGCTCCAATATAAGTTTCCTGTCTCAGAACGAGGACATATAGTGAGAGATTAGTGAATGCGGCTGTACCCCACGACACATCGGGAAATTAAGAAAACAGGCCGATGCACTTGACCTTACAGAGTCCTATTTGTACAAATTACAATAAAAGGACTTTCTGTTTCAGAAACATTCTTTCTTTCAAACCTGCCGTCTTAAACGTCTTTACTTGTAAATAAAGATTGCCAGTGCAGTTCCACATGGATGGATCTGCTGGCAAAAAAGTTATGCAAGATGGCTTAATATAAGTAGCTCATAAAATGCCATTTATAAAATACTGACCTATCACTTTAATGCTGTTTTATACCCTTTTGTTGGAAAGGATACAGTCCACATGCAGCTGTTGTTTAACACATCAACTGTACGCACTCAATCCAGGGACAATTATCTTTACTGACATTTGGCTTTATGAATAACACTTAGAAGAGTGGTTTTCTTAGAACACAATTATGACCAAACAGACTGTCCACTTTTGTTGAGACATTTAAAATTAGAATTGGGTGCATTTTTACGAAAGTCTACTAAACTAGTGAAAGTGAATTTGTTCTGTGCACAAGCTGTCTTAAATAAAGCTTGCCATTAGGGTTGGAAACTTTAGTAATTTTTAATAAAGTTCTTTATTAGTTAAAGTCATTGTTTAATAAAAAAACCTATAATACTTGTTTAGCTGCACAAAAATGAATGTGATGCTGAAGGAAACCACTAGAACAGCTAGACTCCTAAAATATATAACATTTTAAATCTGAAACAGCTGAAAATTCTTTGTTTGAAACAACTTTTCTGTACTACTTTTTAATAATTTGTTGTCTACAATACTAAGAATAAACTGATAATCCACACATGTATAAGATGAGGAACTAAAATATTTAGTGTCTCAGTGCAGTCAATACAAAACGTATAAGATTATATTTATTTGATTGATCACAAAGTGGCAAAAAAAAATGTGCACAGAACTCCGAAGCCTACAAGTCAAATGTTGTTTGTTATATAACTCTTTTCTCTGTCTTGCAAAGTATAGATCAGCCTATTATGCCAAATAAAAAAATAGTCTTCCTGTGACTGAATTCTTAAATCATTTATAACTTCATGCAGCAGTAAGTATTTTAATGTCTTTTTATTTTTTTTTTACGTTTAGGGTGTGTTTACATGTGTAGTTCGCTTCATTTTTTTCGCATCAAATCATAAAAAAGGTTTAGTTTGTTTCGTCAACACAAGCTGGGATTTTAAACTGTTACCAAAGAAAAGAACATGTCTATTTTTTCTATTTTTTTTTTTTACGCAGGTACTGTTGCCCAAATGCTAATACGGCATGTTACCATTAAATTTTACCTTCTCAGTGCTTCACGTTTTAACTCTTCTTTTTTAATTTATTTAACTAATTTTGTTTCCTTTTGTTTGTTTCCGCTCTCGAAAAAACTAAACGTTACATGTTTTTTTAGCCAATTTATGAGGCTCTTCCTGTTTGAGCTTGTCTATGGTAAACTTGAGGTTCACACTTGAATCAAACCATACCAGAGAGAGACCTCTGTTTTGGATGGGTCTCAGAGCGCGTGTTTGATGGCACTGAGGTTTGTCCGGAGCATTCACACTTATCCAAGTGAACTGTGCTAACAGAGCAGCCCCCAGAGTCCATTTGAACTGCACCAAACATGGCAAGTGTAAGTCTCCAAAAAGGACCAGTGGATTTAATTTATGCTGTGTTTAGTCAATCTGGAAACCAGATAAGGTAGTAACAGCATTGCTTTACTCCTCAATGTCTTTTCTAAGTCACTGTTTTTGTGAAGTAAAGCATATTTTCTTGTTGCTTTTTGTCCAGATTCAACACCCAGTCACCCCTCACAAACGACCCCCGTGCTGAAGAAAGTCCCCAGCAGTGCCTCGTCGCGACAGAAGGACAAGGTCAACAAGAGAAACGAGAGAGGCGAGACTCCCCTTCACATGGCGGCCATCCGCGGAGACGCCAAGCAAGTCAAAGAGCTCATTAGTCTGGGGGCAGATGTCAACGTCAAAGACTTCGCAGGTACGGTACCCTGGGAGGGGTTCAGGCCATTACAGCCATTAACGACATGAACGTCCTTTGACTACAGCTGATTTAAAATTAACCTGAAGGGAAATGTCAAAGTTGGACTGGATTATTACTACATTGTGTACACGCTTAATGTTTTTAGAGCAGCTTTATGGATATTCAAATATCCTGGAAATAATAAATTTAAGTGTGTATTTAGTAAAAAAATAAATCAACTGCAGTGGCTCAGTGGTAGAGCTGTTGTCCTATAACCGAAAGGTTGGCGGTTCGATTCCCGCTCTCCCCACAGTTCATACTGCCCGTTGTGTCCTTGGGCAAGACACTTCATCCTTCTTGCCTCCAGTGACACAGCACTGTTGTATGAATGCGTGCGATTGTTGGTGTATGGTGTGAGAATGTTGGGACAACGGATGAAAATTAGCTTACGGCTACATTCTGTCATGTTTACATTCATATGTATATGTAAATATGTATGTTCATTAACATTCACTGTCCCAATCAAATAAATTAATAATAATAATAACTGGCTTTAGCTAGAAAATGCAAATTCACATGTAAGCTGGGAAAAAAGGGGTCTGGGTTGTGATTGTTTTGATGTTATTATCAATTAGTTCCCAGCTCTGCCAAAGTTCCTAGTGGTTACATGGTTATATATAAAGCTATACATGTTGACAGTGGTATGGAAATAACCTCATAGTTAACCATAATTACTATGTAATTTCCTAACAACTTCACTATTATCATGATATTAAGTTTAAGTTTAATGTTGAACTCTCTGACAAGGCTCAACACATGAACACAGAGGAATTAAATGGGGTCTATTGTAAATGAAATGATTGTTAATGACCAAAGGTTGTATGAAATAATCAAGAAAAAGTATTTGTTTTAGTGGAATTTAGTGCAATATTTCTCTTTTTTTTACCATGACAAATTCCTATAAATTTGTTAAAAAAAATTAAAAAGGTTTTTCTTTTCAGGTTGGACTCCGTTACATGAGGCGTGTAATCTTGGATACTACGAAGTGGCCAAGGTGCTAATAGCTGCTGGCGCCGAGGTGAACACCCAGGGTCTGGACGATGACACGCCGCTTCACGATGCTTCCAGCAGCGGCCACAAGGATGTAAGAGACTTTTTACATAATAGTCCTTTATTCTGTCTTTAGAGGCTTCATTAGGCTACAATAAAATACAATAATGAACTCAATATATTGCATTTGTTTGACTTGAAAAACAACTTTATAAACACCTTGTTTTTGCGGAAAACTAAAGTAATGGAGGAGTTATACTTTAGTGAAGAGGTCAAATCCAGTCATAATCAAACTCACTGTGAATTGCTAGAGAAATGCTCTTGCCTTTCCTTTTATGGCTTCCTAACTCATATTTGAAGCACAAAGGTCGTCAATAGAAACAAAAGGGACACTTAATTAAACCAAATTTAAATAATTTTAATACCCTAATCCTGTTTTTATTTCAGATTGTGAAGCTGCTGCTACGTCATGGTGGTAATGCTTTCCAGGCCAACAAGTGTGGAGAGCGGCCGGTGGATGTGGCAGACTCTCAGGAGCTCGAGCAGCTGTTGAAGGGCGAGGTGCCACTGTCGGACCAAGATGAAAGCTCTTCAGGTATTTCTAAAACAAATGCCCACTTTTGTCCAAGAGTCTTGGATGTAATCTCAAGACAAATCAGTTTAGTTTATGTTACAAGAATTGTTTCAATATAAATACAAGTGGTTACTCTGTTGACACTGGGTGCTTGTTTTCTGTTTATTTATGACACAGATTTATCCACAGAGAGGCTCGAGAGCAATACTAACCTGCTGCATTTGATGAGCACAATTGTCAGGGCCACTTAAACACAAGCTGCACGGTGCAAGGACGTTTATCTGTCGCTGCCAGTTTAGTTTGCAGCGTGACAGAGAAATGTTACACCAAGGGTTGTGTATTGGCAAGCACCTGGCAATATTATAAGTTTATTTTTATTTATTTTTTATGTTAGAATTACCAACACATTCACGAGCAACAGTGTATGAAATACATTTTATTTAATCATCAAAATAGTGAGCTCTGAAACTGTATAGCACAACATTTATTTTCATTGTCTGTTTGTGTTATAACTTTTTAATATTAAAGCCTTTTATTTCATCTGTGCAGAGTCTGAGGACCCTCCGTCAGTGAATCCCTCCAGTGTGGACGACATTATGGACGACTCTGACACCGAAAAGGACTCGGATGGAAAAATTAAATCATCCTCTGCTGGCCTGGACGAGTACGAGTTTAAAGATGAGGAAGAGGAGGAGGACTTGAGTAAAGCCCTGAATGACCGACACATTCTACGCAGGGAGCTCCGACAGAGGGAGAAAGAGGAAAAAGACAGGAATCATGTGACGGGTAAACAAAGCGGCAAAAGCGAGAAGTCCAAAAAGCAGAAATTGTCCCGTGTCCACTGCAGCTCGGATTCGTCCAGTGACGAAATGGACAGTCTTCCCGAGAAAAGAAACTCGCCCACTTGCTCTCAAAACTCGGAGAGCCACAATACGGACTCAAGGTTGAAAAAGGACGACCAAAAGGACAAGGGCAAAGTTAAGAGGAAAAGTAAAACTCTAAACCGAAACAAGGAAAACCAAGAGGATGGAAAAGAGAACAGTAAAACATTAGTACTGTCGCTCGCAACTGTGTCGGAAAGCACTGAGAAAATCCGAGAGGAGGATTCATTCAAGATGTCGTTCAGCCCCAAAGACGACTCGTCCGTCCACCTCTTCCACTTGTCGTCCATAAAGTCTCCCAAACTGAACCACAGCCTGACGGATAAACAGACGCCGCTTAAACAGGAAAACGCCAAGTGTGTTTCACTAAGCGACGGCTCGTGTCCCATCGACGGCGTCAAGTACAACCACTACACAGAATCGGACTACTGCACAGAGGGCTCGAGCACCAAGGGCTGCAAGCACAAAGAGAAGAGCAAACACCAGCAGAAAGATGCCAGTGTGGACGGGGACGATGGCCGTTTGAGTCCATACAAAGACGGAGGGATTGGAAACAGCATAGAATGCTCAGAAGGGACTTTTAGGAAGACTGACCTCGACGGGAAAGTGGTGAAGAAGCATAAACTTAAACACAAGGAGAAGGACAAACACAGGAGAGAATATGAAGCAGAGCGCAGTCGGCACAGACCAAAAGAGGGCAGGAAAGATAGCCACAGGAATTTGGAGTTTGACCGAGAGTTTTGGAAAGAGAATTTTTTCAAAAGCGATGATACAGACGAGGCAATAAAAAAGGAGAATGAAGAATCTCCGGCTTTCAGAGAAGAAAGAAACTCAAAAGAAAAACACGCGGGCAACAAAGAGAAAAAGCTGAGAGATGAACGAGAAAAGGACAAGAAAAAGGAGAGAAAAGAAGTTAAAGAGGAGAAAGTGAAGGAGCAGAAGCCAATCGAGCGTGACGAGAGAGCGGACGGCCACAGCTCGGGGCGGATTTCAGAGGAGTCTCTTCAGAGCAACAGCCTGAAAGACGAGACCGAGGAGCAAGCCGTGAGCGGGTTCACAGCTGATCAGGAACATCTGGAGTTGTCGGAGAGAGGCTCACGCGAGAAAACTGACAAGAGGCTCACGGGAAAAGAGAAGGAGTCTGAAAAAATGGAGAAAAGACACGCCGACAGGGAGAAAAAAGTTAAAACTGAGCACTCGGATAGAGCTGAGGATCGGTGGAAAGACAGAGAAAGAACAGGAGATAAAAACTACAAAGAAAATGAGAAACTGAAATCTTTGTCTTCAGTAAAAAAGCATGAAGACGGCAGGAAAAATAAAGATAAGACAGAAAAACGGTCTGAAAGAGACAGACTGGACAGAGAATACAGTGTAGGGGATCACAGAGAGAAGGATCGCACCAGCTCTGATAAGAAGAGTAAACCTCAGGAGAAGACCTCTGATCACAGCAAATCCGAGCGCTCAAAAGACCGGGACTGTGACAAGAAGAGGAGAGACAAACCAAAAGATGCACCTGTGTCCTCGAGCTCCAACCTGAAACTCCTCCTAGAAGAAAAGAGGAGCTATCTGTCGGAAAGTGGCAAACTCATATCGACAAAATCAAAGGATGATGTTGTGAGAACTCCAGAGAAAGAGCGCGACAGGAGAGATCGTGACAGAGACCCGGACAAGCACAAGGAACGAGATAAGGAGCGACACAAAGAGCGCCCCCAGCTGGTCAAGAGTAACAAGACAAAAAATAATGAGTCTGAAGTGGACAAGGCTAAGTTAAAGCCTTCTCCTGCTCCACGGGATGCCAAGCCGAAAGAGAAGCGTCTGGTTAATGACGACCTAATGCAGACCAGCTTTGAACGAATGCTCAGCCTAAAAGATCAGGAAATTGAGCAGTGGCATCGGAAACACCTCGAGAAGATCAAGCAGAAGGAACGAGAGCGGCTCAAACTGCGGCCTTTGACGGATTCATTGAAGCCCAAACCTAAAGACAGAACGAAACCCGAGTCGTGTTTAAGTAAAGAGCTGGTGCGCTCGAAAAGCTCTGATACAACGGACGTCCAAAGCAGAGATAAAGGCTTAAAGGAGGGCAACAGTCCCAGGACGGTGTCTCTCGACGGGAAGAATTTACCCTCCATCGGTGCTAAGGTCATCTCTGTTGTGGAGAACTGTCTGAGCAGATCTCCTCGACCGGACGGGGACCGGAGCAGCGGTGTCATGTCCAGGTCTGTGTCGTTGGCTTCTGTGGCCAGCTCCGAAGACTCGAGTCACGCGGTGATGTTAACCCCCAAACACACGGAGTACGACTCTGACGTGAACATGGACGCCTCCGACTCACAGCCCGCCTTCCTTCAGTCGTCTCTCGTCATTCAGGCCTCCAGGTCTCCGTCTGTTCACGATCCAGATGTGGCGCAGAGTAACCGGACCCAGCTGTCAGCGGGCCGACACGAGTCCCCTTACCTCAGGGCTATCCTGGACGAGGACGCCAACTCATCCAGCGAAGGAAGAACAGTTGAAAATCTACCAAAAATCAGCCTGACAACAGAGGAGCTGGGAACTAGAGATGTCCCAGTAGAAGGAGACAGTCAAACAGAGCCGCAAAATCCAGGTTTAGCAGCTGATATTGTCCCAGACAAAGAGGGGAGCTCTCCTGGGATGCCACAAACTCTCTGTAAAGACTCCTCAAATAAAAACTTGACACTTCCTCCGACAGGCTTAACAGAGCAGAGAGCAACTTCCTCCTCTGAACTTCCTGTTGTGAGGGACTTCCAGTGTTTGGTTGAGGATATAAAAGCTGAATGTCAAGACCACCCAACGACTAATGAAGGGTCTGAGATTTCAGGGTCCCCAAATTCTAGAATACAGAGGAATCCAGATGTAAGTGTTAATACTGAACAGACAGAACTGATCTCTGAAAACAAATTGCATCAAAGTGCTGACAAAGACGATGAAGAAAACATGGAGACAAATTCAGAAAACCTCTGTGTTGAGAGTGTGGCTAGTCCTGTTCCTTCCACAAGTGCTCACATTCCCGCTTCAACTGCAGTCGAAACGTTGCCAGGTTTTCGCAAAACGAGCCCAGAATCAAACTGTACACAGGACGAAATAGATGTGGATGAGAATAATGACCAGAAATTAAGAGGAGACGATAACACAACAGGTTCAATTGTCAATGCACAGTTGGAAAAAAGGGAGAGTGTGACGCCAGAATTAAGCGCTGAGGCCAATACTGAAGAGATGTGTGGGTTACAACAGAGTTCAGAGTCGAGTAGCGCTGTTTTATCCGAAACTGAAGGTCAATCGGGTCAAAGCAGCGAGACTGAATCGCGAACAGAGTCCAACCCAGAGCCAATGGAGGTGGACTCTGCCGACGACAAACCTGAGCTGTCATCTTCCTCAGAGGAGCACCGTCCCGTCCAGTCGCTCTCTCAGACGGACGTGAGCAGTAACACCTCGGCCAGCTCATCCCCTCGATCGGAAAACCGCGAGTCCGACTCTTCCTCCGGCACCAAGATCAAGGTGCGCTCCACGGACGACGAAGTAGACCTCCACGTGCCGCACCCTCGAAAGAGAAAGATGCCCAAAGTGTCGTTGTCGCACTCGTCCTGCTCTCAGCAGGACAAAGACAGAGGGCAGCAGTCTTTGGCCGCCATTGTGGACTCGGTGAAGCTGGAGGAGATTGAGCCATATCAGACGGAGCGGGCCAACCCTTACTACGAGTTCCTCCACATTCGGAAGAAGATTGAGGAGAAGCGTAAAGTCCTGTTGAGCGTCACGCCCCAACCTCCGCAGTATTATGACGAATATGTGACTTTTAATGGGTCCTACCTCCTCGACGGGAACCCACTGAGCAAGCTCTGTATCCCAACGGTGAGTTTCATAAGTTTTGTTCTTTTACAGAGTACGCACATAAAGCTCAAACACAAAAAGAAATCAGGAAAAATCAATGGAAATTTAAAATGGATTATTATTTTTTTGGTAAAGGTATGGATTGGCCTGATCAAAATTGTGAAATAGGTAAAGATATTTTGAATAACGCAACTCATAAAAACATGGTACCTCTAATAATTATTACCATCTTTCAGAAAGTTCCATAATTCTTAGTTAGTCCAGTATCAAGATGCAGCTTTTTTACATTACAGCAAATACCTTTTTTATTTACTGTGATATTTCATCACATCGAGACGAGAAGTTCAGTGAAAGGTCAAGAAATTGTGGAAAATTTTGCACAGTCCTATTTTTGTAAGAATTCCTGTCTCTGCTTTGTTTATTATTATTATTATTAGGCCAATAGCGCTGTCACAACGTTTAAAGAAGTTATTATAGCAATACTAGTCCAATGTTTTTTTTGCCTGATTCTTTCTATTAACACAGAATGTATCAACAAACAAAGATGGTTTTATGTCTACTTTAAAACACCATGGGATTCTCTTTTATCTGTTAAATAGGCACAATACAATTATAATGGCTTCAAAGCGATAAAATAAAGGTGTATGAACCCTGACTGTTTTACTTTAAAACCATTTTCTCTTTTTCTTATGACCAGATAACGCCGCCTCCATCATTACCTGAGCAGCTGAAAGAAATGTTCAAACAACAGGAGGTGCTTCGTATGAAACTACGACTACAACACAGCATTGAAAGGGTGAGGCCATCTACTGTGTCTTTTTATTCTAACTTTTGACAAGCTGATGATGATCGCGACATCTTCTGCTGTAGGAGAGAAAATGTCACCTTTTGACCTTTTTTATTCTTTTGGTCTCGTTTTAGGAAAAGCTGATTGTTTCAAATGAGCAGGAAGTCTTACGAGTCCATTACCGAGCGGCGAGAACACTGGCCAATCAGACTCTGCCTTTCAGTGCCTGTACTGTTTTACTGGACGCTGAGGTTTACAACATGCCCCAGGACGTCCAGGTGAGTGTATGTATTACCTTTCAATGAGTACTGGTTCCAAATAGAAGCCATAATATTACCAGAAATTAACTAATAATGAGTGTTTTCTGTGCGTTTGTTCAGACTGAAGATGGAAAGACGTCAGTGAGAGATCGATTTAACGCCAGACAGTTTATGTCGTGGTTACAAGACGTGGACGACAAGTTTGATAAACTCAAGGTAAGGTTTACTTTAATCAGTTTGATCATTTGTCCTAACGCTCACCTGCACCTGAAGAAGTGGTGTGGAATGTGGCAGTGAAATTAATAGCTTTTTTTGTTTTTTTTTGTAGGATTATGATCTCAGTTTACAAACCATGTTGATTTATTTTTATTGATTTATTTATAGCCTTAATTACCTTTTTATACAGATAATACCTATATACTACTCCTTCTAGTAAAATAAATTTAGCTGTATACTGCCTATTTTCAGGTTACTGGGAATAACAAACCTCATTTTAACCCAAATATAAATAATAAAAACTGTGTCAAGAATTGTGTGCAAGTGGGTTTAATAGGGATTTATTACAGCCAGTTCACTGTGAAAGAAATCCTTCAATTAACTTATAAAGCACATATTCAATCATACACAAGTAGGACATTTTTTCCCCCGTCCAACAGAATGGATACAAGTCAAAGTAAATTACATTAAATGTATCATATATTTATATACAGACAGTAAGTAATTTATTTATATAGCACCTTTCTCAGATAATTATCACAAAGTGCTTTACAACAGTGTTTTTACATGGAGCTTCCACTCACCCATTACATTCACTCCTGGGGCAGACAGAGAGGGGGGCAGCCACACAACCGGCGCTCACAACCTTCTCCTACCACCACCAAACACACCTCTACAGTCACACATTCATACACCAGTGCTATGGACACTGGAGGCAAGGAGGGTTAAGTGTCTTGCCCAAAGACACAACGACAGTATGAACTGTGGGGCGAGCGGGAATCGAACCTACTACCTTTCGGTTGAAGGACAGCCGCTCTACCACTAGTACTTGGACTGCCAAATACTTATTGTCACGGTACTGTGCCAGGATAGACATCAAAGGTACAAAGACGTTCTCATGTTTCTTGTGTTTAATTCTAATTTAGTCCTGGTTTAGACAGGACTGTGTCCAAGTTAAACATCAGATATTTCCCTTTAGTGTTATTTAATGACTGTCTCTTCAACAGGGACTGAAGTCTTTACTTACAACACCATTAATGAGTGAGTTCACCTACAATTATTTGGATTTTTTGTCTAAATGAAACCTTGTCTCTGTCCCTCTCAGACGTGTCTCTTGATGAGGCAGCAGCACGAGGCGGCCGCTCTGAACGCAGTGCAGCGTCTGGAGTGGCAGCTCAAACTGCAGGAGCTGGACCCGGCCACCTACAAGTCCACCAGCATCTTCGAGATCCCAGAGTTTTACATCCCGCTGGTGGAGGTCAACGACGACTTCGACTTGACTCCGATCTGAGCTAAAGGTCCCGTGTTTTAACGACGGACACGAGAAACAGCTGCTCGTTCAAGTGACAGAGAAATGTGAAGCACTTAGAATGTGGCACGAGAGAGCACTTACAAAGACAGATGTCCTCCAGAGCTCTTAGTCCCGACAGGAGCCGTCTCCTCCAGGACTCGCTGTTCAGAGTCCGGTCTACAGGACGGGCCCGAACAGTTGAGACCAGGCCGAGCGACACGAGGAGCCACGACACAAGTGCTACTCCTCATCAGCGGATTCACAGCTGAACGATTTCCAATGTGTTCATACATAATGTACAGACTGTGCTCTTAATTTTTTAACTTATTTTATACATAAACTGTGCATTTGTAAATAGTCATGTAATTATTGTTTTAAACCTGTAAAAATAATAGATATTTTGATTGTAAACTCGTTCTGTCTCCTGTTTTAATGGACCAAAGTTGGTTTTTATATCGAGTGTCCTCTTCGTCCGTGATGTTCTCTTGTTGTTGTTGGCTTCAGACTTAAGCACGTGTTGGCTTTTATTTTATTGTTTCTTCTTCATCTGGAGTTCACGCCACAGCTGGTGTTCTTTGACTTTGGCAGTTAAATGCTGTGCATGCGTTGCGTGTTTGTACTTTTTTCCTAAAAAGCTGTACTGTGGACTCAATTGTGGGGTTTTCTGAAGTGTTCCAGCTTTTGTTTGCTCCATTGTGTTTGCCCTTTTCACAGCCTCACTCCTCGTGTGTCGTCCATTGTGTCTTGCGCACATTAAACACAGTAAAGTCTGCTGTGGCTTCCAAGGAAAAAATAAAAACATACTTTTACAGTTTCAATGTGAGATCACAACAAAACCTATTTTTTCAACATAATGCCTTTTGAACGATAGTTCTAAAAATGTCTATTTTAATATTTACTTGTTACATGACTTGTACATATTTGTAAAATATAATTGAATAAATTTTATTTGTTGTGAAATGAAACTATTTTGACTTTTTCAGTGATTTTATTTTTTACATTTACATTTATTAATTTGGCTGACGTTTTTATCCAAAGCGACCTACATTGTTCTACAGTAATTACCAGTGTTACAGCCACTGGAGGCAAGGTGGGTTAAGTGTCTTGCCCAAGGACACAACGAGAGTGGGGGAGTAAGAATCGAACCGCCTACCTTCCGGTTGAAGGACGACCACTCTACCCACTGAGCTACTGCGCCCCTCATTTTAAAGAATGAGAGTCTTGCAGTTACAGGAAATTTAAGAACAAAGTGATCAAGAACCCTTTATTTGGACAAGATGACAAACCCCTCTGACAGAAATTAGTCTCTTGTTCTTTTAGTCTGGTTTTGACATTGAACTTTTGATTCCTCAGTCTTTATCTTGAACCTCACATCCACACAGTTTAAAGTTTTGATTGATTTCTTGAGTTAACAAGAAAAAAGGCCACTTTAGCCTTAATGAGATGTTTGAATGGAACAGGAAAAGGTTTGGTTTAATTAAATTACAATTCCACCAACTAATGGCGTCTCTAAAGGCAGAGCACTCAAGGATTTGAACAGATGTAGTGTGTGTGGTGTGTTTTTATTGAACAGTAGAGGGCGCTGTTGGCAACAAGGCCCAAAGAGTGTTGTGTTCAATTTTATAAAAGTTTAACAATATATTACTACCTTTGTGAACATATATATATATATATATATATATATATATATATATATATATATATATATATATATATATATATATATATATATATATATATATATATATATATATATATAGTTAAAACATTTTATCTTTAAATGTAAGAACATTTTTATTAGAGCAATAAAAAGATTACAATTGTATTTGAGTAACAAACAAGCTTTTCTTTATTTAAAGGTATAATAAATTAAAATTTTCACTTGACGCCATTTCTCCACAATTGACCTCAAACTCTTGCACAGTTGGCTCAATGGTTGGCTCCTATAGACCCACTGCGTTTGTGACCTCTTTCCTGTTGATTGTTTATGTCCCGGAGGCGGGAAGCGGAGCCTTTGATGTCGCCGGGACAGCACGCGCAGCAGACACGCGTGGCGCTGATGGCTCTTTCTTCTCAGAGACTTTTACAAACGAGCGTCACAGCGGGGGTCATCCTCAGAGGCCCGGCTCAGACCTGGTCCTCTCAGATCAGAGAGGTCTGAGGACACGGGACACAAAGGTTTGAACAAAGTTTGAGTCAAGTTTTAGACGGACTTGACTAGGTCTCAGTTGGATTTGAACCAGTTTTAGATAGACTTGAAGAGGTAAGAGCAGATTGTTATAAATCTGGTATTTTTGAACGGGGGTTTAGTCTATAACCTACTGTATATGCAGGTCAGTTTAGCGAGGTTTAGATGGACGCTTTAGTTTAAACTGAACAGCGTAAATTGGTTTTGAACAGCTTTTTGATCGATTAGAGTAGTTGTTGGTTGTAGATGGTTTGAACAGGTTTTATTTGGATTCAAACCAGTTTTAGTTGGATTCAAAGAGATTTTGAATGGACATGGACAGGCTTTTTTTCCAGATTTGAATAAGTTTGAACATATGTAATTGGAATTTAACTGTTTTAAAGCAGGTTGTAGTCGGATTAGAACCGGTTTTAGTTGAACTGTTTGTTAAATTTGGATGTATGTAAATGATTTTGAACAGGTTTCAGCTGGATTGGAACAGGTTCTTGTTGGATAACCAGGTTTTAGATGGACTCAGATGTGATTTAGTTGGACAGAAACAGGCGGTCAAACTTGAAAAGGTTTTGACTTGATGACTTGATTTGGTTTTAGTTGGATTGGAACAAGTTTAAGATAGCCTTGAACAGTTGTAATTAAAGTTGAACAAGTTTTTCATCTATTTTAATCCGGTTTTATTTGGATTCGAGACGGTTTTATATGGTTTCCTCCTACTTCGTGTCAGTTGTTAGCCGTATCTGGTCCCGTACATGTACAGTACAGTGCAGTAAATCCCTGCCTGTACAGAAGTCGGTCACATTAAAACGGAGTGTGTCCCTTTAAGGCGCCCGTCCGTCTGTCGCTTTGTGCGCGGCGGAGACACTGACGCCCTCTGGACACAGCAGCAGCAGCACCATCCTGGAGAAGTTCAAAGAGAAAACAAACCGAGAGTCCTGCTCCGAAAACCTCCAGAGAGAGCGTCCTGGTAAGTCTCCACACAGCTTTGACTCGTATTTATCCCACATTTTACTCCGTTTTTGTGCGTTTTAGCGCGAGCGTAAAACCCAGAGTTGAAAAAAGAAAACACGTTCTTGAGAGTCAGGAGCTAATGTTCCTCACATGTTTTCTCTGGTTCAGTCAGAAAACTGAGAGCAGAGCTGACAAAAGCACAGCTAAAGCCCTGGAGAGTCTTTGTGCTTGTGTTACAGTCAGAAATGGTGTTGTGTTGTTGAAGCTGATGTGTCCAGATGTGGATATTTACCGCACAATGAGCCGAAGTGAGCTGCCTTTGAATGAAATGTGACGCCTTTTGGAAAAACGAGCAGTGTTTACATGTTACAGCCTGCGCCACTGAAGCATTTAAAGGGTTTAATGTCACTTACAGGGCTTTTACTTAAAGAAATGTGGCCTTGATTAGAGGCAGTGTTAAGGAAAGAATATGTGTAATTAATGGAAAGTGTGGATTTTATTGTGAAAAATGGGAATTTATTGGTGATAAAGTGGCACATTTAGTTCGGAGGAGTAGTTATTTGTGATCAAGGCTTTCAGAAAACATGGTTTGGGTGGATTTTAACAAGTTTTTTTTTAGACTTGACCAGGTTGTAGTTGGATTTAAACATGTTTTAGTTGGATTTTAAAAGGTTTTATTTGGATCGGAACAGGTTTTAGATAGATTTGACTTGGTTTAAGTTGGGTTTGATTAGGTTTTTAACAGATTTGAATGGGTTTTTGATTACCTTTATATGGTTATAGCTGGATTTTTTTTAATTTAAATGAAATTAAACAGGTTTTAAGGTAAGATTTGACAGTCTGTGTGTGTTTTTAAATATTCTTTAATTGAATTTAAACAGGTTTTAGATTACCTTGGAATCATTTTGAACAGGTTTTAGTTGGACTTGAACATGTTTTGGTTAACTTTGAACAGAAAAGGTGCTGAAATACAATAATCTCCACTGTATGTTGTAGTGGCGTCATAGTTTTCCGGAAGCTTTGCTGATTTGATTTTTGTTTGTAGATTTATTAAAACAAGAATAACAGCATCATCTTTTGTTTAGGTTGAATATAAAATACCTGGATTCTAACATTTTTAGTTGGATTTGATTGGTTTTAAATGAAATTTTAGCAGTATTTATTTGGAACCGTTTGTAGGTAATGGAGACTGTGATATTGTCCTCACAAAGTAGTAACGTAGCAGGTTTTTCCACTTTCATGTTTGTCTCCTGTTGTCTCCTTGTGTTCCTGCCCTGTTTTTCATCTGATCATGTTGTTTTTTTTTGGTCTCAGTTGTGTCTGTGCCGTGCTGGTGAACCGTCAGGATGAGGCTGATCGTCCCAGTCACCGCTGCGCTCCTCGTCTTCCTCTCAGGACTGTCTCTGAGCTTCGGCTGCAACAAGGCTCTGTGCGCCAGCGACGTCAGCAAGTGTCTCATCCAGGTTAGAGACCGATGTCTGCTCTGGTTCAGTGAAACTTAAACTGTAGAACCTTTTTAAAAAGACAGGTTTTAGTCTTAAACAGGTGCTAATTGTCTGTGAACTGGTTTTAGATAGATCTGACCAGCTTTATTTGGATTTGAGCAGGTTTTATTTGATCTTGTTTTATTTTGATTTGAACAGGTTTTAGATGGATTTGAACCGGTTTTAGATGGATTTGAACCAGTTTTATTTGATCATGTTTTTGATGGATTTGAACAGGTTTTAGATGGATTTGAACCGGTTTTAGATGGATTTGAACCAGTTTTATTTGATCATGTTTTTGATGGATTTGAACAGGTTTTAGATGGATTTGAACAGGTTTTAGATGGATTTGAACCGGTTTTATTTGATCATGTTTTTGATGGATTTGAACAGGTTTTATTTGATCATGTTTTAGTTGGATTTGAACAGGTTTTAGTTGGAGTTGAACAGGTTTTAGATGGATTTGAACCGGTTTTAGATGGATTTGAACAGGTTTTATATGGATTTGAACAGGTTTTAGATGGATTTGATCCGGTTTTATTTGATCATGTTTTATTTGGATTTGAACAGGTTTTAGATGGATTTGATCCGGTTTTATTTGATCATGTTTTAGATGGATTTGAACAGGTTTTATATGGATTTGAACAGGTTTTAGATGGAGTTGAACAGATTTTAGTTGGATTTGAACAGGTTTTATTTGGATTTGAACAGGTTTTATATAGATTTAAACAGGTTTTAGTTGGATTTGATCATGTTTTATTTGGATTTGAACAGGTTTTATATAGATTTAAACAGGTTTTAGTTGGATTTGATCATGTTTTATTTGGATTTGAACAGGTTTTAGATGGAGTTGAACAGATTTTATTTGGATTTGAACAGGTTTTAGATGGAGTTGAACAGGTTTTATTTGGATTTGAACAGGTTTTAGTTGGATTTGATCATGTTTGATTTGGATTTGAACAGGTTTTGGATGGAGTTGAACAGATTTTAGTTGGATTTGAACAGGTTTTATATGGATTTGAACAGGTTTTATATGGATTTGAACAGATTTTATATGGATTTGTACAGGTTTTATATGGATTTGAACAGGTTTTAGATGGATTTGAACAGGTTTTTGATGGATTTGAACAGGTTTTTGATGGATTTGAACAGGTTTTTGAATATTTTAATTGTAAACTTGTTCTGTCTCCTGTTTTTAATGGACCAAAGTTGTTTTTTATATCGAGTGTCCTCTTCGTCTGTGATGTTCTCTTGTTGTTGTTGCTTCAGACTCATGCAGCCCGCTGAGTTGTTTAATCCAACCCACCAAGTATTTTCCAATTTTTTTACCGATAATTCTATTATTGAGCACAAGAGAGTTCCCTGTGTTGCCCTGGACCTCCACCAGAGTCCCATGTTCTAAAGTGGCCTTTGAGGATCTAGAGTCAATGTTTCTAATACTGTGTCTTTGAAAAAGGTGAACCCCAAGTGTAGGACTTTAATAAGAGTTGGCTGGGACTCCAGTGTTTTATTGGGTTTGTAGGGCTGTAACGGAGCGCAGCTGACCCGTGTCGTACGTGTGTGTGAGGCTTTTCGACTTCTATAGCGCCTCCGCTGGTCATTGTTGCTGACTGATTAATCAGTCACATGATCACTTTGACTCTGTGATTGTTAAAACAAAAGAGTCAAGTGAGCTGAAGAAGACTCAGACATGACAAGTTCTAGCCTTGTTTTAGAGAAAGACAATAACTCCAGCCGTGTGTGGAAAACGAAGTCTGTGCGATGCATTCAATTGCAGCTGGTAAATCTGAAAACTATACAATATAAAGCTGTAATATCTTGTTTTTTTATCACTACACTGTCACACATGCTTGTCCAGTATCTCTCTGAGTTTGTCCTGGAGTAGTTTCATCATCGATCACTGCATAATTCTCTCATTTAAACATTTAAGGTTTTTGTTGAATTTGAAGAAGTTGTATTTAGATTTGAACTGGCATTAGTTAAAATTAAACAAGATTTTAGCTAGAGTTAGTAACAATCATTGAATTTGTTGAATTTCTGTGTTGCTTTGGTTTAATTTTGTTCACTGACCATTTGCTGCTGATAAAACATTTCGTTGCTCTCTCAGGATTAATGTGGGAAGATTACCCTCAAGTGGAACCAGGTTTTCATCTTTTTTTATATAATTCTGCAACTGTTTTGTACAACCTTCTCTGAACATCATAAATACAGTATACAAGTCATTTCTGTAACACTTCTGAGCTGAAGTCTGCCGTTTTCTCGACATATTCCACAAAATATCCAGCCGTGGTTGAAATAAAAAGTTGAGATAAATCCTGCCTGTGTCTTGGAAAAATGTGGAAATGAGAACAAAGATGGCATCTGCAGCGAAGTATGCAGCAGATGCATTCCTGTGATAAGCTGAGCCTCGTCTGAAGGTTTTCGTGTGAGCAGCAGAGCCCCACTGTGCTGTTCCTGAGAGGTTTTTTATTTTATTTTGGGTCTGTAAAGTTTTAACTCCAGTTTCTGCTTCGTTTGACGTGTGTTGACTTTCTAACATCACTTCCTCTGTCATATTTTCCTTCATGTCTCCAAACCAACGGAAAATGGGCTGTGCCTCTTATATTTTTTCGGGATTTTTGTTATTTTAGAGAAGAAAAAATCATATGTGTTAGCGTGTGTTTCTGCCTGTTCTGTGTGCTTTTGTGGCCCTGCCTTTTTCATTAACATCTGCTGTATTTAACCACGAGGAGGTCTGACCTGTCTGACCTGTGACTTACACAGCTCTGAGACAGGCTCAGGAAGAAAACAGAAGAATGAATACATCTCAGTCTATTTTCTCTTTCTTTGGACCCTTTTGACTCGACTTAATTTATTAACACCTTTTTATATAACATCTTGAGTCCACATTAAATCAGGTCATAATAAGAACTATTTGGCCCAAGAATATTGCACATCAGTTCTTCTGTCCATCTCCGGTCTTTCTGTGGGGAGTCTGCGTGTCCTCCACGTGTTCCAAACACATGTACAGGTCAAATGGAAACTCTAAAGTGTCCTGAGTGGATGAATGTGAGAGTGAATGGTTGTCTGTCAGTGTCTGTCTCTAAGTGTTAACCCTGCGACTGACTGGCTACTGTCCAGAGTGTCCCCCGCTTCAGGCCTAAAGCTGCTACATTCAGTGTTTTGTTTCTAAAAGTTAAACAATGTTTGCAAACACTAAATGTTTTCCACTGCCTGCTCCACAGCTCCACTTAGTGTATAAGTATAACTAGTTTAAGTGTTTTTTATTTTTTGAACAAATATTGAAGATTGAATATTCAAATTTTTCTGTAAACCTAATTCTGATACGAGGCTATGTCCGAATATGCTCTTAAATGCCCCTGTTGTCTACTCAGTAACTCCACATCTTTAGTCCTCAGTTCATCCAGGTGCTTTATTTCCCTGTAGCCTGGACGACAACCTGCGACCTCTGCCGACACCGACCCGTTATCTGTCAGAGAGCGTTTCCCTGAGAAACTTTCCCCCGTTTCTTTTGATCAGTGGGATTTCTCTTTGTCTGATGCTCGCGTTTTACGCTCGGCTGCCGTGTCCAGTCATTTGTCTGGAGCTCCCCCTGAATGCCCTGAGGCTGGGGGAACATGAGGAGGGTCGGGTCAGAGCGAGGTGTGGGCATCTGGGGAGGCTGTTCTCAGGGTGGGGCTCATGACCACTTTCTCCACAAAATGTCAGACCTGTGGCTTCTTTAAAGAAACAGTCCAGTAGGTTTTTAAAAAGGGGTCAGTGAGATGAGATTTTAAAGTCTAGTCGCTCAAAGGGTAAAAGTGGGTCCGTCTTTGTGCTTTGTGTTGGAACGAAAGATAATCCTCACTTAAGGCAAAAAAAGGAAACAAAAAAATCCCTTTTTAAATTTAAACAGAAAACATAAATGTTGTTCTTTTTCCCAAAGACAAAGCTTGAATTTATTATCAGCAGCTGTTTCTGGTTTTATACAGGGCCAGCTTCATTAATTTAAACATTGTATTTATCGACTACAACAAGGAAACTGCAAACCATGAAATTAATGTTCAGAAAAGTGAGAATAAACCATAAACAGTCTATATTTACTTCAGCAGCTAATTTTACCACTAGCCTCTCGCTGCCACACACCAAAATGTATTCTTTCTTTAACATTAATTATTAACAATTCATCCAAAGGTTTCTAAAAGTCTGTTTCAAATACGTTTTATTTCTCAAATAGAGACTCCACCCTTAGCCGCAGGTCGATGGGGTCATTGTTTCTGTAGCAGGCTCTACTGTCCTGGACCCTACAGACTATAAACACATCCCTCTTGAAAGGGTTAGCTGAACCAAACAGTCCCGTACAACTCGAACTGTACCCATAGTGTCTGCTACTGAATTTTATAAATCCACTTATGTTACATAGAAGGTATTAAGATGTTATTTTGACATATGTTCATTTAAAATCGACTTTCTTGTTTAATATCACTTTCTTTGTATTTGGTATTTAATGCATGTCTCTAAATCTTAATGTAACCTTTAATGATGATTGTGGTGTGTTGTTGTGACAGTGATTTAATCCAAGACAACAAACATTACAAACAGATATTTCTCATAACTTTCAAGTTGGATTTATCAAGTATTGTCTTTCATTTTCTACCTTTTTATTCTGTTTTGGTTTGTGGGGGTTGCATGTATTCTATATAAATGCACTCCACTGTGTACTATTTTCACCTCTGTGTGACTCAGGGCGACTCGGGCCACCTCTGCCAATTAAAACAATCCTCTAACTTTAGCTTGTGTCGTAGTTTACTTTAGACTTTAAAGAGCAGAGAAATGGAAAAGTAGAGTCTGCTCACTTCAGAACAATCCTGCGCTCAAGTGTCATTAAGCCAAAACTTAAATAAACATGTTTAAATCTCTGGAAAAGACTTACTGCACTTACAAATCTACAAATAATGAATGTTTTTGATAGAAAAAAAGTTTATAAAATGGAAGAATAGAAAGTTACTGCAATAGATGTTGTTCTTTGCTATATAGATATTGTGATTGAAAATATCACAATAAAATGATACATTTGTGATATATTGTAAAGTCCTATACTTAAAATGTAATTTTTAAAGACAAACAGATGGAAGGAGTGTTTGTTATGACTGTACACGACTGAAAACAGCATTAGCCCCAGGTTGGTGCTCGAATGTGAGCGCCTGATGACGGGTCTTACCCCGCTGGGCTCGGCCTGAAGGGACGATGTGGGGCTGACTTCCTGTGGAACCGTAAGGGACCGGTGCAAAGTGGATTGGGTGGAAGTCAAAGGCGGGTTCCTCGCGACCCAATCCCCGGACACGGAATCTGGCGCTAGGGACATGAAATGTCACTTCGCTGGCGGGGAAGGAGCCTGAGCTTGTGCATGAGGTTGAGAGATAGTTGGGCTCACCTCCACGCACAGCTTGGGTTCTGGAACCCAAATGGACTCTACTCTACTCTGGAGTTGCCTGCGGTGAGAGGCGGCGGGCTGGTGTGGGCTTGCTCATTGACCCCCGGCTTAGTCATGTGTTGGAGTTCCCCCGGTGTTGCTTCTCTGCGCCTTTGGGTCACATGGCAGTGCAAAGTATCCGGCCTTCTTGGAGTCTCTGGGTGGTGGGACTGCAACGCTCACGTGGGCAGCGACAGTGACACCTAGAAGAGCATGTTTGGGAGCGCTGTCTTGGCTGCAACATGGCCTGGTGGTAGGAGACCACCACGAGAAGAGCCAGCTGAGGTGGCTCAGGCATCTTTTTCAGGCATGTTTAATTGCCCCCTGAATGTGTCCCTGGGGGTGTTCTGGGCATATCCCAAAAGGAAGAGACCCCGAGGAAGACCTTGGACACGCTGGAGGGACTGTCTCTCGGGTGGCCTGGGAAGAGCTGGAGGAAGTGTCTGGGCAGGGGGAAGTCCAGGCAGCTCTGCTTAGACTGCTGCCCCCTCGACCCGGTCCTGGTTAAAGAAAATGGATGGATGGACTACTGAAAACATAACTTTAACATATTTGTTTCACTTTGTTACACCAAACACTTTAAACAACATTTTATTTTTAAATCACCGTCATCTGCATTTGCTCTATTTATTTAAAAAGGTTTGCATTTTTGGGTAGATTCTGGCCTGCACTTTGACTGATGATTCAACCTTGTCCAGAGAATTTCTCATGTTGCGTTTTTATTGAGGGCCAAGAACATGGAGCTGAGCCCATCCCATAACTCTTCTTCTCTGAGCAGTAAAACACATAAACAAACCCGGTTTGTGCTCGTACTCTTTGTCTCCGGGGACGAGAGCGGCGTGTGGAGGTGGGATTGAAAAGTGGGTGAGTCGGCTGCTGCCAGAGGAGTTCCTATTTCTCTCCCGACACGAAACGGGGAGCACATTCCTCCACGTCAAGGTCACCCGAACGAGCAAGGAGGGGGAGAACACCTGGAGGAAACAACATGGCCTCTCACTTTCTCCCTCCTCCCCTTTCCTTTCTCCTTTGCTTCTTTTTTTTTTTCCTGCCACGAGTAAACAGCCTGCGATGATAAAAGCCTCTCTGATGACTCACTGTTGAGGGATTGCAGAAACCACACACGCTTCACTTAATCACCGGCCTCTAGATTCACAAACCTCTGTTTAAACTTCTGAGTAATTATGACTCACAAAGGTAGAATTAGACTCAAACCAAAACGCTGCCTGGGAAAAATGAGCATATGCCCTAATGTACTGCTTACTCACATGAACAGTCTCGTTATACGGCAGACTCATAATGTCACTTTAAAATTTGTTTAGGGCTTTTGCTCGGCTGTAGACGGGCTTCGGTGAACAGTAATGGGACTTGTGTTTTGTGCAGGAGCTGTGCCAGTGTCGTCCGTCCGATGGGAACTGCTCTTGTTGTAAAGAGTGCATGCTGTGTCTGGGGAACCTCTGGGAAGAGTGCTGCGACTGTGTGGGTGAGTTTTAATATAAGGGCCGGACAATATAACGCAAATGTGTCACAATAAGTACAATCACAGTCTCCTAACCACAAAAAACTGTAATGTTAGAGTATTGTGTGTATACTGTATAAGGCAAGACAACTACACTGTTTTAAATAAAGTTGTGTAGCAGACAAACAAAAGTTAGTGGCTCCAGAGTGAACAGAGAAGTCCAGTCTTGTATCTTTTTTACTTTGCCAGACGTGGCTTTTCAATATTGCAACAGTCCACAAAGTAATTTTGCGTATGGTCTGTTTTCCTGATACTGTAGTATTTCCACTTGAGTTGTGTCTTTTATGTGTTTTAGGTTCTCACTGTAGAACTGGCTTTTATCATTAAACCAGCATTAACTCAAAGAAAGACTTAGGTTTGACCAAGTATTTCAAAATACTAGTTTATTGGACTCTAATTTTCTGATTATGACATTAGTCTTGTTTCCATATTATTTCACAATTTTGATCAGTGACATTTTAGGAAATTGCCCAAAAGAAAAAAGACAAATTGGGTGTGTTTCCATTAACAACAGAGAAATGAACAAACGCTTTGTGTGTTAGAGGTGGAAATTATTGTCAGATTTTGGATTAACCTGTGAAAACAATATATATTTTGTGTGCAAAAACACTACAGATGCTACATACACCACAGTTAATGACATTAGAGTGGAGCGTGTTAGTGGCTTTAACGTCTCTGTCTGCATCACTGAGCTGCTGGTGAGTGAAATATGTAGCTCTGACTGTGGAGTGTATCTCTAAAAAGCTGTTCCAAGTGTTGCTGCTGTGATAGTGATGAGTGTGAGCTGATGGAGAGTGTTCAGCAGCATCTGGGGGCTTTTATTAATGGTGCGTTCTGTTTAGAATTGAGGGAAATAAAGCTCTGCACAAACATAAACTGATATATACAGTGGAAGCCTTGTGCCATATTTTCAAAATGCCAAAACAAATGCATAGAATTTCCATTTCTGTGGCAATTGTATTACATCACAGTTTCTTTTACCTTTGCAAAATCATTAATGCACCTCCCGTTTGGTGTTTACCGCAGTTATATTATTTTGCTGTTGTAATTTAACGTATTTTCAAAGTACTGATAGGGGGTTATACATTTTTTTGTTATAAAATATCCTCACCAAAGCATCCATAATGAGCATTAAAAAAAGACAAATTACAAATAAATTGACACAGATCTGTAAACAGTGGCTGGTTTGGAACAATGTTGTGGATGTGTTTCTGGTTTAAAGGTTAAAGTGAGAGCGGTGTATCCAATCACTTTTTCCATCAGGATAGTCCTCTCTGTGCGGCTGGTTTAAACCCACCATTTAAAGACATGCAAGTAAACTAGATGAATATAAATGAGTATCCTTCAGTGTGTGTGTGTTATCCCTGTGAAAGCTTAGTGTTTTTTACTTTCGCTCAATAGTTACAGTACTTTATGTTCGACCCAGTGATGTTATGTGAGCTAACGCATACCAATAAAGTCACCTGAGTTGTGTTTTAAAGGAGGAAGCAGCCGGAAATGAGTCCAACAGGAACAGAGACCTGCTCAAATGAACTTTGACTCTGAGGCTTTAAGGTGAGGGGCAGCGGGGGGCGTAAAATTCCAGAGTGATCCAAAACAACCGGATTTGTGAAACAGGAGAGGTATCCATCGGGTTAAGTCCTGTTCTGGTCTGGAGCCACTTCAAACCGAGAGGCTCACACTCGGATCAGCTCTGACTGACAGATATTACTGTGTGAGCCGACAACCAGGCTTTATTAAGGCTCGTGTCAAACCGTACAGTCGCTGTTGCTGCTGCTGCACAGATGTTAAAGACAAACCAGATTCTAATGCAGCCTGAAAAAACCTGGAAACTTAAAGAAGAGTTTCCAAGCAGTGTTTTTCAAACCTTTTTTGAGTTAAAGCACATTTTTTTAAATGCAAAAAATGACACACTGTACCAAAAGGCAGTTTATACAATGACATTTTGGTCTCTTAATGTGTTGGGGGCTGAGGGCAGCTTAGATGAACACAAAGCTGATATCCTGGGAGGAATTAAAAAAGCTCTTGCTCAAATGCTCTCAGTCTCGCGTTAAAGTTACTTTGGACCATGGCAAAGTTGGGTCATTTTCCCCACACACCAAACAAAACAGAGTTGGTATAGGATCTCCAGTAAACGTAAATCCATTTGAAAAATAACTTTCACATTTTTCCCTTGACCAAAACAATTTAGCTCTCTTTTTACTTCTTTCATTTGGTCCAAAAGTCCGAACTATCTCCAAACAAGCTTTCACAAGAGAACCTTGAAGATTAAAAGTGCAGTGCAGCCTTAATGGGCGCACAATGAAAGCAAGTCTGTGTCTGACCTTTACACTCTCCAAAACGGTCAAAACAATCACGTAAATTTCTCGTCACCGGTGGAGAACAGAGGGAATGTGAGCAGTAATCTGTGTTAGCAACGATGCTAAACTTTTAACAGAGGCTGTTGTCCTGAGTCTGAACCATCTCTGAGCCATAAATTATTATTTCATAAACCACTCAGACCCGTCTTAAAAGTGTTCACCTGTTTGAGGCCCTTGTCAGAGAGAGATAATAATGCTCTAACATTAATTCTTACTGTTAATACATTGTTGATATTTTTTATACATAATAAATGAAAATACATAAAGGGTAACAGTTAAACAAAAGAGTTGAGAAAGTTTTACTGGGTCTAAAGAGGTTTTAGGTCTCAGCTAAAGTTGATAAGAACTAATTTTTGAACACAAAATATTTAACTAGGTTTAAAATATTTAATATCCATTTATTCAAAGTACCTAGCCTTATAGACACATTTAATTGTATCTAAACACATGTAGAATTTGATTTTATTTATGTTTATTTATAAACCTACAAATGGAGAAACAATGGGCAATACTTTAAATAAATATGGAGACAGTTGACATTTACTTAAAGACAATTGGGACCGGCCTTTGGGACGGCACTGGGACGGCGCTGAAAAAAGTTAGTCTGAACCCCTGTAAAATAATGAAAGGGCACTTGTTCACCTCTAATTTGTCTCAACTCAATTCATTAAAGAAAATTATGACAAAATAAAATCGTGGGATCAGAATCGTGAATCCAGTCGTAATTTGAGTGAAACATTGATCCCAACTTTATAATAATTACAAAAGGAGGAATAAAATCTAGCCGTGTTGTAAATTTTATAATTATTGACTGGAAATGTCCAGGAAATGATTTCTTAAAGAGTTTGAACCAACTTATGTTTCAAAGATGAAAACCAAAAGGACCAAAAGTGAAATTGAGATAAACTTTTCAGATGAAGAGCTCTTTTTAATGCTACAAAGCAATAATTTAGTTCATGAGAAACCAAAGGACTTTCTCCAAACAGAGGATTTAGTGAGAGCCAATAGGACATAAGTGAATAATTGCTGTACTGTTAAAATTATAAATGATTAAACTATTTGGAGCCAGTATTAAAACATTTTATTTAGATTTCTGTTGCATATGAGGTCTGCCATCTTTGTGTACAAATATTTTACCATTTAGGACGAAGATCCTTTCACAAAGCTTGGTCAAAATATGGCTTCTTCTGTAAAATTTCATTTCTAACCCTGTTGCCTGGCCTCTGGTCCAGTATGTTTGTTTCTTCTATAAACGTACCCTTTTCTCTGGACTGTTGAAGGCTCCGTACAGCGCAGTGGAAAAGGACCAGGGAGGAGCTGTGTGTGCCGTCTTTATCTAAAACAGCTGCTCAGCTCTGCTCCCGGCGGGTCTTTGTAATCCGATTCCTCCGTCCGATCCTTCTCTCTCCGATAAACGCCGCAGTCATTAGCTCTAATTCACTTTTTAAGGTTTACTGAGATCATATCTGAGGATGTGGAGTCATTATTACTGCTTTTGTGAGATTAAATGATGTGGTAAAAGCTCCACAGTCGAGATAAGACGGTCCTGGCTGTTGTTTGTTTTACTTAACCAGCCTTGTTATGTTTATTTAACTTTGACTACATTAAGTTAAACTCCACTTTAGCTGAATTACGAGGTTTACTGATATCAAGCCACACAGAAAGTTGATTGAAATAATTTAAATAAAACTCCTATGCATTGTCTTGAGTTGAGTTCATTGTATTTGCACAGATAAACATTTTCAGACATTTAATTTATATTTTTTGCAGGTTAAAGTTGCCAAATGTTTTGAAGCAATAACCGTATTAAACAAAATCAGCTTCCCATACATCTTAGTCATTTAGAGCATTGTTTCCAAAACATGGGGTCGGGACCCAAAAGTGGGTCGTGTCAAAAGACATTTAATGAACGGGTGGAATTTGAACAGGTTTTAGTTGGATTTGAAAAGGTTTTAGTTGGATTTGAAAAGGTTTTAGTTGGATTTGGGCAGGTTTTAGATGGATTTTAACAGGTTCTATTTGAATTTGTACATGTTCTAGGTGGATTTAAACATGTTTTAGGTGGATTTGAACAGATTTATAGTCAAATAATACAATGCAAAGAATAATTGAAAGGACACTAAAAATGAAATATACTTTATAGAAAATGGCTTTAAATCAATTTAATGAAACTTGGAAAACTAAGAAAAATATTCAAAACACAAAATTACCATAATTACTCTAAAATAGCCAAATGTAACTTAGAAAATTAGTATTACCATTAAGTTGTTTCCATTTGAATATTTCTTATATTGCGTGCGGTTTCTTTGTCTCAGGGATGTGTAACCCCAAGAACTACAGCGACTCTCCTGCAACGTCAAAGAGTACAGTCGAGGAGCTGCACCGGCCGATCCCGTCGCTCTTCCGCGCTCTGACCGAAGGAGACACCCCCATAAACATGATGGTGGTGTCGTTCCCTGTCGCAGAGGAGCTGTCCCATCACGAAAACCTAGTGTCCTTCTTAGAGTCACTGGAAACCCAGCAACATAACGTGTCTGTCCCAGGAAACAGCATCCACGCCAGCTACGACAACCAAGGTAAGCAAAATAATAATAATAAAACGCTCAACACATTTGATTATGTAATGGTTTCACTTTAGTCCAGAAGAAGGCTCGAAAGAGGGGTGGGAATCAGATTTAAATACAACAAATGAAAGGCAACTCTGGTTAGAATTTAGAATTTAGAGAAAATCCATAAGTCCAGGCCAGAACGGTCTGACAGGTGTTTTAGTTTGGGCTCTTTTTGTTGCATTGTACCTGGTTATGCACAAAGGTGAGAGGTTTCAGGTATAACATGGTGACACCTTCAGGTTCTCGTTCCAGCATTTTGCTCTATAAAACTGAATAAACCTTTCATGCTAAATCTTGAGTGTGGGGACGTGTGTATTTACATACGTCGGCTCCTCTCGTTTATATAAAAGTGTAGTATTGCATTGACCCTGCTTTGGATTTCAGGGTCACAGCTACAGAATATAATTACAGGAAATGCAAAAAGAAGATAAAAGTGTTGTTTATTTCACATGTGGCTGTTTTAGCTCTCGGGCCTCTGAGGCAGTAATGTTCCCCGTAAAGATTACACTAATAATAGCAGTGTTCCCACAGAGCTGAGCCGTTAACTCATTGCTCTCACCCAAACATGTGGTCGCACTTAACTTGAGCAAACTTATTTTGAGCCGAGTTGATGAGTGAAGAATAGTATATATACTCATTGTACTTGAACTAGTGCCTAGAAAGATAAGATAAGTCTGTCTAGCAGTATAAGGTATTCTTATTATTCAGACGTTTATTCATCTTTTCCTCTACAACAGTTTATAACATGCTAATTCAAACTTTTTTCCCCCTTATATTAAAGTTACAATTTAATGAATGTGAATGTACATAAGGTGCTCTAGAAGACTGTATAGGAGCAACTTCCGATCAAATTTAGTTTTAATATTTTACTGCTGAGCTAAAGGCGGGAACATGGAGGGATAATGGAAACAGATTGGAAGGTGGGGAATGTAGTTTCTGCTGACATCTAGTGGCTATGGCATCGATTGCAATTACATACCTTAAGCTCCTCCTTTTGTAAACAGCTATGGTAGCCTTGCAGGGACATGCTGTTGTATAAATGCAAACGCAGAGGAAATAAGTCTGATGATAATGATTTTATGTTAGAAAAATTAAACAAAATCAATTTAGTTCATAACTGTCCTACTCTTTTATTCAACAATGTATACTTAAATAGAAACATGAGTGTGCTCAGTTTGTCCTCTCTGGGCAGGAAGGAACAGGAAGAATGCAGCTTGAAGAAAAGTTTAAAGCTAAAGTATCTGGTTTTCAAGGTGAAGACATTTCGTTTCTAATTCCGAGAGACTTTATCAATTCTGAGATGAACTGGTAATAGAGTTCAAGTATGGGTGCCATCATACAGCAATATACCTCCATCCACCAGAGGGCAGGCTCCAAAAGCAATAACGCATGGAAAAATCCAATGGTGACTTTACAAGTGTAAAAATCATGTTAACAACCTGGTACATAAGATGTGTCTGGTCTCTAGAGCTGCGTTGTTACTACATCACAAATCTGCGGGGGAGGCATGAATGAATGAAAAAAAAAATGAATATGCAGTAACAGCAGAAAAGCCAGGATGTAACCGCCATTTTATTGCCCTATGGTAAGAACAATATCAGTAAATGTGGGAGCAATGAGCTTGCGCTGTCCACTATACTATTCCATTTTCCTTTCCATTTTCCATTTTAACAAAAAAAGCTTCCTTCTCACCCCTCACTCTAGTGATATAAGCTCAGCTCTCTTACCAGTTGATCTCATAGAATTGAAAATTAAGTCCAGATGCTTTTGCTTTAAACTTTTCATCAAGATGACCTGGACGACTGAGAACATCCACAGATATTCAGCTATAAATGTCTCTTTTCTTCCAATATAAATAAAAGGCAAAGTGAGTTATTTTGATGTGATTATACTGTTGTTGTGACTCATCTGTTCTTCACTTGTCTTGTTTTTATTCCAGAGAGCATGTGCACAGTGGTCTACTTCGACGACTGCGTGTCCATCCGTCAGTGTAAACAGTACTGCGAGTCGATGGGAGGATCCAAATACCGCTGGTTTCACAACGCGTGCTGCCAGTGCATTGGGCCTGAGTGTGTGGACTACGGCAGCAAGGCTGTGAAGTGCATGAACTGTCTATTCTGAAGCACGGGCACATGTTGGTACCAAATGTCTGGGCCACGCCAGAAGACTGAGGACAGAGAAACTTTGACTGTTACCAGTTAGCATTCCTCAGTTACCTTGTAAAATACACTCCAAACCCCTAAAGCCTGCACATTGTTTTACTCTGCTGTTTGTTTCACTGTATATTTTTAGATATATTTTCAATAGTGTTTTTTACTAGATGTGTATATGAATAATGTATTTTTACACTTATGGTCTGCTAAATTCCAGTCTCGTGCCAAATAAAGAACTGTTTGGTGTTAGAGACAGCTGACAGTAATATAACTTTCCTCTGATATTGTACAAAAGCACATAGTGTAAGTGGAATAGTAAATATTTGTCTGCTCTGTTGCCTGTCTCTCGCTCTAATCTTAGCCTTGAGTCTGGAAACGGATCATTTCCTGGGGGAACAACGTTGTTATTATACCATTCTAGTCCACAGGTGTTTGAGTGCTCACTGACCGTCTCATGGAAAGGGGACATTTACTGATGATGCCAGTCTCTCTGCGCCACACAAATGCTCTTTGTAATGCCAGTGTTTTTTCAAAAGGCAGCAGGGTGCCCTATCACTGATTCGGTTCCCAATTGGCATGCAAAGACGGTTGGAGAAAAACGAATGTACTCTCCACACACAATGAAACCTTGTTTGTCTTTTTTTTGATTTTATTGAATCATGACCTCATTTGCCGCTGCAGCTGTGGGTTTAGGACGGTGCCAGGGAAGTTCAGAGGACTAACGTGCTTCATATGTCGGGATGACTACCACCATCTCTGAGCACAACCACAATGTCTGGAAAAGTACATGTGCTTCAGAATAGCAAGCGGTTTTACCCAAATTTAGATTAAAGATTCTATTCAAAACCTCTATATTGCATTTTCACTTTTTATAAATAACATGTGGTAAAGAGAAAATGAAATGAAAACACACAACCAAACACTTTTAATTATTTATATACTTATCCTGCCAAAACCACTTTAATAAGCTATATTTCATCTGAGAAAGAACGCTGTTGACTTTGGAACTTCATTTCCCATCATGCTCGGTCAGTGTTGCGCATGTGTAATGTGATTTATTTGGAATACGGATAACCGGAAGCTTCGCTCGGAAATTGAACGGGACAGCACTTGGTAAAGTTTTTCAGCTTTTATATTTTGATTTATTAAAATTGCAAAATAGTTCTTACAAATGGGTCTTAACGGCTGCCAGGTAGTTCTTAACCTAATGTTGGAGTGAGTGCTAAAACGGCAGCTTTACGCGAGACGTAGCGGTGTTCAGCTAATGAGCTAACTTAGCAGGTTTGCGTCTAGCTAAAGAAACGTTAGCATATGGGGCCCTTCATTCACAGGATAACAGTATTTATTACGTCATTCAAAGTAAACAAGATTGAATTTCTGTATCTAGAACGTTGTGTGAGTATTATACCCGCAATACTGCTGTATGTGAGTTGTTATATCTGTGAAGGGTAAAAAAAAAGCCTGAAATTGGAAAGGGATACTGCTATTACCGACTGAAGATTAACAGTAAGGACAAAACACAGCCTTAGTTTAAAATAATTTCCTTTGCAGGTTTCAGTTGGTGTTGAGTTATCAAATGTTTAGATCTCAAACGTTGAAATGTGTAAAAAATGTTTGTCTCTACATTTGTTAATGCCTATATTACTTCAAATGGCAACTCCTAACTTTGAATAAGCTACAGTGGTGATTTGTAATGTTTATACATGTACTTCTTAAAACAGGTCCTTCCTGACAGTTGAGCAGTTCCGCTTTGTGTATAATACAAACATAACATAAACAGACACCTGCAGCTTCAGTATGGGTCAAATGTAAAAGCAAATGTGTAGTTTACTGCTTTACCAGGAACTCCTGAATCTGTGAGTAACGCAATAGCAACATAGTACATCTGCATTCTTAATGTAAAGAGAATGAGGGCTTATGTTGTTATGATTATGACTGTCCATATTGCTGAGGCCCATCTGCTGGGAACTCTGGAATATGGACAGTACTCTATTGCACTTTTCAGGGCAATTTATATTTGGAGCAAGAAAGGCCTGCTGAGATAAATAAATTAAAAACAAAAATAAACCTAAGGTGCTAGTGCTTTCAGATTAAAGCCAATCTCTGCTTTGTTCTGCCTCTTAAAATTTTTCTGACATTTTCAATATTAAATGATTACTTAATGTCTTTTCACACTTCATTTACTCAGCTACTGACACTTCTCATGATAAGCACACAGGCAAACATTGAAGCAAGAATGTAATATACAGCAACAAATGTCTTCATTGTTCTCATTAGAACAAAAAAGAGGAACAAATGGAAAAAGAGGTAATGCCGGCACACTTCATTCAACTTTCATTGACACCGTTTCAATCTCTTGTGGCTCTTCTGTCAAATTTGACATTGTGCTAGTTTTGCCTGGTTTTCTAGGATCACATTTTGAAACCTGGTGTGTGTGTGTCTGCAAAAATATTGAAACCCAACTAATTTTATGCATTTTAGCATGTCCCACCTATCTAGGCTTTAACATAAATGTACCACACTAAGTTCATTGAATTCTATGCGTTCACACTTGCCTGTTTGGAGCTGTTCAAATAGAGTCTGGTGGTTGCTCTGTTATAGCGGTTCACTTGGATAAGTGTGAATGCTCCAGACAAACCTCTGGGCCACCAAACACACGCACATAGACCCCTTCAAAACAGAGGTCTCGTAGAGCTTCCAAGTGAACTCTGGTACGGTTCAATTCAAGTGTGAACCTCATATTGACCATAGACGAGCTCAAACAGGAAGCCTTATAAGTTTTTGACGTATGTAATGCTTAGTTTCCCCGAAGATGGAGAAGAAAACCAACCAAAATCAATCAAAATCAAAATTAATCAAAATAAATAAAATGAGAAGAGGTAAAATGTAAAGCACTGAGAAGTTTAAATGCTATAGTAACATGCCTAATTAGCATTTGGGCTAACAGCACCATCTAGTGTCTTCCCTAAAAATGTATGTTTTTCCGTTTGGTCTGCAGTTTAAAATGCCAGCTGTGATCACTCTGCGGACGGGAGGTTTTTGCTGACAAACCTAATTAAATGGATCGTTTTCTGTTTTGGTGCAAATTATTGAAGCGGACTACAAGTGTGAACGCACCCTTATATTATACTTCTATTTGTGCTCAGGTGTGATGGAGCAGTGATGCACCAGGCACAGGAGTGATCCGGGTGCTGCAGCCATGACCGAGTGCTTCCTGCCCCCCAGCAGCAGCCCAGCGGAGCAGCGCAGGGCGGAGCACCCAGGGGGAGTGGCTCGCACCCCCAGCTCTGAGGAGATCAGTCCCACCAAGTTTCCCGGATTGTACCGCACCGCCGAGCCCTCACCGCCGCACGATGGCCACCACCACCTCGAGCCTCCGGACCCTTATGTCTCTGAGGACGACAAAGAGCACAACAAAAAGAAGAATAAGTTCAAGAAGAAGGAGAAAAGAAGTAAGAGTTGGTCCTGAACCTTTCCAAAAACAGATGTTATAAGATAAATAAGAAAGACCATTAGAGCTGTGATTGTCCAAATCTTAAGACAGATTCCAGATTTTTCTAGTATAATTGTCTGGGTTACTTGTTGATTGCCTTTTTTTGTTATGTTCTGGTTAGAGCAGTTGCAGTGTGAGAGCATAAAGTTTGACCAGCAGAACAGAATTTAACACAGTAATGATTTATATTTTCAGAAGTAACCCTTCTTCAAAAGTACATATATTAGGCATGTGGCTAATGCTGTGGTTAGTTCACTGATAACACTGGGTGTACTGGCTTTGTCCAAATTTTGCAGTACTTGCCTGAACTTTAACCTTACACTGCAGCTGGATCCTCGCAAGGTTTTTGAGTTGAAAAAGTTATGAAAATCCATCATGAACTACTCCAAGAAAAATATTGGCGGTCCAAACTCTGGCTTTACCGGCTCGTTGTGTCCAATGAGGTGGCAGCTCTGACAGGTCTGGGCGTGGTTTAGGTTTGAAGATGTAGCAACAGTTTTATCGTTATGAATGTAAACATCTGCTTTGATTGGATAAAACTGATTGGATAAAACTTGTAAAGTTGATAAATCCAAACACTGACCAGGTATTCTTTTAAAGTACCTGCCCTTTTGCAAACGCTTTCAACAAGAGCCCTCCAGAGTGTACTGAGGAACAGGCTATGTTCTATCTGAGTCAGGTTCAGGAAATTTTACAGCTGGCACTATTTTTAATCAAAATGTAATTTTCCAAAAATAAAATTATAAATGCAACATGTATGAATTAATTTTTTTTGTATATTTTAAGCAACACACGTGTTCCTGTATAGAACACATAGTCAGCACAACCAAGTGCTGACTGTGCAGCTGGGACTGCGATGTCTCAATGTCTCTTGTTCATATCAAGTGTGTTGTTCTGGCAATTTGTGTTCTTAGTAGAAGGCAGCATGCCACATCATTCATAAACAAATTTAGGAAACTATCAAAACAACATTGAGCATATTTTAAATGATTAACTATTTTGTTTTATGGCAAAAAGCCACATAGTGTTAGATTACTCAAAGGTCTTTGCCCAGTTAAGTCAAGGTCTGTATCGGTGAGCACACTACACGGAGAACTTACAAATACAGTTGTTTGGATCAAAGCCATAGCTGATCTTCAGTATAAGTACTGATCAGGAAAATGTCATGTTCATAATACTCTTAGTGCTCATATTTTGATACAATTGTGCTTCTCAACTGGACATGTTTTGCTAACTTTTATCCACTTTGCGTCAGGATTTTTCCACATCTGTATTTAGCTGCAGCAGAAGGGTTTGGTGGGAGAGAGGAAGAGCTGGACAGTTTCAGGGCACACCCAGAGCCTTTTGGAGATTTGTGATGCACCGGGACAGTTCTGGGAAAAACCCCTAGTTATGATTTAAGCTTTAAAGAGGAGACCTAAAACTATCTTGACATTATCTTGTAGCTGTGCTCTCAGACAGAGGAGTAAGGTGCAGTGGGAGCTACGCTAAATCAGACACTGACCTCTTTTCCCTGTTCTCCCCCTCCTTTGCTTTTCTCTCACACATCGCTCTTCCTGTTTCTGTTCACAGTGCTCATAGATTTGTCGTTGGGAGGAAGATAAGTAAACGGCTGTTTCTACTTTTAAGACTAACATTTTTTCTGTTTTTTTTTTTTCTGCCTTGACCAGCGGAGGGCTACGCTGCCTTTCAGGAGGACAGCTCAGCGGATGAAGCCGAGAGCCCGTCTAAGATGAAGCGCTCCAAGGGCATCCACGTGTTCAAGAAACCCAGCTTCTCCAAGAAGAAGGAAAAGGACTTCAAGGTGAAGGAAAAGGTCCCCAAAGAGGACAAGACTAAGGACAAGAAGTCCAAGGATTTGACGGCTGCAGACGTGGTCAAACAGTGGAAGGAGAAGAAAAAGAAGAAGAAGCCCACCTCAGAGACAGAGCCTGTCCCGGTGGAGGCACCCACCTTCAGGCCCATCTTTGGAGCACCTCTGACTGAGGCCGTGAAGAGGACGGCTATGTACGACGGCATCCAGCTCCCGGCCGTCTTCAGAGAGTGTGTGGACTATATCGAGAACTATGGCATGAAGTGTGAGGGCATTTACCGCGTGTCAGGTAAATGTTACTTTTTTTTTAGACCCAGTGCATGTCTAATAATCAGTGTTCACCTGTTTAATTAAAATCCCAACTTTGGAAAAGGTTTTTAAAAGTCTCTATTTAGGATTTATTTTGTTCTATTGTTTATGTTGTTCTCTATCAGGTATGAAGTCTAAGGTGGATGAACTGAAAGCGGCATACGACCGTGAGGAGTGTCCCTGTCTGGAAGAGTACGACCCCCACACAGTAGCCAGTCTCCTGAAGCAGTATCTGCGTGAGCTGCCCGACAACCTGCTGGGCCGAGACCTGACCCAGCGCTTAGAGGACGCCTGCGGGCGCCAGGTGGAGGCCGAGAAGGTGACGGAGTTTCAGAGGCTGCTGTCGGAGGTGTCCTCAGAGAGCCGCCTGCTGCTGTCGTGGCTCGTCACTCACATGGACCACGTCATCGTCCGAGAGGCAGACACCAAGATGAACATTCAGAACATCTCCATCGTCCTCAACCCGACAATACAGGTCAGAGGTTAAGAGCGGTTTATGAATACCCTTTTATTGGAATTTGAGTAGAGCACAGTATTTCTGCCAAAGCCAAAATAAACAGCAATTAAATTACAAAAAAGAAACCTCCCCCTGCAACAAACTAACCAATAGCTTTTGCACCAGTCAATCCAAGACCCTGGCCCAGTTTTGTGACGCTAATTTATTCCCATGAGACTGTGGCTGCCCCAGTTCCTTCTGAACTAACAGCAACATGAACCAAACTGTCAGATTTCTTTTAATTAGTAGCTAAAATCTAGGATTGCTGTTTTTATTTTTATTGTTTTTTTTTTTTTCTTTTTTATTTAATTTTTATTTGTATTATCTATTTTTATTAAATTAAAGCAAATATGTGTGCATTATGCAGTAATTTAGGTTATGTCCTAGGTCTGACATTCTCAATGTGGATCAGGACCAAAGTGGGTTGTGGCCAGTTTCTTTTTTTAGTTTTGAATTTTCAGTTTTTATTTTTTATTTTTTATATAAGGCAGAAGTTGGTTTGCTTTGCCTTACAAAGATTATCTGAATAGGTTTGAAATATATTGCATTAAGGTTGTGATGAAGTTTAGTTTTGAAAAATAGCTTGGTTTAGTGGGCCACAACTAAATGACGAAGGTCAAAAAGAGACCAGGTCTAAATCACTGTCTGATGTTAATACTTGCTTTGATACAGTGTGAGATTCTTACAGTTTGATAACCTTGACATTAAGGGAAAACAGTCGAGTGTAGGCTCTGTGTAGGCTCTGTGTTCTACTCGTAATCATCAATCATTTACTTTGCTAATTAAATGTTATTTTAAATAGAGAAACTGTTTCGTAAATTCTTGAAATGTACCATTAAAGCTAATTTGGTCTTGTGCCTTAATATGAATTAACCTAGAGCCAAAATTATAATAAAGAAGGGTATGTGCAGTTTATTCTTTATTTGTCAGGGACAATGTACTAATGCATTAAGCTCACTTGACTTAAGAAGAGATGCTTCGTACCAGATTGTTTCTATCTACATTTAATTCATAATTAAAATACCCCTCAACAATACTCAAAGGTTCAAACACAACAGAAAACCAAAATTGAAAAGTCCAACTAATGGTGTCAGTGTCATCCTTTAAAAAAACAATAATACCAGAAAGGGACAATGTAAACTCTAGAGATGATGGCAAAGTCTCCAGAAAACTTTAGACTGTCTGGAGGCTAGTTTGATTAACTTCTAGTGATACTGACTCCTGTTATCCTCTGACAGTCTCTTTCTCCTTCTTTCCACTGCATCAGGTGGTTGTAATGTACAATAAAACATCATTATGGATACAGAGCTGTGATCTGACCGGTTGACTCTATTTCAGATCGGGAACCGTGTCCTGTACATGTTCTTCACTCATGTGAGGGAGCTGTTTGGAGACGTACAGCTGAAGCCGGTGGTCCGTCCTCTGCGCTGGTCCAACATGGCCACGATGCCTGCGCTGCCCGAGACTCAGGAGAGCGTCAAGGAGGAGATCCGCAGACAGGTGGGTCCTCTCTAACTCCACTGAGAAGAAGAAAATGAAAAATTATTAAGTATTCCCAAGAAACAAGACGTTTAATAAGACATTTCCTGTGTCACTCTGGCGTTGTGACCTTTTTTATTTTAATTTTTTTTTTAAGGAGTTTCTGATAAATCGGCTGCACAGGGACCTCCAGGCCGGTATCAAGGACCTGTCCAAAGAGGAGCGACTGTGGGAGGTTCAGAGGATTTTGACAGCTCTTAAACGCAAACTGAGGGAGGCCAAGCGCCAGGTAAGACTGTAGTAGCCGGTGTTTGTATTTGTGTAAGCAAAAGGTAAAGTGGGATTTATTTGTATTTTTCATCTTTTAGGAGTGTGAGACTAAAATAGCCCAGGAAATAGCCAGCTTGTCAAAGGAGGATGTTTCAAAAGAGGAAATGACCGAGAACGAAGAAGAAGTAATCAATCTCCTTTTACAACAGGTCAGTCATTCATAGAAAGGTGATCTGATGGTAAATAAACCTTTGATTCCAGTTTTCTTTTCATGTTCTTTTGTGGAATATCTTCTGTTTGGTCAGGAAAATGAGATCCTGACCGAGCAAGAGGAGCTGATCTCTCTGGAGCAGGTGCTGCGGAGACAGATTGCAACAGAGAAAGAAGAAATTGAGAGGCTGAGAGCAGAGATCGCAGATATACAGAGGTAAAAGGACAATAGTGTATTATAAAAATAAAGAGCATAGTGTCTAATCTGAAATTGTGTGCCTGTAGTCGACAGCAAGGTCGAAGCGAAACTGAGGAGTATTCATCCGACAGTGAGAGTGAGAGCGAAGATGAGGAGGAACTACAGATGATTCTGGAGGATCTGCAGAAACAAAATGAGGAACTGGAGGTGAGAAGATGCAGAAAAAGCAGGGTTCAAAAGAATCACCGGGTGTTCATCAGACTTAATTAGACAACCAGACAGTTCCACACATATGGAGCCTTATAACATCAATCAAAATGCAGGTATCTGGTGGAGACGGAAGCTCATTGAGGGGCGTCTCCAAATCTACTTGGTCCAATTTTCAGGGCAAAGATGGTGGTACAAATAGGCACAGGAATAAAGGCTGAATTTATCACAGATGTTTGGCTTTTAATTATATTTAGTTTAAAGTCATTCAACTGTGATATTTTATTGTTTCATTTATTGTAAGTCTTTTTTAATATTGGATGAGCAGACTATTAGAAGAATACTAAGCATTCAGACAAGCCTATACTTTCTTATCACTCATTTTATTATAAACAAAGTCACTTACATCCAGATTTTTGTTGTTTTTATTTATGTCAAGTTTTATGAGCGATCATTTTAACTGCAAATCTTCTGTGATGCATCACTCTGCTCCTAAATTTACTGCAATTTACACAAAATGAAGGAACCACAAAAACACAATGTTGACTAATAATTTATTATATTTGAGGTAGCAGGGCTAATTACATAAATCCTTTTGGATACATAACAGAAATGAATTTGTCTTGCTTTTTGCTTTGTCAGAACAAAAACACCCATCTGAACCAGGCCATCCACGAGGAGCAGGAGGCCATCCTCGAGCTCCGTGTCCAGCTCCGTCTTCTCCAAAGCCACAAACTACAGCAGGAACTCACCGTCCAGCCATCCGCCGAGCAAGCCCCGCCCACACAACAACCAAGCCCCGAGGCTCGTGGCGAGGACCAACCCAAACGTGCCGCTGCTGCTGCTGCAGCGGTCCCCAACGTTGATACCCCTGCCTCGACCAACGGGAAGACCACCAAGGATCCTTTGAAACCCTCCCCGAACAAAGACAGGAGAGACACCAATATGTGAGATGTCTGATGTGTTTTGAGCTGGTGTCTGTCTCTGACCCTGTCCCATAGTTTCACCATTCCCTGGAGATTAGCTGGAAAGGTGAGTTAATATGGCAAAAATATAAAAATAATTATGAAGTATCACATTTCCTGCTTTAGTTGCCCTATTAATGATTATCAAATAGTTTTGGTTTCCTCCTTTTGGACATAAAACAAAATAAAAAAGTACATTGTAGCTGTAATTATTCAGCTATTTTAAGAAAGACTTAATGGGACCAGAAGAACCCAATACATACTGTTTGAGTTGAAATAGAAAGTGTATTTTTCTGGTTTAGGATAAGGGCACTGTAGTAATACCAGTGTTTATGGTTTGGTTTCCATCAACAAATTTATTTATGTTAGGATTAAAACCACTGTGCCGTCAATAAACTCTTGAAAACTCAAAGAACCACTAAAACAAAAGTCCTGTAGAATTCATAAGTATAAATGCTATATATATTTAAGATGAAGAACACAGAAGCTTATATGAAAAATGCATTCATTTTAAATTTCAGCTCTTAGTAATATATATGTATAAATACTGTATATCCTAGATGCTTTCTTTAAATAATCAAAGTGGTGTTGTACCACAGAAGGTTTAAATGCAAATACACCACAAGTATATTCCCCAGTGTAAAGTGAAAAAAAAAAAGTTAGTTTTGTGACATAGTGTTGCTCTATGGTGCAATCTTTTTTGTCTCTGCCTCTGTTGCACAAACACACACACACATTAAAGCATTAAAAGAAAGTGCTTGACATTTACCTTTTCTGCTCACTGGCTTCTGTAGCTTGTTGTTTTTTCTGGTTACTCAGCATTTTCACTGGCCACAATTACTTTCACAGGATTAAAACTGACAAATCCAACTAAAAACAGTTTCCATGAAAAGACAAAATTTATGTTAAAGATAACTTTTGTAAGACTCAAATGAAGAAAAAACCTCACATTAAAAATTTAACAGAATTTAACCCAATCTTTGGCCTCTGAAAGAATTCTTATTAACTATCGCAGCCCCTCACAATTTTGAGTCTGACAACACGGGTCTAGATCATATAAGATATTATAATTATGGTAAATGTTGTATAGAGCTTTTTGTCCCCTTCTTGGACACCCAAAGTGCTTCCATTTACCCCTTTCACACACTTGGGGCAGACCGAGAGGGGGGCTGCCATACACAAGGTGCACACAGGCTACTCTGACCACCACTAAACTCACTTCCACACTCGCACACGTTCATACACCAAAATAATTATATAATAAAATAGAACTGTAAAATGTATAGTTTGAGAATTCATCCACCAAAATGGTTAGTAATAATGACTTACCAGTTAAAAGGGGAAGTCTACATGCTTTTGGCAAATGTTAATGTCAAGCCCTGAGGTAAATAAGTTAAGCTTCATCACACTCTGGTTAAGCTTCAGTGTATCTCTTTGTGGGCATCAAAACCCATTTTTTTCATTATGTCAATCATTTCTATTCTCCGCTGAGCTTCAACTATTAGGAAGTGCTGTCTTTGTTCAGAGATATTTAAAGCAAAGACATGGCTCACTTACTGTTCTCCTGTACATTATTGTAAAATTTCAAACATACTGTATTTCCTGCTGTTCCGTTTTGTTGTGATATTTTTAATATTGATGAGTTGTGTGGTGTGCCTCTGCATTGGTCACTGGTAAATCAGTTTGTTGTTTTTTAATCCTGTGACTGAAACGGATTGAGCTAATTTTATTTTTTCATGTGGTCCCAAGCTTTTCTAGCCTGTTGCAAATGCAATCATGCTTTGAACAATAAAGAGTCAATCTAATTCACTTCCATGATACTGTTTTATTTTTAATATATATATATATACAAAATTATATATTTTTGCTTCAATACGTCAGGTTTGAATGTGTAGTTTTTGGTTGCATCTGGTGGCCGAATTGTATTTCTTTCCTTATTTTTTTTTTTTTAAGTTTTTTCATCTGCTAACATTTACAATTGGGACATGTTGTGTATTTGTGTGCATTTTTTTCAGTCAGCAGTCCTTAGTTTGTCCCATTTGGGCAGCCGTAGGAACAAGAACAGGAGGTTCATAGAGTAAGCCCAACTTAAAAACATCAGTTACAGGAACCCATGTCTAAGAATGTTGCAAACTAGGCAATTAATAGGGCTATATTAGATTTATTAGTATTTTAAAACAGTGGTCATGTGTTAACTTTTCAAATTCATATTTATCAAGTTACATTTATCTTACTTTATGACTAATGTGCACAGATTCATAATAAATGTGTATCAGGGCATCTAGTTTTCTACTGCCCTCTAAGTCAAGAGAAACCCCTTTTTTCTTATTCACAGCTGATTTCAAAATGTGACTGTTTTATTCGAGTTCAGTAAACTGTTTTGAAATAGCATTTAAATGTATTAATTTTTGTTCTCCACCCTGCACATTTTGAATCCACTGAATTTAACTCACAGACATATTACTACATACAACTTACAGTATATCAATAAAAGGCTAGTATTTGGTTTGACGTGATTTACTTTTATTCTGAATAACATTTCCGGTTGTTCTGTCTCCTGAGCTGAAGAATAGGTTTTATTCTGAAGGACATTTTCGGTTTTCTTCCTTGGGGCTGGGTACTGTTTTATGCGAGAAGAAGGAAAAAAAATAAACCATGACGAGACAAAGACGGTGACTAACATTGACAAACAATGATATAAAACCTAACCTAACTCATCATGGCCATAAGGGAGCTCAAGGTTTGCCTTTTAGGGGTAAGTCACGGATGTTTTTATGTCCCATTCGCGGAGAAATTCCTTCATTTGCTTGCAAATGTGTCAGAACCCCAGAACATTTTGACGGTAACGGACTTTAAAGCTATTTGTCGCTATTGATTTCATACACTTAAGTTAACTGTTAACGGTAATAACGGCCGCTCGGGGCTAGCTTATCTTGTTCAAAACTAGTAGGCTACCTACCCTTTTGCTGTTTGCCAAGTTGTTAAAGTATATACAAGCGCATTAATATTTAATAACAGCAGTCTTCATATTAGTGTTGCGTTTCATCTGTTTGCGTAAGCTAACTTTTAACAAATTTTAACTGAATATGGTGTCTTTTTCCGCGTTTGATAGTTTATTAGCCATGACGTCACCATTAGAAGTTGCCGTTAGTTTCCTGCTGCGTTTGCAAAACACAAAAACAGACTCCCATTATTATACCTGGGACAATACTAGACAAATATTGGGGATTTATAAATTAATTTGGGAAAAATGTGTAACTTTTTAAATGTTCGAGAAACCAGTCTGAGATAGCTTGAGTTTTGTGACATATTGCATTATCTTGCTTGAAGTAGCCATCAGAAGATGGGTACATGGTCAGCAACAATACTCGGGTAGGCTGTGGCGCTTAAACAATGCTCAGTTGGTACTAAGGGGCACAAAGTGTGCCAGGAAAATATCTCCCACACCATTACACCCCCACCAGCCTGAACCATTAAGACAAGGCAGGGTGGATCCATGCTTTCATGTTCTTTACAACAAATTCTGACCCATCTGAATGTCAACGTTTTTACAATCTTCTATTGTCCAGTTTTGATGAGTTCTGTGTGAATTGAAGCCTCAGTTTCCTGTTCTTAACTGACGGCACCTGGTGTGGTCCTTGGAGATGGTATTCTGCAGACATTGGTTGTAACAAGTGGTTATTTGAGTTACCGTGGCCTTTCTATCATCTTAAACCAGTCTGCCCAATCTCCTCTGACCTCTGACATCAACAAGGCATGTTTGCCCACACAACTGCCGCTCACTGGATATTTTGTCTTTTTTGGACCATTCTTTGTAAACCCTAGAGAAGGTTGTGAGTGAAAATCCCAGTAGATCAGCAGTTTTTGGAATACTCAGACCAGCCCGTCTGGCACCAACAACCATTCCGCGTTTAAATAAGTCACTTTAATCCCCTTTCTTCCCAATTTTGATGCTCGGTTTGAACTTTAGCAAGTTGACCTCACCACATTCCTTCCTTCATTCATTTTCTACCGCTTAGTCTCGTTAGGGGTCCCAGGTAATGGAGCCTATGCCAGCAGCTTTAGGCCTTAGGCGGGTACACCCTGGACAGTGGCCACTTAGTCGCAGGGCTGACATAGACAGTGACAGACAACCATTCACGGAAGTTGGCTTCGTCACATCTAGATGCCAAAATGCATTGAGTTGCTGCCATGTTTGGCTGATTAGCAATTTGTGTTACCAAGCATTTGAACAGGAATTACATTACACAATAAATATAGCCCTAGTTCTCCCTCAACTTTTCTTTAAATAGTGCTTACCTCTGCTGAACATTACAATTAATGTTTCAAGATAAAACCTATATTTATATAATTATATTTTAGTATGTTAGCTTGTTTTATAAATCACTTTTTAACTAACTTTTAACAAAATTTGTGGGCAACTGACTCCTGTCTGTCAATCCATATGGGATCAATAAAAAAAACGCTTAAATCAATCTCATTTACAAACATAAATAAAATAGATGAGCATATTCAGTTTTAGCTCTGTCCTTCTGTTCACTGTTCACAACTAACTTTGGATAAAAACGTTGTTAAAGCAGAACTAAGATTTGCGCAGCTCCCTCTACAGCTTCTTTCTGTGAATCACACGTTGTAAATACTCCTAGGGCGGCTCTGGACAACAACGCTCACCAGCAGTACAAACACGCCCGTAACTAGGGTTTAGAAATTCTTAGTGAATATTTGCTCCTAAAACTGTATAATTTTGAAATCAAGTCATTCAGATGATTAAGTGGAATATTAAATATTAACAACATGTCAATAGAAGACATTAAACGTGACTTTGTTTTTCTTGCCATTCATACCTTGTCTAATGTATCTAATATGAAGAATTACAGCAAAGAATGTTCAGAACTTGTTATCTCATGGTTGTAGCCAGAAAAATTTAACCTTTGCTTCATACTTGAACAAGAAATTACAATTTTTTTGTAATGCTCTTACAACAAATTGTAAGCATTCAGCAACTACCACAGTGACCTACTGTATATTTCTCAAATAGTGTCTGTTTCACTTCAGTTTGTGTCAGACCTACTACTTAGGTTACATCAATAAAGCTTAATAAACCTGACTAATTATATGCAGTTTTGTTGGCTATGATGATGATGAAAAAAAGGTGTATATGCCTGGGAAAATCACAAAATGTAAAAGTATGAGACAAAAAACAGACTTTTATTATGCCTTGCAATATTACATACATAGTTTTAACAAAGAGAGTTTTTTGAATAGGCTACATTGCTTTTTGTGCAAATGACCAGCATAGCTTAAAATAACTTCGTCAAACATAGAGTTGTGTGATGGACTGGACAGCAGTAGTTTACCATAAAATGTTACAATAGCTGCATCATATCACACGTCTCACTTCAGTGTGTCACTTTCAATTTTCTATTTAGAGTTAGGAGACTCATTGTAACAGGAACTGACAGTGGTTCATGTGACCAGAGACTTTCCTAATCAATAGAGTTAAAGAGTGACTAATGACCCTCAGTGTGTGTGGGGGGGTGTCAGTGATGTGTGCCGCTCTGTTACAGGACACTGGAGTTGGAAAATCTAGCATTGTTTGCCGATTTGTTCAGGACCATTTTGATCACAACATCAGTCCAACAATAGGGTAAGAAAATGATTGATCAAAGAGTTGCAAATTAATAAGGCATATGACTCGCGTAACTGCGGACACTGCTGTAAAAGATTTGAATTAAGTTAGACATAAAATAAAAATCATATTTTAGTTTCATACACAGTGTTATATACAGTTTTTTGGAATCTCTTTTTACTGTTCATTACGTTTTCTTGTTTGTTGCAGAGCTTCTTTTCTGACCAAAACGGTACCATGTGGGAATGAATTACACAAGTTTCTGATCTGGGATACGGCCGGCCAGGAACGGGTAAGAGATTCTGCTGTTGTTAACAATAGCCTCGGGTCTCTGTCTGTAATTTACCTGAACATTTCTTAGGTCTTTTAGGAGAGTGATAATTTAAATAATTTTTATTTTATTTTATTATTAGTCACCTCAAAAAAATTTTTTGTCAAATGCTTACTTTCAGCATTTGTAAGCCCCTCCCACTCAGAACAGAATATTCTAATTTGCTGCATTTGTGTTTCCACTGCATGGTCCAAGTTTCCGAGTAGGCATGGGACGGCATGAGATTCTGACAGTGTGATAAATATATAGAAAAATATTATAGTATTGCAGATACAACTTTTAATGGTTTCTGGTAAATTAGTGAAATAATGCATAACAATAGAATATCCCCAATACAATTCTTTCAAATACATGATCCTTATCACTTTCTGGTCTTGTCTCTTCAGCTCATTTTACATAAATGTTCTGCCTCCGTATTTGTGTTTTTGAATACCACAATTATTAAGGCACTTTGAATCCGCACTAAACTTCGGAAACGGTTATTGGCCCATGCCTATCTCTGAGTTAGGAAGTGTGTTGTTTTAATGTCCTTTCAACTCAGAAAATCAGAATACGAACAATACTATTAACTAAACCACCACATTACTTGTTACTATCATTTTTTTTTCAGGCAGCTTACAAGACAAGTTTAATAATTGACTTTGTTAGAATTAAAATCTAAATGCTAATAAATACTCAATAGCGAGGGGGCACCTCGATGGCTCACACTGTCAAGCGTGTATCATAAAACCAGAGGGAAAACTTGACTCCTGACTTGGGTCTGTTTCCTTCAGGTCATTCACACAATCTTTTGCATTATTTCAGGGACTTGTTGAAAAACTGTTCTTTGCTTTTCTTTGAGTCCTGGTCACTCTAATGTAGGTAACGATTAACACTTCAACTGTAGTAAGATAAGATAAGGGTTGATGTTTAATGTGTAACTTAATAAGACTTAGCTGCCTATTAATGATGCTTAAAAACAATGTCAACACACCAATTTTTATAGTTTATTTTCTGAGCAGTCTTCCACGACACATGAATGCAGCATTACACTTTTTTAGAGACCCATTTTTACTTGTACCCTGCAGTAAGTAAGAGGGAGCCGTGCTTAACATCGCAAATTTCTTTGTGAAAACTATTGTTTAGGAGGGACCTTCTCTTTTTGGCAGTGCCCGGTGGACTTTACTGACTTTTATAAGCATGGCAAGCATTCTAAAATGAATGGAAACATTTCAACTCAATTTTATATCATTCATTTAAATTGTTATTACATTGCACCACGAGGCTAATGTGGTACAAGTGACACATGGTATTATGAGGCTTACAGAATTTAGATTTAGTGATTCATTTGATAAAAGGTGAGTTGGTTAGAGTAGCCTATACGTCAGAGAAATGCTTACTATGTGTGAAACTTACAAAGGAAACAAATAATACCCTCATAGCTTGGTTAGGTTAAAGTCTCCCTATTGAGCTTTCATTCTAGTATTGGGCGTAATATATCTTAGCCATTTCTTATCTGAAAGGTAAGTAGTGGTGCAGATTGCAATTACAAACCTCCACCGATAACACAAGGAAGTCTCATGAAACGCTGAAAGGATTATTATTGAGTTATATATTCATAAATGCTCATGTGGAGAATGCAATCAGTGTTTTTCTTAATATTAAACTGAGGTAATGTGGCATAATGTGTAAAGTCCACAAGTTTTTTTTTTAAATCTTACCTATTTTCTACAATGTTTTTTTGTGTCTTTTTTTTTAGTTTCACTCTTTAGCCCCAATGTATTATCGAGGATCAGCTGCTGCTGTTATTGTCTATGACATTACCAAACTGGTAAGACTTGCATGATTAATCTATAAGAAAAACACCGTGACAACATTTAATCCAATAATTTACTTCAGCTATAACTGGTACACCACTTTTATAAGCCTTTTATCCAAAGCTGTCGCAGTAAAACTCTTGTTCTCACATTTCCCGATCTGTTGTGTAAAACAATAGAAGCAGGTCTCACACTCTAATGTGAAACTCAATTACATTTCCATCACCCTATTTCCATGAGCTATAAACACCATTTTCCTGGCCATATAAGCAAAACCCACTATAATGCTAATCTAATTCCATTGCTCTAATATTATAGCTCTGTTCTCTTGACCTTTCTTAAAAAACAGTGCTTAGCTTCCTGTTGAAGTACATCCATACACTTGTTTGAACTTGTTGGGCAGGACTCTTTCCAGACGCTGAAGAAGTGGGTGAAGGAGCTAAAGGAGCATGGCCCAGAGGACATTGTTGTAGCCATAGCAGGGAACAAGAATGATTTAGGAGACATCAGGTAAAACAAGCTCTAAAAAACATACACGCTAAAACTATATCTGTATAAACCTGGTCTTTAAGTAATGCATAAATCTGTTTATTATGCAGGGAAGTTCCTATGAAAGAAGCGAAGGAGTTTGCTGAATCAATAGCAGCCATCTTTATTGAGACCAGTGCAAGAAACGCTGTCAATATTGAGGAGCTGTTTCAGAAAATCAGTGAGGATCTTATAAATATGTTTAAAGAAAACTGTATGGGCTTTTAAAATATTGTTTTTTGAATGATTTTGCCTTTAGAAGACAGTCATTGTCAACCCCAATGTATTTTATTTATCACTTTTGTTGCAACCACACAGTAGAAATCCTTTTAACTCCACTCCTATGTCCCTCTAGAACTGTGTTGAGGTAAAAGTCCTGAATAGTCATCTGTCTTCCTCATCCTTATTTACGTAGGAGGGACATTTTTGGGTGTGTGTCCTTCAGCTAATAACAGGAACTATAGAAAAATACAGCAAAACCAAATGACATGTTACTCTAATTCTTAACATACATTATAGATTTTTAGATTCTCACGAGGAAAGGCTGGTTGGTGGGGCAGGTTTTGTAAAGGGCACCTGCATAGATTAGTTGCACTACAACAAAAACTGTCACTAGGCATGTTAGACTATAATGCATTATGTAGGATCTTTTTAAATGTCCTTCTGCTTTCATGATAAATATGTAATTAATGGTATGATCTATTTTAGGTAAACAGATTCCACCTTTGGAAAACACTGAGGTTGAGAGCAATGACTCGATTAAACTGACTCGACAGCCCCCTCCTTCTGCCAGAAAATGCTGCTAGTACCTGCATCAGGGGGACCACTGCCCCTCCATCCTGTCCATGCTGCACACTTGACAGGAAAAGACAACAAAGTGCACACAGACATCAGCTCACAGTGAGACTTCCTACTAGAGCTCAGAAAACACAACTACACTGCCATTAGGTTCATAATTATGATCCAGTTTAAAAAACACAATTATTTCACGTGGTTGTAGCCTTATGTTTGTCTGCCTCTGGTGGTGATGCCCCTGTATTACATCAGCACTGTGCCACAATACATAGTTTATTACACAAGGGAGTAACATTTATGCACAAGCCGTTGTTTTGAGCTTATAGGTGGTGTGCTTTATGAGGCAGGAATTTTCTGGTGAGAGTGAACTGCTCAGCTTTGTATTGCACCGTGGCTCTAAAAACAGCACACATTTTGTTTTTGCTAAATGTATTTTGGTTTCAATTTGCTGGGTTACTTTTGTCTAGTATGTTAAAATGGTTGGATTGGAGACTGTCAGTGTCATAGAGTTTTGCAGCTTAGATGTAGGGGCTTTACATTCCTGTGTGTCATGTGTCTTTGCTGTAAAAGGTTTAAAGTGTAACGCTGCAGAACGTACAGAACAGGCCTTAATCACGATTCATTATGACATTCCTGTTGAAACACTGACCAGAGCTGGACTTGTTTACATAGTGATTGTGAGGATTTTTTTTTACTACAGGGAAAGACTGAAAGCAAAAAATGACATGGTTGTTTAATTGTACAGCAATTGTAAAAATGCCGTTTTATACACTAACCACATTCTAAATTTTTAAAGAACATAGGGATTTCTTTTATAAACTGTTAAACAGTGTCAATGCAGATGTTGTAAATGAAGTTGGATGAGATTTTAACTTTAGGCGGTTAACTTCACTGAACTTGACCACTTTAGATAGCTTTTTGCAAATCAGTGTTAGATTATTAAATAACAGTATTAATTTGTTTGTAATTGCTGAGATAGTGCTACATTAATGCCATTTCTGCCTTTATATTCAATGTGCTGTAATTAAAAACGAAACAATGTCAAGTAGTCGAAAGTGTTAAGAACCTCTGCCAGAAAACACTTGTTTTATGCCAATAAGATTCTAACAAAATATTTGTGTTAAATGCATCATGTGCCTTTTATTATTTTGTATTATTTTTATGAACATTGTGTATTTTTACACAAGTGCCTTTGTAATATTGGAATAATGCATTAAGTCAGTACAGACTAATTGTAATCTTAACGTCAACCTAAAACTGTCATTTATGATCAGTCTGTAAGTGTAAGTCATTTTTTGTCAAATTACTCTGTGTAATAAAAGTATTAATGATTCTATTCTATATGATCTGTATTGAAATGACTACATGGACATTGAAGTTCTTTGGTGTATAAATTGTCAGGTGATTCAGGTTAGATTTTTATTGACACCATTTACAGAGCTACATTATGTAGACTGGTTGGTACTCCTGCCTCTTCTAAAAGCACTATTTCTTTAATAAACTATAGTATGCTATTGATCTTTCCTCAAACACAGGCAAAATATACACCTTCTTTGATGTGTTACATGGGTTAAAAATTAAAAGTTGGAGGAGGTGGGAGAAGAAAAACGAGGTCACAACCTTTTAACCGTCATAGCTTTGAGAAAAGCAGAAATTTGGTTGTGACGTCTCTCACTCTTTGCTGTTTACTCTATGGCAGAACACTTGACAAATTTGTTTTTATTTTTGCTTGATAAAGAGAGGAAGCTTGACAGAACTTTATATTCACTGTTAAATATGTCTACTAAAATATGGAAAATCTAAAGTTGGTAGTATCTTTACTTCTTTTGGGCACATAAAATAAACATGCTAATTGTATGTGTCTTTGTGATAATGTAAGAAGTTCTCTAAATGGCTGTGATTTATAATTTGATGCTCAACAGACACAAGATTTTTGTCTGAGATGTTTTGCCCTCACTGAGCAGTAGGCTACTCACTCAAAGTAACTGGGTTAATGAAGCCCACGTTACACTTTTAAAACATAACCCAGCGCAGAAATTAACCTGAAGTTGCTACCTAACCATGTACCATTATTTATTTTTTGACGTTTACATGATATATAACCAATTCCCACTATTGTTCAGGCACGAGGGCGCGCAACAGGGCAGTGCACTGCGCGCGCCTGTATTAGTACTCTCCACAGGCTCGTTCACGGAGCTCAGTCTCAGTCAGCGTTTGACTCAGTGGTGGCTCCAGGACTTCCACTTGCCAGTAAGTCCCGACACCGAAACCAAGTGCATCCCCACAGCTAAAATGTCAAAGTTGGAACAGATTCTTATTCTCGATCCTCCCTCCGACCTGAAATTTAAAGGTAGGTGAACCCCCTTTGGAAACAATTTTGAATGGTGACGTGAAAATAGCTTGACTCACATAATTCTACACTCCCTCCAGCGAATTTCGTTGCTAGCCAGCTAGCTAACATTCAGCGCCATTTTAACTTAGCGTTAGCCATTGGCGTGAGAGGCCGCTGAATCCCCGCGCTAGAGTGACGGGAGTAACCGGCGCTGTTCGCACTCTGACCGGGCTGGCAGCGAACTGACCCCACGGAACAAAGTGTCGAATAACAGAGACAGAACCGTGGCTTGTCAAAAAATATATAAACTGAATATACATCCCTTTCTCTGTGACACACACGTAACTATTGACAATTTAAGGCTCTCTGCTTGTTGGTGTTAGCCATAGCAAACTGTTGTTCCTGAAGGGCTCAGCCTTTTCCCTGAAATGTAACCTGGTCCTGACGTGGAAACAAATAAACTTTGACAATCCCCAACAAAGCGTTTTTGCATGACGACTGACTGGTATATCAATTCACCAAATGACAGGTAGTTTAAGGGACAAACTTTCCAATTTTCAACTTAGCAATTTAATTAGGGTTCTGGAAATTAAAGGAGGGGATTTTTACACATTGAACTTTATAAATGCATACTTTACTTTTACATGAGTATATTCTTGAACAGATGGTATTACTTGGCACTACTTATTAATAAGTAGAATGGACTTGTATTATTACTCAAATTTCTATAACTTTTTTAAATTTATTTTTTTATTGGATTTTTCTTCATGTTTTATGCCCTTGTATAGGCCTACATGTCAAACACTTGAGGTTGATTTGTCCTACAGCAGACATTTTATAATTTTGGTGTCTTTACTTACATTATTTGTACACGCGTAACTCCAGACTGAGTAGTGACAACATAATTGTATTGAGTAGTACTGATTTTGAATTGTCTCTTTAATAGTTTGTTGTAGTAAGTAATGATTATGTTACATTCTTAAGTTAAAGGTACTACTTATGCTGAGTGATTTACTCAGACTGGCAGTCATAACATTTAGTGATTAAAGTAGTTACAGAGATTAGTTGCTGGTACAGAAATTCAGTGTTAATGCAGTCGGCTCTGTTGTTGTTGTTGTTTGCTTTTTCTGAAACAAAGTGGCTTGCTTTCCCTTTTCAGCTCTGAACCTTTAAAGATGCCAGATGTATTTTCAGCCTGTGACATTTGTAGGAATCCATCTGTTGCTCTTGTTCTTATGTGGTCACGCCGAGTCAATAGGAAACTGAATTGTAATAAATGAGAAGAAGTAAATTGGAAATGATTTTCTTTTTCAACTATTTGACAAAATGTTTAGGCTTGTGATTTTTGTCCCAGTTTGACATCCTTATGAGGAAGCGGTTACAACAGGGAGCCTCTGTTGACTTCTGCTGATTCAGAAGGTCATGCTTATAAGAGCCCAATTGTGTGTTGGTTAAGCTAGGTATGAGCAGACACATGTATAGACACTGCACGAAAGTAAATTGGTTGCGTCTGTAAACAACATTACATACTTATAATTTGTTGACATTCGTTGCTTATGCCTCTTCTGACAGTCTCCCATCGTTATTGTGCAAAGTTTTTCTGATTAATTTCTCCATGTTATTTAAGATGTTTTGTAATTTAAGTCTGTGTTACAGTCCATTGTTGACCTTTGTATTACAGATCTGGCTTGTCGTGTAAGACTATTGCAGATCCATAACCATTTTAAAATGTGACCAGAGTTGAGTTGAAATACAAATATACAAGTTTGTCCTTCCCTTGAACCTCCAAATTCAGACGGTCAGAGAGAACCTGATGCCAGAGACATGGTGCATCATAATCCTATCATAGACATCCTTATCTTTGCTCTAATTAGACTTTTTCTGATTAGTGATCGGTCACACGGTCCACATTTTGCATCATGAGATCAAACTTTTACTACTTGATGTCTGGGGAAAAAACACACCATATTAGCTGTATAACAACGAAGCTAATGTTGATAAAAAATATTACAGATACTGGTTAAATGTTAGTCTAAGTTGCACTCTCATCCAAATCTCGAGAATAGAACATTGTGTGACTTTATCTTAAGCCCAAAATGAAATGTAAATCCCAATGTAAAACATTTGCAAATGTGTTGTATTATCTCTCAGTGAAGGAAGTGTCCTCACTTTAAATTGACTTCAATTGATTTCTGTGTTTCTGTGTTAGTTTAGAGTACAGTCTGCTATTATGGACAGACCTTCCCTCTTTTTTCCATTTGACACTAAACAGAGTTGTACAATATATTGCTAATGTCATATCAGTGCATTATCAACACAAGCTATGTCAGTATTGTAAAATGGCTAATTCAATCCAATCCCAAAGCTGAGTGCAGAGGATAGTCTATGTTGTTCATTAAAGCATCCGGTCCCAGGGATATAGCATCAGGCAGTGCAGCAAGGGTAGATTTAATAAATAAATAAAGTACATGTCTATGGGTCTATAACAATATATGTATCTATATTATAGTGTTCAGTATAGGTTTTAATATTTTTATTAAGAAGTAGGGTAAAGGTATTGGATCCCCCCCCCCCTTCCCCAACAGACAAAAGAATCTAATTACCCGCAAATGTACAATAAAACATTTGCAGCAGTTTGTTTATCGGTGGAAACTATTTTAGTATCTTTACTCTCTCTGGGGATTACACTGTGGTGACGAAAGTTAGTGGCACCGGAAATTAGAGTTGTCAGTTCATGTTTATCCCCAAGTGGAATAAAAAATAACATACATTTACTGCTAACCTACAGCACTAACCTCACAGGGTTTGGTCTACCCTGGAAGTGAATTGACCACAAAATTTGTATTAATCTTTATTTGAAAAGAACTGTTCTTCTAAAAATCGATACATGGCAAAAGATGACCACCACAGCTGGTTTCTGTCACAGAGATGGAGGAGCTAAATCCGTCTGCGTGTATCCGAGAGCCGGTCTCTTTTAGAGCCTCTGCTGGGATCCTTCTGCGAGCTGGTAGGGGCAGCCCTCCTTTTCCTTGGCTGGTATTTTTAGTTGTGGACTGGCCTGGGGGACCCTAAACAAGCACCAAGATGAAAGAGAGAGATGGTGCTTTGCTAACGCTGCTCGAGCAAAGGTAGCATCTCGGAGTTGGGAAGTGGATGCAGGCTACGTGGGAGTAGAGCTGATGAGAACAACAGCTTCGATGTGTTTTTATAGTCACTGGGTTATAGTGATGGTTGCAGCTTTTACCACAGTACTAACTCCTTGTATTAGGAGGTAACTATTAGCACTTCAAGACAAAAAAACATTAAAATTTTATATAAACAGTTTCTAGTCTTCCTGTTGAATTTTGTTGCCATGGCATCTAGTGTTGGGGCTGCCAAAATCTGTATTTTATATTCTTTTCTTCAACACTTTTTGAGTCACTTTAACATCACTTGCAAAAATGGCCGGTTTTTGTTCAGGGGATTAGGCTACTGTAGTACTAGTCACCAGGGTTTTGTTGTTAACCTTTAGCAACGCCTCCAATGTTTTACAGAGGCTGTAAGTGAAGGAGAATTTGGGATTTATTACTAGAAAAAGAAGCACTAACTGATAGCTAACCTGTGACTCTAATATCCTGATGCAGAGAATGAGTCGAGGAAATGAACTTGTTCTGTTGTTCATCATTATTACAGGAGTCCATTAAGAGGACAGTCATTGCAAATAAATAAAAAAAACTTAAATGACGACACATGATGTACACAATGCCATCTGTTTATTATAAGAGATTTTATAAAGGCAAGGCTATTCATTTATATAACACAATTTATACACTGGGTCATTGAAAAGGCTTTACAGAACTAAAAGTCAAATTTAAAAGACAAGATTGAAATGAGAAAAATAAGGAAAAAAATGTATTACCCAGGAACGGAAGAAATTGGCAAATCTCATGCTCAAAAATGAAGCGCTCTTATTGGTCTACACCAGTTTGTAATATGACATTCCAGGAAGTTTTCAGCACTGAAAACGTATTTTAATTCATTATTTGTGAGGGAAAAATGGTCTGTTTTTTTGTTTTTCTTAAGAGAAGCAGGAGAGGGCCCTCTTTTTCTACATGCTTTTGCTTCTAAAATGAAATAATGCTGATATATCTGATAGAATTTGTGTTTAAAGTTCTTACAGTTTACTTAGTTTACCTCTTAACTATTACATACTGTTCCATGTGTGCCCTCTTCATGTAAATGTCACAATGCGTTTCAGTTTGAGGCATGGCCAAGGTTTTTCTAGTTTGTAGGAATGTCTTTGTCTCATGATTGTAACCTGTCGTGTTGGCTGAAACCAGGTGAAGCTACCTCAGTCAGCTCAGGCACTGTGCCTTATCTCTGAGCGGTAGGTGTGTGAAGGGGGTAATAAAGGTTTGGTCAAGCTCTGGTTTGTAGGTGAAATGTCAAAATGAAACTCACATTTGTTGTACAGAGACATTCATTTGTGGAAAAAATGCGATGCTAAAAAAAAAAAATCTTTTTTTTTTTTTTTTTTTAATTTTGGAAAAGCTTGGGAACAATTGGATAAGTCTGTTGTTTTTAATATTGGACTTACCTTTACCTACACAACGCACACAAGTGCCTGAAGTGAAATGTGTTCATTTATTTCCAACTGCACACTCGTAGCTACAAGCAATGAGAGAAAGATGTATCATGTGCAGCGCAAACCCATTAACCTTTCTTTGTTAAGTAGTCTTCAATATTATTCAAACGAGAGCCTGAACATCCCGCCCCCCGTCATCGACTGGGACGAGTGACATGAGCGAATACAAGGGACAAAGTTGGTTCTGATTTGTTTTTGTATTTGTTTAAGGAATTAGTTTGTCGTCTTGGTTTTATGTTGTCCTACAAAATCCAGTGAACCGGCCTTTCTATAAAATCAGAATGAGTTTGATGTTAGTAATATATTCAAAATATGTTAATATTTTCTTTTCTTTTTTTCTCTGTCGTTTTTCGGTTTAGACATAACAAAACAAAATCTGTACTGAACATCTGACCCTAATCTAAAAAATGGAATCTACTTCAAAAAGATTTTAGACAACATCCTCTGTCACAATAAATATGTGCCACACCCTGGAGCCCCGTGCATCATGGGACCTGTTTTTCCCAGCCTAATTGTCCTGATCGAGTTTTGGGTACTGTACTGATGACTTGGCGTTGAGTAGTGTTTTCGACATAACTCTTCAAAGCTGGACATTGCAGACTGAGGTTAAGGAATTGATTTGTCTAGTCACAAGATGGAGGCCTAAGTATTGATGCACTGAACCAGGGCCTGAGGAGCTTTGTTTCAAATATGGACATGGGACGTCTTCTATGGAATTAGCTGACAGGCAAATAAACCTAATTATCTTCGCCAAGAGGGTATGTTTTTGTTGCAGTTTGTGTGAATGTCATCAGGAATAAATAAAGTTTTCCAACCAGTGTCCAGTCTTTGGAGCTCAACAGAAAGTCAGCGTTAGTGACATTTTACCATTCTGCTTTATATCGTAACAATAAAAAAAATAGGAAATTCTTGATTTTTATTTATTTTATTTTTAAGCTTTTAATTTTATTTATTTATTTTTATTTATTTGAGAAATAGTTGTTTTTACATTGTTTATGGTGAAGCTCTTCCCAGGGGCTGGGCCCAAGCCATGAAACTTTATTCGATTAGTTTCCTAATCAAGTCGGCCTAACTGAGTTACAGCCTCACTGTATTTTTCAGCTTATTGTTTTAAAGGTTCTTTTGAACATTTGCTCCAAAACACTGCTGTGTTATACTTTTTATATGAATAAGTGCAACATAAAAATAAAATGTTCTCTTTAAAACTGTCCATCACTAATTTGACATTTCTCATTTGCTTTCTTGGTAATTGCGTAATCTTTTATTTTGAAAAGAAGGTACGTATTAATGGTAATCGAAATATCTTGTGTTTCTCAGGTCCGTTCACAGATGTAGTAACTACGACCCTCAAACTGAGTAATCCCTCAGAAAGAAAAGTATGTTTCAAAGTGAAGACGACGGCGCCTCGCAGGTACTGTGTACGGCCGAACAGTGGCATCATCGAGGCCGGAGGCTTCATCAACATATCGGGCAAGTTTTGTTACCTCACTTTTTTAAACTTTCATTTAAAAAGCTCAAGTTTGATCTGTTCTTTTAATAAACCTAATTCATATTTGTATATAGATCTAATTAAAATATCTTTAAGTCTTCCTTCTTGCAGATAAAAAAACAAGAGTGATACGTTTATGTTCACGTTTCAAGTTTTATTCTGGACCAAATCTGATCAAGAAAAATATTAGTATTAAGCCTCACTCAATTTAAAGCACAAAGACTCAACACCTTTTTTCCTTCACTTCTGTGAGCTTCGTAATCTGCTTTATCAAGGTTATATTTCTCTTAGATGAGAACATAATAAGTTTAATATTTACTTAAGATAAGACCACTGTACTTTGAATAAAAATCTGTTAATAGGTTAGGGACATAAACACTTTGATGTGAAGCTCCTTGTTCTGTGAGCCATCTTTTTATTTGAACATTTTAAGTATAAACTGCATTAATCTTGAAGGATGGAGGCTGTAAATGTTGGCGTATTCAGAAGCTGCAAGGAATGCGTGTCATATTTCTCAAAGGCTGGGCATCCGGTTAATTACAAGAGTTTTATTGTTGGCTTTATTGTGAGTTGACTCATCAGAGAGGAAGGTAAACTCCTCTTTTAATTGACTGTGCAACCAGTTCACCTCATACTGCAATAAATAAGTCTCATGAGAACACGTATCTCTCCACAGCATTACAGTCTCTCATTTGTATAAAAGAGTCCTGTGTGAATTTGAAGCACTCATGCCCACAGCTTGGCATTTACATGTGTCCTCCTGAGTGCACATAGGATCGGGTGGCACTTTTCCGCTCCATATGCAAAACTGCACATGCTTCTGCTTTGCACTTCCCAGAACTCTGGCCTTACTCCAAATGTGGGAATGTACAGCTCAAGCTGATGAAAATCTGAATCATTAGTGCACTCATTTTTACTACAAAAGGTCAAGCACTTGATTATCACATTATTTTGGAATCTGTCTGCTTCTGATCCTTCCGTCCTGTCTTTTTAGGCCCTGTTTATGCTCACTTCAACTGGGTCAACTTTGTGTAACCTAGAACATGATATACAGACAAAGCGACGTTTTCAGAGACACCAGCTTTTTTATCCTCGTTTCAACAAACAATGCAGTGTTTTGGTAATGGAAACTTACCCATACCTGTACCATATGGCTCTTTAGGTGAACAGGGCACTAGTGTTTCCTCTCTGCACTGACCACAGCTGTCCCGTCTGCAGAGTTTTTATCCATTTTTGTTACTATTAAGTTTAGTTACTGTTGTCTTTAACCAGCTCTACACGGATATATTTGAGTTAAACTTAAACGCTATATGCTTCACTAACTACACATTTTTGAGGGTTTTGCTTTGATAAAATCCAATAAGCTTGTCAGGAGGGAAAAATTTATCTGGTGATTAAATGTTCACTTTTTCTTGAATAAAGCTAAGCACTACATCCAATTGTCCTCTGGCTCCTGTTCAAAGATTTATACAGCAACATTAATCCTATTTTAAAATACTGGGAAACTGCTTATAATTCGTTTTAATACGTGACCGTCGGCCTCATTCACAAAACATCCGGAGCCTTTAAGTTAAACAATTAAATTTGCATTTTGTTACCGATAAATTGAATAAAAACTAAAAACACTGTCTCGTGAAATGTATTATTTAATCAAAAGACAATCTGTGAAGGTTCTCAGTCATCCAGGTCATCTTGAAGAAAAGGCTAAAGCAAAAGCATCTGGACTCAGTTTTCAAGGTGAAGACGTTTCGTCTCTAATTCCAAGAGACTTTATAAATTCTGAGATCAACCTGTAAGAGAGCTGAGCTTTATCTCTAGAGGGAGGGGTTTTACCTAAAACTAAACCTGATGGAACCAGGTTCTGGTCTCAGATTCATGTTGCCTTGTATTTATAACGGTTTTGTGAAACCTAAATCTAAAGAGTTTAACCCTAGAACAACCACAACACATAGAATAGAACAGTGTCACTAACGACTCTCCTGAGCCTTTAACAACTCTTACATCAGGAGTCACACTGTCCTTTCAGAGCTAACAACTATGAGACCAGAACAGCCTGGTCCAATCAGGTTTAGTTTCAGGTTAAACTCCTCCCTCTAGAGATAATGGCTCAGCTCTCTTATCAGTTGATCTCAGAATGTATAAAGTCTCTTGGAATTAGAGACAAAACGTCTTCACCTTGAGAACTCAGTCCAGAATCTTTTGCTTCAACCCTTTAATCAAAAGAACGCGTTTAAATCTTGAGTCCATGTACAGTGTGGGTTTTATAACAGTAAAAGAGCTGCTAACACAAATTTTTCTTTCTTACAGTTATGCTGCAGCCCTTTGACTACGACCCCAATGAGAAAAATAAACACAAATTTATGGTGCAGACAATTTTTGCTCCTCAAGTTATATCTGACATGGATTTATTGGTAAGTCCTTGTGTTGTTTTACATTTTACCTTTTTACAATGAAAATTTCACCATTTTTAGTCCTGTATTTTTAAAAGTGATTTTTGAGATGGTTAGGGGCAGGTAACTAATTATCTTGTAGTTGACGCTTCTCCAAATATCTTACAGACAACACATTTAAATGAACATGGCCGTAGTTCAGATTTTGTTAATGTTAAGTTCATTCATTATAAGTTGTCTCTGGCCCGTTTTATAGCAGTTGCTGTCTTGCTGTCTACTGTAGAAAGTAGATTTGCTGTAAATATTTAATTGACATTAAAACTAAATTTAAATTCTTATTTGCAATAGTGACCTCTTTCATTTACTAGTTACAGTGTTTCCCTTTAATTAACAAGATTCGGCCCACCATATTGTAATTTCTCTACCGTAGTCTAGAAGCACACAGAACAATTTAACTGATAACTATACTATGGTTTAATTATAATTTTTTTATCTGTTGTAAATGCTGCGTACTATATATATTCATTATTAAAACCTAATTCCTTCCCATCACTCTTATAGCCCTGCAGAAAATCCACTTAAAAAACCCGGACAGGGTCAGAATTTACTCAGCATTTCTCATGTTGTACACCAGAGGGCAGTAGAGGCCTGATCAGTTACAGTAGTTGGACATGAACATTTAGGTTTGTTCAGGAACTGGTTGTTTATAAAGGGTTTAATCCAGGAAGTCAGGTCCTAAAGATACATGTATTTAAAATAAATTCTAATATTATTGAATATATACATGTTTATTGCAGTATACAGTCTGCCTTTAACTTTTTCACTTCAGAGTCTCCACACCTTTTTTCTTTTTAGCATTTTTGCCAGTATCATGATTTTTTTTTTTTTTTTTTTTTTTTTTTTTTTTTTTTTTTGAAAAGGACTGACATCCACACTTATAATAACTGGAAAGATTGAGGCCGCGTTGCTCGACTAAAGCCCGACTAAAATATGTGCAAAGAGCGAGAGAGATTCCAGCTGCTCGCAGTTTAACTTGATGAATAACATGCCCATTTTTCATCTCCACCAGTGGAAAGAGGCAAAACCCGATGATCTCATGGATTCCAAGCTGAGATGCGTCTTCGACATGCCTGCTGAAAACAATAAAGTGGTAAGACATTCCACTTTAAAATAATTATTACCTAAAGTGTAATGATGTCACTGAAAGGCTCTAGGATGCTGATAATTTACAGAATATTATATAAACTATATTTTTTTCCTGCTGCGCTCTAGTAGTTAGTGTAGCCACCTTTTACTACTTTTCTTGATTTTGAAACTTCACTTTCATTTGTATTAGATCAAAATGAGAGACAAAATTTGAAAGTATATAAATTACTTGGTGGAAAATATGTAGCTCCAACACGCACCTACAAAATCTTTTGGCGTTTCTTTGTGTAAAAATGTTGTTTTTAAAGAGAAAAAAAAAAGCTTAAACAAAGTCAAAGCTTGAAGGAGTAAACTTGGAGTGACACAAAGTGAGTGAAATAAGTCAGTCATATAGACATGGGTTATTATAGGGAACATTTCGGAATAAGACACCTCAGACTTGATTACATTTGTTTAGCAGAGATGTTGCAACATGAGTGTTAAGTGACATTAGCAATAACAGTGTTTCGAGACTAGGGACAAACAGTTCATTGCATTTGCAGTTAAATCGTAATATTAAAAACAAGATTTCAAAATAGCAAAGGCCATAATTGTTGGTCATGTGACACATGTTGCGTCTCTGAAAGATGCTGTTATTACTGAACATGAGCGTCGGCAGGGTCCGATCTAAAAGGTTGGCCCATGAGCTACAACCATATTTATTTAGTCTTCTTTTGAGACTTAAAATGTCTGCTACATATACTTTATTTAAAGTGGTCATGTTGCTTATATTTGATTGTGGATATGTAAAAAAAAAAAAAAAAAAAAAAAATATATATATATATATATATATATATATATATATATATATATATATATATATATATATATATATATATATATATATATATATATATATATATATATATATATTTTTTTTTTTTTACAGTTATGCACAAGTCACAATCTCACCTTCAGAATGCAGACTTACACAAATCTGCAGAAAGCACCTTAAAAAATAGGAAACATTTTCGTAGACTAACCATATTATTCTTATTATTATTAGACACATGCTACACATATATATATATATATATATATATATATATATATAATTATTGCATAAATATTGGTTGAAAAAAATACAATTAGATTATTTTCAGCCCAGATAGAGACCATAAAGACAAAATTTGTATCTGTATCTGTAAAGCATGCCTTTTATAATGTATAAGGACAAGCCACTAGAATTGAGAGTCTATTATTTGAGCTACAAACCCCATTTAACTTCAGGTATTATCAGAATCTCAGCTGATAAACACGGCGGTGCTTTGTTGCATAAAGAACAAATCCAAACCGTGAAACATCTAAAAAAAAATAGGTCAATAACAAAGCCACACCCTCTAAAGCAGAGTATTGTCATTGTGTGTTCTTTGAGCAGACAGTAGTCTACTCATGTGACACTTCAAAGTTTTCTGCGACATGTATTTATTGCATTATTTTTCATATTTGTTTTGAAATGTAATAATCTTGTGTTGTTTATGCGTTACTGGCTTGTATTTGTCAGTGTTCAGCGTTCATTTATAAAAGTTGTATTTTTTTCTGTGGTCTTCTTTTTCTCCATGCCGTCATGTCTGTCCCACATCAAAGATGACTTTTGGAGAGATGTACTTCCTCTTTGGTCTCTTTGATGTTGCTGCTGCAAGCCTCTGGGGACAGACTGCCTTTTCATTGGCACACGCTCCCGTCTCGAGGCTAACCTCTGTACTTGGCTCAGGGCTGGATCTCACTCCAATGCCTCTGTCACTCTTCTCTGTCCAACAGAACGACATCGAAGCGATCAAATCCTCTCCGGTGGTCAACTCTGTGAAGGCCGAGTCGTCAGCGGGCATGGTGTCCAGCTCCACTGACGATTCAGAGTTTAAGAAAACACAGGAAAAGTACAAGAGATTGCAGGTTGAGAACAACAAGCTGATCGATGAGATCCGACAATTAAAGGTTTGGAGTGTTAATGAATCCAACAGTATGTTTGATCATAATATGTACATTTGACAAGCATTCAACATACACTCACCGGCCACTTTATTAGGTACTCCCGGACAATTGCTTGGTAACTCAAATTACTAATCATTTACGTTTAGGCATCTACACAGGTAGATGTGAAGTCAACTTGCTGAAGTTCAAACCAAGCATCAGAATAGGGAAGAAAAATATTTAATTGACTTATTTAAACGCTGAATAGTTGTTGGTGCCAGACGTGCTGGTTCTGAGTATTTCAAAAACTGCTGTTCTACTGGGATTTTCACTCACAACCTTCTCTAGACCATTCTCATTCACAGAGAATGGTCCAAAAAAGAGGCACTATCCAGGGAGCAGCAGTTGTGTGGACGAAAATGCCTTGTTGATGTCGGAGGAAAATGGACAGACTGGTTAGAGATGATAGAAAGGCAACAGTAACTTAAATAACCACTTGTTACAACCAAAGTCTGCAGAATAGCATCTCTGAACACACAACACGTGGAACCCTGAAGAACTGGATGGACTACAGCACCAGAAGACCACACCAGGTGCCGTCAGCTAAGAGCAGGAAACAGAGGCTCCAATTCTACACAGAACTCACCAGAACTGGACAATAGAAGATTGTAAAAATGTTGGCTGGTCTGTTGAGTCTGGATTTCTGCTGCGACATTCAGATTGGTCAGATTTTAGCGTAAAGAATATTAAGCATGGATCCATCCTGCCTTGTCTTAATGATTCAGGCTGGTGGGGGTGGGGGATGTATATATTTTTTTCTTGGCACACTTTGGGCCCTTTAGTACACACTGAGCATCGTTTAAATGCCACAGCCTACCCGAGTATTGTTGCTGACCATGGCCATCCCTTTATGACTACAGTGTACCTATCTTCTGATGCCTACTTCCAGCAGGATATTCCACCATGTCACAGAGCTCAGATCATCTCAGGCTGGTTTCTTGAACATTACAATGATTAAACCTTACTCAAAAGGCTCTACTTTTATTATTAGTTAAAGATGGTCCTCTTTAACTGTCTTTTATTGTTTTTACAAAGTTTAATGCTTTTAAATATGATGACTGCATTAAAGCAGCACTGTGTTTATCTTATGTTTTAATCGCGCTATGAGAATAATACAACTCTGCATGTTTATGTAACTGGACTGGTAAAAGTGTTATCAAGAGTTCATATTCAAAAAGCTAAATTTGTTTTGTAAGCTGATGATTACTCAGGCCAATAAAAAAAAAAAAAGACAGAATACACTTTCTAACTTTTTTTTTTTTTTTTTCCAGGATGAAAACCTTAGGATGAGAAAGAGCTCCCGCGCGGACCACATGGCCACAAACTCCACCGGCCTCCTGGGCAGAGAAGCCAGCGCCACCTCCCTGCCTTCTCTCTTTGTCGTCATAGCCGCCATCTTCATCGGGTTTTTCCTTGGGAAGTTCATCTTGTAGACTGGGGAGACGCATGCCGACTGTATCCCCCGCTCCCCAGCTCCGGAAACCTACAAAAAGGCTCGACACCAACAAGTCCTCGGGTTTGACTTTGACCATATCATTGGTAGTGTGGCCTCCAGTGAACACATCTGTACAGCATCATCTGAAGGAGTGGTCTTTTTTACTCTCTCACACAGTTATTACACAGAGTTAAAGTAAAAGAAGGCGACGACAAAGAGATTTTGCTCCCGTTTTTATGTTTTATTTTATTAAAATTTTTTTTTTGTATTGGCCCCGACCGAATCCACAGGTAAAACATGGCGGACAATGAAAGCTGCATCATGGGCGAGAGGCTGTATTCAAAACTAAAAAAGAAATAAGATTTGATTATTTTCCTCTGGTTTTAATAGGAATTGGAATAATAGGTGTAAATGTTGTTTTAAATCCTTTTTAAAACACAAAAGGAAAACAACTTCAATGAAAAAGACCTCGTGAGCGTTTGCCTTTCGAGTCGTTTTGTTCAGTTTGTGGTTTCTTCTCGTCTTGAATGTTCAGGTCCAGCTGGGGTTATCGGTGCCTCTCTTGTATATTTCTGCCTCTTCCTTGACTACACCAACGCAAACTTTATATTATTATTATTATTATTATTATTATTATGATAATGTTATAAATATTATAAAAAACTATATTATGAGGCAATTATGACTGAAAACTATGGTCTCCATTCTTACAATTCTGTCCCATGGTATTAAGCATTGAAGAAATAAAAATGAAAAAATGTGTTTTTGATAGCTGTCTTTTTCCTGTGTCTCATTTTAATGGTTTTTATTTAGAGTCACATGAAATCCTTGATGCTCAAAAAACAGATCACTCTTTATTTTTTTTAAGTTCTCATCCTCTGCTTTCTTAAGTAGTACAAAATCCCCACAGCCATTAAGTTAAAAACGTTTCACTGTGACACCATTAATGGTACAAGAAATACTGTCAGTGCTTGTGTCGATTAACAAGGCTCTTAATCCTAATCCACTTCAAAAGTGTTTATTACGCATAACTGCAGTGCTGCATGAGGGTCTTGACTTTTTATTAAATGATCTATTGTACCTGGATCCTTGATTACCATTAAATATAGTCCATACAGTATAATGTAAAATATACAGTTGATAAGTTATTAACAAGTTCAGTTCATAATATTAATATCCCGCACTTTGTCTACAATACAAAAGGCGCCTCAATTTACGTATAGTACAGCCATAAAGACTTTTTATGGAGTGAACAGTATCTAGAGGTGGTACCTGGTGTGGAAAATTAAATAAAAAAACATGGTTATATAAGGTATTTAAATGATGTACTGCTTTTTATTGTGTTCATCAATTACACAATTCAACTACTGATTTATTTAAGCGCCTCAGTGTTGCTGGCTCATTCAACTGGGGCCACTTTTAAGCAACGCCAGGACCACACATTTAAACAGTCATTGAAGCAGTTCCCAGGATTGTGTCTGTTTCTGTATCAACCCTGTTTTTCTTATCTACCTCTTGTCTTTCTTTCAAATAAATAATCAAAGTCATCTGAAAAGATCTACTGTATATTAAAATGTTTAGTGTTTCCAGGCCCCATCTAAAGTACATTTACTTAGTCCAGGCCGTTATGTTGCTCCTCTCTGCTTCTGTAATGTACTAACTACCTGACACTACAGGTAACAACTAAACCTACCCAGAAGAATCTATTAGAACTATTCAATGTTTTCCAGAGATAGCGTCTAAATGGCACTGACAGGAACACCGAAATTTCCCAGACCCTGTTCAGTCTGATGGATAAAACGCATGTTATTGTCACAAACCCAAAAAGTTGGCAGAACAGAATGTCTAATCCTAAAGGGCAAGCATTGGGGGGAAAAAAAGCCTACTCTGTTATTTTCTCTTTGTTGAAAGAGGAAATGTTGTAGCGTGATGACTGTCCCACAGTGACACTCAAGTCTTTGTTTTGTTTTTTTTAAAAGAGTATGAAGCCTTTAATCTTGTGTTGGAATAAAAACAGCTCGATCATTCATTCAGCTGGTTATGCTAAATTAGATTTCTGACACGTTTTTACAGTCCTTTAAGGTTTAGTGGCGGCTTGTCTTAATTCTGCTCAAAACATTGAGTAGCTTTTACACAGCATCTAGTTTTTACGCATTCATTGTTACAGTTTCTGACCTTTTTAGACCCCAAGTGTCCGAATAAAGTCAAAAATTAATGATATGATAAAACATATTTTTACAATCTTGTTATATTTTCCTTTTTATTTATTTTTTTGTTTGTTTTACAGTTCCACATTGTAAGGTATTTGTTGGTTGTTGGCATAGTACAGTAAAATGGAGTATGTTTTAATATAAAAAAGTGATTTTGTTTCAAAAGTGATTAACATCACAATGACACACTTTTGTAAATCTGGGAAAAAATAGTCTTTTAATGCTGCTCAGAGGCCAAACGTGCCCCCGCTGGACAAGGAGCACACTTTTATTTTTGAGAATACATTCTTGCAGAAGGTTTAGGACATTTTGCTGCAGGGCTACCATAGTTTATCACATGCTTCGAAATCAAAGAGTTTTATTTATTTGTCCAAAAAACTCATACAGACAACCTATTTATATAACAATAACTTTCAAATTCACAATTATTGACCTTGTCTTTTTTAGTAGAATAAAGTGGTAATGATAGTGTGCAACTGTGGGCTCTCTCCGGGCACTCGGACTTCTTCTCAACAGCCAGAGATGGATCTAAAGGTGCCTCTAAACTGCTAATTGTGAATAATTATGAGTGTGAATGGTTTATGTTAGTTTCTTTCTCAAGTGTTTAGCCGGCGATTGTCCAGGGCTTCATGCCTAAAGCAGCTGGGATAAGTTCCAGTCCTCCTTAATGGTTAACAGGCACGTGCAGAAGGGGAGGGGCTTTGGGGTCTTGAACCCCTGCCCCTTTGGCCTGCTGCCCAAAAGTGCCCTTTTGTCAAAGACAGATTTTTAAGCCTGGTTTGTATTTTGTTTATGTTTGGAGGAAAAAAAACGATTTATTGCTAATATCAACAGTCATAACAATCTGGAGATTAACCTTATATTGCTCTGTGAGTGCTCTCAGTGTCGCAGCTTATTGTTTTTTTTTTTTTGTTGGTGGTGGCTCTCACTCATGGATCTCGGCATCAGCTGGCGCAGCATGCCCCGGTGTACACTTTTTACAAAGACATTTAGTCTGACAGTCCTGTTGTTGCGAGCTTTCACTTCACACAGCAACATAACAGTGAGTCAGCATAAAGGGGACTCAAGCCAACTTTAACTGTAAATGTGAACACTATTTACATGATGCTAATTCTTCCAGCCACTCTGACATATTTCAAAGAGTTGAATGAGTAGAAAAGGAAGAGTGTGTGGGGTATTTTCAGTGAATGAGTGAAAGGTTTGTCTTCCGAGTGCACAGGGTAACACACAGGCAAGTATTCCACCTGTAAAGAGACATATAAACCTGTAAATAAAGTACTGTTCCCTTTTCCTGTAAACATTTCGACTAAAAAAAGCAACTCTCTGTATCTGTGAGAGAAGAAGCTCAGTGTCTCGTGATAGATGTACTGTGTTGTAGATATTTGTCGATTTGTGGAAACAGACAGGTCGACCACTGGATCCACTTTAAAGTGCAGTTCATGTGGTGCAGCAGAGTCAAGTCTTCGGCGTCTGAAAAGAGCTTTTTCAGTGTCTTTACTGTTTTTATTTGCTGTTTAATCCACATCAGGAACAGTAGGAGACTGTGACGGTGACAGAAGAAATAATAGAGTAGGAAGGTATCATGGTAAATGTGACATAAGCAAAGGTTTGGATTAGTCTAATAGTTCAAAGAAAAGTTTTAATTCTTCCAAATGAATGAATGATGGCAGCCTTCCAGGAAGTGGAAACAACGGGCGCAGATTAAAGTACAATTGGAGAGACGTACCCAATCAGACTTCAGGGGGCGGTACCAACATATGAAGAATATACTGCTTCTAAAAAAAAAAAAAAAGGGTCTGACTGGCCAGGCTATCAAGGCAGGGATTTAAACACTGGTTGCACTGGAGTTACTGGTCTATTAACTTCAACACATTAACAAGTGTTTTGATAGAAATCCTTTTCTGTTATATACAAAGAATTAGCCTGGTCTCTCAGTCTGAGTTTGATTTCCTGGGGTAGGAATAAAAAATTAGGTTCTGATTGGTTGGTTGTACTGAGCTCAGTGGAAGTTATGTTGCTAAGTAAGAGTTATGTTGACGTGAAAGCATCTGGCCGGACTGTCTCTTTGAGTCTTTTTCCCCCAAACTTCTCCCACATTCATTCTAACGCCTGAAGTTGATTCAATAATTCAATCAGTCGAAAAGCTGTCTCTAGTGGATATTTTGGTAAATGTGTTATATCTGTTTTTTGCGTAATCAACTGAAATTACAAGAACATTATGTCACGGCATTAGTGGTTTTCATAACTGGATGTGATTTCTTCACACCGGTCATTGTCCCATGTCTAATCCACATTTTTGTTGAGTCTCTGGACAATGCTCTAACTTTTGTTCAACACAGATGTGAGCAACAGGATAAAAAGCAGTGTCACGTATTTGTCTCTGTCCCGGTCCTGTCCCGAACTGTCGTTGTAGAGCCTCTGAGGACGCTCCGAGTCCTTTCCCCGGCCGTAGTCAGGCACATGGCTGCTGGTCGAGCACTGCACCAGGGGCATCTGGTACGAGGTGGCTCTCTTATCGGGACGGTCCGGGCTGGAGCCGTCGCTGGGCCGCTGGCCGTTGTAGAGCAGGTACCGTCCGTGAGAGTCCTGCTCCAGTCGGAAGAGCTCGTACTCGGTGTGGGGCAGTCGGATGCCCAGAGCCAGGCAGCCGTTGGTCACAGTGACGTCCTGCTCCACCCCGACCTGCCACGACCGCTCCACCCCACACTCGTTACCACTGAACACGTTCAGCAGCGACGTGGTGGACACATCCATCGGAGTCACTCGCATGTGGTTCACTGGGACAGAGACATCAGGAATATGAGTTTATCAGACATGTATACAGACAGTACCACAAAATCACAAGAGACTGGTAGAAAAACCTTAATTTAACCATTTAGTCAAGTCCAATAGAGTAAAATAAAACCTAATCTAACAGAAAATCCTAGGTTTTAGTTACAATGGAAAGAGAAATAAACCAGACGTCAAACCGTGAACAAAGCACTTTTTCTTTGATCCCTCAAAAATACAGAGCTTCAAGTCATTTTTTTAGCCACAAATAACTTTTTTTTTGGTCAAAGGCACAAACACAAAGATGTGAACGAACATGCTAACATATATAGCTTCTTCTACTGTCCTGTAATGTACAATATAGGTACATTTTAACTCGCATAAGGTATGTGATAATCTGTTATTGTTTTACTTCTTTAACAAGAGCCAATTAAACCAAGGTAAAAGTTTTTCTCGGGGAACCCTAAACACTTTTTTGAGCTGTAATTTAGAGTTCTGTAGGTTTATTGGTTGGTAATTAATTATATACATTGCTGTCCTCTTGAGTTAAAAAATACACAACTATATGCAATGTCTTGAGTGAAAAGAGCTGAACATGTTTATTTCCAGGACATATGAGGGCTGTGAGGGGCCACTAATAAGAATTCTTTCAGGGGCCGAAGAAGGTGACACTTTCTGTGAGGTTTTATCTTTATTTGAGTCTCACAAAAGTTAACATTTATTTGAACAGATTTTATATAGCTTTGCAGCAAAAACCTATTCAAATACATCTAAAATCAGATCCAAAAAAATCACCTACTACATATATCCGAGGGCCGCATAAAACATTGCAAAGGGCTGCACTTGGCCCCCGGGCCTTGTGTCTGACGTGTGAACACATTTCCAAGACATTTGGACATTTTTAACCACCGCTCACGTCTCTGAACTAAACTTCCAGGTTTTCTCGGCTGTGTGCGTGGGGGCCCTGGTTGAGTGAGGTACCTTTAAAGACAAAGTCGGTGCCTCCCATGACCCGTGTGGAGTGGAGCCCCCTGCTGTAGCGGCCGCGGGCGTAGATGGCGAAGGTGGGGTGCTTGCAGACGGGGTCGGAGTAGTGGTAGTAGTGGCCCTCCCAGGTGTGGTTGTTGTTGTGGAAGATGAAGTGCCGTGTGAGGAAGAGCACCTCGGGGCGGACCTCACAGCGCTGGCTCACCCACTGACCGTACAGTCCCACGGTGAGGTCGGCCCGCGGAGGCAGGATGGGAGGGTGAAACTCGTCCGAGCGGTAGATGATACGACACGCAATGCAGCCGTGGTCGTGGTTCTGGAGACAAGATAAAGAACCTTGAGTTATTCAGCCAAACACGTGCACGTATTTCAAAACTCCAAAAGCAGGTTTGTGACAGTCCAGTTACTAAAAATATAAAAATATCTGATGCGGAAGTGGTTTGAAAAACAATGAAGTGGTATAATACAATAAGGAATTAACAAAACTATGGTTTCCAACTTTAAATCTAACTAAAACCTGTTCAAATCCAACTAACACATTTTCAAATCCATCTAAAACCTGTTAAAATCCAACTAAAACCTGTTTAAATCAATCTAAAACCTGTTCAAATCCAGCTAAAACCTGTTTAAATCCAACTTAAACCTTTTCAAATACAGCTAAAACCTGTTCAAATCCATCTAAAACCTGTTTAAATCCAACTTAAACTGGTTCAAATACAGCTAAAACCTCTTCAAATCCAATTAAAACCTGTTTAAATCCAACAAAACTATGGTAACCAGTTAATTAGCATGTCTGTGAGATTTAAGAATGAGTAAATCTAGAGACTAACTGCTCTGCAACAGGTACTTAATGAAAGTCCTGGGACCGGTCTTAAACCTGAGTCTGGGAAAATGGCACATGCTTGTCAGAAAAAGGAAAAAAAAGAGATAAAAGTGAAGCGTTCCTGCTGCAAGTGCGAAGAACGTGTTCCAGATATACAGGAAGCATATGGGCCCATAAAACCCAGACAGGCTGTCTGAGCGGGACGTCCCACCTCTGAACATGTCCACCTTCTGTGGAGACTGATCACACGCATTTTAACACGCATATTAATGATAAAAAGGTTTATCAAGAAGATATAAGCTGTTTCAATGGGATTATGTTGTTTTTTTGTTGGATTTAGTTTAACAGTTTCTTCTCCTTAAGCTTATGGTAACAGGAATCATCTGGGGAAAAAACGAGACCTTAAAGGTGCATTACGGCCATTTCAATGGTTCAAATAAAACATTTTCTAACTCTTACATGCATCAGCAACAACCTGATGAGCTGAATTCTCCCTGGTTGCCTTTGTAAACCTGTACAGTTAATTAAATGAGAAGGTTTTGAAACGCCCGCGCTGTTTAGTGGACGAGACGTAATGTCTGCTTGTTTACCTGCGCACTTAAAACTAGTACAGTATACTGCATATTCAGAGTTCAACTTCAGTGTTTTGACCTCTCACTCCAGTCTGAAGATTCTTATATTTCTCTTCCACACCCTCCAATAAAAAGACTTCTAGAGAAATACATATTTAACATTTTCTCCCTGAACGTGTCCTGGGTTTTCTCTGAACTCACAGCTCTGACTGGATCTGTCAGACTGAAGCAGGAGCCAAGATGGTGGTCAGTGGTGAACTTAACCTATGAGTCTGTTCAGTTCGTCATGACCACATCTCCAAAGCTAGATTTATTTTCTTTTAAATGAGCTGCTGGACGTGAAACAAGAGAGGCCTGTTGGGTTTTCAGTTGAATATAAAGGCCGAGAGCTCAAATAATAAAGAGAAGGCTTTTATAAAACAACCTTCAAAATAAAAGCACAACTTGGTTAGTCACAACGAGAGCAAAAAGTTAGTTATTTAAAAGTTGCTGGTAATTTTTGCTTTCATTACAATAAAACTCCCATGTCCAAAGTCTGGCCCCGGTGCCAATCATGGGCCGAGGTGAAAGTTTAAGTGGCCCTCGCTTCAGAAATAAAATGTTTTGTTTATGGCCCCAACACTAGTTTAACTAAAGTCCAACTAAAACCTGTTCAAATCCAACTAAAACCTGTTCAAGTCCATCTTAAATCTGTTTAAACTAAACTAACACCTGTTCAAGTCCATCTAAAACCTGTTTAAATCCAACTAAAACCTGTTCAAATCTAAATTAGACCTGTTTGAATCCAACAAAACCTGTTCAAATTCGAATAAAACCTGTTCAAATCTAACTAAAACCTGTTGAAATCCAACTAAAACCTGTTTAAATCCAACAAAAATACTTCAAATTCAAATCAAAGCTGTGAAAAATCCAACTTAAACCTGTTCAAATCCAACTACAACCTGTTCAATTTCCCTCAAATTCAGACAAATGCGTAGTGTCTACACGGAATTTTAGCGCAGGTGCAATGGAAATGATTGCCACACGGCTGACAGATGTTCTTCCTAATTTAACTCCAACTGGAAACTCAGTAGAGGCCTACACAGAGGAGGTCCATGCTACCCTCTCAGCCATCACCGACTCAGTGGCACCCCTCAGGACAAAGCCCAGACCAACCAGACGACCTACGCCATGGTATAATGAGGAAACGCGGGCTTTGAAACAGGCCTGCAGGAGTTTTGAACGCAAATGGCGCAAGTCAAAAACAAATCTAAATTATCAAAAGTGGTGTTTGTGTGTAAACACCTATAAGCACGCCCTCAGCACTGCAAAGACTACCTATTTTTCATCTCTTATAAGAGAAAACCGGCATAACCCCAGGTTTCTCTTTGGAACAGTTGCTAAACTTATCCAACCAAAAACAACTGAAGACTCCTCTCCCTTTAGTGCACAAGACTTTTTAGATTTCTTTAATCATAAAATTGAAGATATTAGGGATAATATTTTGTTTTTGTCTTCTTTGGCTCCGGGTCCCATTCACTTGGATCCACCGATCTCTCGTCTCTCAGTCTTAGATTCTGTTTCCCTTGATGAGCTGACAAAGGTGGTTTCTTCATGTAAAGCAACTACGTGTCTCCTGGATATCCTGCCAGCAAAACAGCTTAAAGAACTGTGGCCCTATGTGGGGCAAATTATATTAAACATTATAAACTTGTCCCTGTCTACTGGCACCGTTCCTTCCCTTTTCAAACAGGCTGTGGTCAAACCCCTTCTCAAAAAACTTACTCTGGATCCTGGATGCCTAAATAATTTCCGTCCTGTCTCCAATTTACCTTTTCTATCTAAAGTCCTCGAAAAAGTTGTGCTAAAACAACTTACTCTATATCTATCAGAAAATGACCTCCTCGAGCCGTTTCAGTCTGCATTTAGGGCCTCTTATTCCACTGAAACAGCTTTAGTTAAAGTAACAAATGATCTCCTCCTTCAGATGGACGAGGACTCATCGGCTCTACTGTTATTGCTGGATCTCAGTGCTGCATTTGATACGATTGATCCTGCAGTAATAATCAACAGACTTAAAGATGTTTTTGGCATCTCTGGCTTTGCTCTTTCTTGGTTAGAATCCTATCTGTGTGATAGGTCTCATTTTGTCTCTTTTAATAAATCCTTCTCCTCCACGGCACCAGTGAAGTTCGGTGTGCCACAAGGGTCTGTGCTCGGTCCCATACTTTTTTCACTATATGTTACACCATTGGGACAAATCATCAGAAGTTATGGAGTGAACTTCCACTGTTACGCCGATGATACACAGCTGTATCTACCAATAAAAGCAAATAATACTACTGACATCATGCGTCTAGAGGCCTGCCTCGTTTCAATTAAAACATGGATGTCTCAAAACTTCCTCCATTTGAACGCGGATAAAACAGAGCTCTTGTTAATTGGTCCTGCCAGTCATCGGCACAAGTTCAACAATCTTACTGTCTCAATCAACAACTGTGTGTTGGAGCACGGAAAAACTGCGAGGAACCTCGGTGTAATTTTTGACCCCACACTATCTCTGCAGCAGCACATTAGTGAGGTCACTAAATTGGGCTTTTTCACTTGCGGAATATCTCACAAATTCGCTCCTGCCTCTCTTTAGCTGATGCTGAAATTCTCATTCATGCATTTGTCACATCCAGGCTGGACTACTGTAATGCGTTATTCTCTGGACTGCCGAAGAAAAGTACTCACAGTCTACAAATGGTCCAAAATACAGCCGCCAGACTTTTAACAAAGACCAGGAAGTTTGATCACATTACTCCGGTCCTGGCTTCATTACACTGGCTTCCTATTCATGTTAGAGCTGATTTCAAAGTTCTCTTGTTAACCTATAAAATCCTTTGTGGACGTGCGCCTCTTACCTATCTGACCTTATCACCTGGTATACTCCAGCTCGTACCCTTCGCTCTCAGGACGCTGGCCTCCTTCAACTTCCTCGAATAAAGAAGAAGTCTGCTGGCTACAGAGCCTTTTCTTATAGAGCCCCATTTTTGTGGAATGGGCTCCCGGTGGAAGTGCGGCGATCTGACTCTGTTGAGATTTTCAAAAGCAAACTCAAAACTTACTTATTTCACCAAACGTATGGAGACTGATTGATCATAGGGTTAGGTTTACACTGGTTGTAGCTGTAGGTACACACTCAACCGCTGATATTATTATTACATCTGCCTATTATCAGTAGTATTTAGCACTTTTGTTTTTCTCCTTTCTACCTCCTCCTAGGGTGGACGCAAACCTCTGATCTGCTGGGTGATGTGTACTGCCCCACCCCCCCCTGACTCTGCTCCAGTGTGAGGACCCACAGCTCATCTTTCATCTACCTTGATAATGGCTGAGGTCCCATCCACCTTACACACACAGACAGAGTGGACACTGGACGCTGTCAACATAAATATTTTTTGTGAATATGTTTTGTATTTTTATGTATTTTTTTTTCAATTGTCCTGGACACATTCTTGCACGGCCTGTCCGTCCTGGGAGTGGATCCCTCCTTCTGTGGTTCTCCCTGAGGTTTCTCTTTTTTCCCGGCTGGGTTTTTTTGGAGTTTTTCCTCACCCTGATGGACGGTCTAAGGACAGGGGATGTTGTCTAGTGCAGTCTGTTAAGCCCTTTGAGGCGGCTGTTGTTGTGATATTGGGCTATACAAAAATAAATGTCTTGTCTTGTCTTGTCTTCAATTCCATCTAAATCCTGTTCAAAACCAACTACAACCTGTTCAAGTCCATCTAAAACCTGTTCAAATCCAACTTAAACCTGTTCAAAACCAACTACAACCTGTTGAAAGCCATTGGTTTGATCAAAACCAACAGGGCACTTTGCTTTTGTCTGCTCTGTAAAGAATTATATCCATTCTTGACTCGATTATGTTGCAATAAATTACAGGATTTACATCAGACTCGAAACACACTTTTTACAACCTGCTGGAGCTGAAGGGTCTGAGGAAATGAGAGTGATATTACTGCCACTGTTGCATCATATAAATCACATTATTCATTTCATTTTTACTGCAGCATGGCACTGCATTCGGGGCACAATCCAAACCACAGCGGATCGACTGGAGGTGGATGTCACTTTATTTGAAAATGTTCCCTGGTGCAAGATTTCACACAGGAATGAAGGAACAGTTCCCGTAGTGTAGTGGTTATCACGTTCGCCTAACACGCGAAAGGTCCCCGGTTCGAGACCGGGCGGGAACAGCTGATTTTAAAGACCAAGGTCAGACCAGGAACAAAGCCACGAGCCGCTGGTTTGAGTTCTCTGGGTTTTTTCATAAAAAACTAAAACTAAAAACAGCATGTGACAAATCCAAAGAGAATACATCTCGAACTGAAATTATAGTTTCTTTTGAAGCCGCTCTCATTCAGGCAGGTCTTTTGCCCGGTGGAGCAGTGAACACAGTGAGTGCTGGGACATGGGAGGCCAGACAGTTCCCGTAGTGTAGTGGTTATCACGTTCGCCTAACACGCGAAAGGTCCCCGGTTCGAGACCGGGCGGGAACACTTCTTTTATCAGAGCACGAACTTAAACAGACAACTACTAATAACTCACAATGAGACGTTTCAAGTTGCGGTTTCTACTTCTTGTCTCTTCTTTTAACTTCCTGTTTATTGTTTCTTCTATGCCTCTGATTAATGTTGGTAGATTACCCTTAATTTTCTTCTACCATATAAATAGTTTGCCTTTTACCAAGTGGAGCGGAAAAACTAAAGTTTAAAAGGGAAGGTAACAGTAGCTTAGCCATTAGCTCTTAGCTTAGTAACTGCCTTCTGCTAGCTTGTTTTTAGCCTTGCATGCTTATTGACAATTGGAAGATGAGATCAACAAACTGAGACAGCGATTAAATGAAAACAATAAATTTTCTAACAGACTGCAAGCTGTGGTTTCTGATAGCTATCATTCATTCATTCATTTTATATATTTTTTTACTCCACTAAATAGTATAGTAATAAAAACTATAGTTTAAGTTTCCACCAGATCACGTCTCAATACTTTTTAATTCTACAAATAATTGATGTCTGTCAAATCTGAAATCGGTGAAAAAACATTTAGTTATTTTGCTCTGTCTAAGGAATAAGGCTCAGCAGTCACTGTATTTAGACAAACTGGAGTATTATAGCCATTTTAAAGCCCTTGTAAAAGAACATATACAATGCCAATGTTCACGTTTTAATTCATGCGTGTGTGTGTCTTGTATAAATAAAGTATAATAAATTGGAAAAGAATTGTAGA
>JALDNG010000031.1:1565000-1592500 GCA_024349245.1 Neodontobutis hainanensis
TGTAAATGTCTGTGATGGGTGTTGGTAAGCCAGACCCAGACGTGTGTATACGATTATGTTTTACCTGTGCAATGTGCAAATGATCACAGCTATTCACATATTAGGAATAAACCATTTCCCCAACACATCATGAGACAGAGCAATGCCATACAATCCTCCAGTTCAAATGGACTCAAAGGTCACTATTACTTATAAAGATTAATATTACACTTAAATGAGTCCTTTTGCTAGTGAGAGTTTAATAAAGCTGCTATGTTTATGTTTAGTTTATACCATTTCACTCTGATTCTCGTCACATGGTCCAAATAACCTTATTGCTCTGGGAAAGTTTTGAACTGAAACCAAATCACACAAAGTAAATGTTTTTTTTGTTTTTTTTTTCTCTCATCATCTCCGGACAGAGTTGTTTCAGAGTCAAGATAAAATTAAACCTTTCCGAATAAATAAAAATCCTCATTAAACTGAAACATAAGCGCTACCAAGAACTAGTCTCTGTCATGCCAGTGGAATTAGATGAATATTAAATCTGCCGGGAAACAAATGAGAAAGTTATTCCAAAGAACTTGTGTAAAAGGACTTCTCAAAAGGAAAAGTCAAACGAGTTCTGAGAGTCTGAGCTCCAATAGTTTCCCTTTTCCCTCATTAGACTCGTCATAAGAACGACTCCAGTCTTTCCTGAACTCCTCTCGATCAAATCAAAGCAGCCACAAACTTTCAGAGTCTTGGTGCGTACAGAACATTTCCACTTGGCCTTGTCCCATCAGTGAGCTAACGGCCCGGGACACTCGGCTGCTGCTGCGAGGAGAAGAATCACAAAACATAAAGCAGTTTTCTGTATTGTCTGTCACTCTGTCATTGACCACTTTTTAAAAGAGATGCATTGTTCATTGAACAAATTTAAAGCGCCACAATGTCAAAATTTTTTTATCCTTCTCTCTCAGACCCTTTTTCTCTGTTGATGATTTTCTTTTTTAAACGGTTTTATATGTGTTAAAACATATTCAGTGCTAAAAAAATACACTTCATTAGCAGCTATTAAACTTCCTGGAACGTCATGTGACAAGCCGGTGTCGACCAATGGGAGAGCTCGAGCATGTATTTTTGCGAGCATTGATTGGCCAAAGTTTTTAGTTCCTGTGTAACAGTTTCTTATTTATTAGAATCCTATTAATAAAACCATTTGTATCATATTTGCCACTCAATTTTCTAAAACCTCAAATTTATCAAATCGCCCAATGTATCATATTTGATACAAAAAAAATCTCAAAAAAATAATTATTTAGATTTTTTTTAAAATGTTCTCAGTCCCAAAAAAAAATCTAATTTTCTGGCCATTTTTTGATGTGTCAGACTTTACAGGGCTAAGGGCTTTAAGAACATCAGTCAATATTATGTTTGCATTAAAATAAAAAAAAATAAAGCTTGATTAAAAACCTGTTGACTTTTGCTTTTGTGCTTTTAAACTTTTTTTCCATCAATAAGGCAGTATAAACAGGAAGTACATATGACATCATTTACAAACCCTACCAGTATACAGACTAATAACTCAAAGAAATTTACAGTATAAATCAATATGGCAGAAACAATTATTTTCAATTCAATATTTTCATTCAAGGTTAGTTCATAATGGTAACGGTACAACTCTGAAGATACATTTCTTGGCGATAATTTGGGGATGAACAGGGGTGCACATGGCAGAGAGGTTAGGCTCTGGACTCTGGTGCCAGTCACTATATCACTTGTCAACTGCTACAAATTGTTGTATATTTTCTTATTTCCAAAAAAAGAAGAAGCAAAAACACTTAACTAACAGTTGGATTAACTTAAACACACTTAAAGGCGGAGTCTGCTCCACAAAAATCATTTTATCTGACTGTCAGTATCAGCAGATGGACCTGCTCAGCTGCACTTTCATGAGCCACTCAGACGGGATTTCCATCGAGGACACAAGCTTTAAGTGGCCCTTAACTCTGGCAGCCTTTCATCTGGCCCACAGCCTCAGGGGAAGGGGCTTTTATTTCCTCTGAGCTGCAACACACACATCTCTGAACAAGACTCACAGCCTCTTAGGGCAGGACAATATATCACACTTTTCTCAATAATGCAACATCAGCGACGTCAGTATCTGTATTGTAATTTCATAATACACAATAATAAAATACTATGGTTTTCCTCTCTTAGCCAGCAGGAGTGTTGGAAGGGGCCCCTCATTAATGTCTTATTACATATTCTTTAAGATGGTTTGATTTTCTTTTAGGGATAAACTATGATGATAATTGATAATTGTGTTGAATATTGCGATAACGAGACAACCTGCGATGTTTGGAGACCCCTTTTCACAGACAAAAAGTTGAATAAAGAAATATAAGGCTCTGAAGTAACTTTACTGTTTAGTACAATGGTTAAATCAAAACAAAACCAAGACTTAACCAGAAGTAGATTTAGGACTCACTCGGGCTCTAACTGAACAGCTGAATTATTTTGAAGCACTTCCTTGTGATGCTGGAGCTACAAGAACAGTGTGTGTTAGAACTTGAGCAGGGTCAAGATCAACCGGGTTCATCTACAGTAGAAAAGTGACCTGTGGAAGCTAATCCAGAGACTGGCCTTTCTTTGTGTCATAAACAGAACCATTACTTGTCCAAACAGGACATACATCGTAGGTCGTATTGTTAATATTCAACGTAGTTATCACATGTGGTATGCTTTACTGGAGTCCTGCAGTCCTACAGTGTAACGTAGGACTGCAGGACGTGTTGTAGTCAAGACTGCATTGACCAAGAACAAGACTTTTAGACTTTGAGATAAGCACAAAACCAGTGCATGGTTTACATTTAGCACACACTTTTATCCAAAGCGACTTACATAAAGTTTCCATTCACCAGTGTTACAGCTGGAACACCACTGGAGGAAATGTGGGTTAAATGTCTTGCCCAAGGACACAATGACAGTATGAACTGTGGGGAGAGCAGGAATCGAACCGCCAACCTTCCAGATATAGGACAACCGCTCTAGCACAGAGGCACTTTAACAACAACAGTCCAAGTGAGATTTTTTAACCAAGTCCAGACTCCAGAAGGGTCAGTGTTTAGTTTTCTTTAAAACTAGACCTAACTAAACTAGTCCAAAGCCGTAGAGACCAAGTAAAAATGAGTTAAACACTGAAACAGGACATTTAAAGAGAAAAAAGCCTCCAGACCAGTCTCGTGTAATACATCACACTAATTAAGCCATGTCCAAAACCCGAGAGTATCCAAGACTTAAAAGTACTGAGTCAAGACCAGAGTTCAAGACATAGGAACAGATCCCAGGGAAAAAAAGATATATACATGTTGCAAAGATTTTGAAGCCATTATTATTTACAATAGGATTCATAAACCCTTCATAAACTGCTATACTTCAACTCACACTTGGAATAAACTACCATCAACACTATCTTTCTGCACTGGACATCAGAGCACTTCTACAGTCAACCACTTACCCAGGACAACAAGGAGAGGCACTGCATATGTGGGCCCCATTTGAGCTCAAAGCGACGTTGACTGGTCCCAAAGTGAAGTTCAGACGTCCTTGTTGTTTATTCCTGGAAAAGCACTGACTGGATAAATCCATGGAGTGGAGTAAACACCGGCGCGCAATCCCTGCATGGCGGAAGTATTTCTAAAAGTCCGAGAAAAGTCAGCCGGATGAGTTTTGAGAGCGGATATGGAGATGTCCCGAGCACCGTCCTGAGCGCGTCCTGAGTCCCGCAGTTCCGTGTGGACTGTGGAGCGTGTGTGGGATGCTCTCAGCCCGCCTCTTTGTCTGCCCTCTGTGGGCGTGGAGTCCGCTCTGGAGGTCGGTCTGAGGCGCACGCTGCTGCCCAAACATACTCACTGCGCACTGGAGCAAGATAGGTTCTCCCCCTCCCGTTTCAGAACCAAGAACCTGAATTAACTGTAGGCTACCTTCCCAAATGAAAACACCGTTCAGCACCTGAACAGCACCTGGATGAAACGTTTACTAATTACTCGTTGCTATCCTTAACTTTACCTTTTAAAAATGCTCTACAACGACAATTTGCTCATGTGGCCTATGCTAACAAAAATGTGTGTCTGACAGTAGGACTTTTCAGAATAAATCTTGTTGAGGGGGATGCAGCACAATGGACCACAGTTAAACGGGTACCTTTTACGCAATATATTCTTGCACTAGTGGTAGTTTTTGTTTTTTTGACACCTTTTGAGTAGCTGTCTTCAAATGTTGCTTGTTTTTATTCATTTTGGTTAAATACGTTATAATTTCCCCTTTTTCTTATTCCTTCTTGGTTCTTTTTGGACAGTCAGATGGTACATTCTTAGGTTGTTTTCTGGAAGAAGCAGCAGCACTTCTCTCTCACCTGTGAGCGGCAGACCTTGGCCTTGACTCTCGTTTAACTCCTCTCTAGGCGCCTCTCGGCTCCTCTTCATTGGATCCAGCTGTTCCCTCTCACCTCAACACTTCATCAGGACAGGGTTTAAGCCTCAAGTGCCGCACGACACATCAGACGGCAAAGTAACTACAGTGTGTTACAGTCTCACATAAAGAAAGGCTTCATTTTGTAGTACAAATACATCTCCTGTACACATATCTACATGGTAAGGTTTAATGTTTAAGGTTAACATTTTCTCTGAGAAGGTTACACAAATGCCTTTCAGTGTTTTGAATAGCACAGAGTTGACGTTTATTGTGAGATATTATAACCTGACATCATTAGTTACCAGACCTGCTCCAGAGTTGGGTACCTCTTCACCTCAAGGGCTCACCTGGAAGAACATGTACTGCATATGTTATTCGTATGTACCACAATGCCCCAGATTTGAGTCCCAACCCGGGTCAGTTTGCTCCTACTACTTTCTGCTTTCTATAAAAGGTGATTAAAAATGCACCCACTGACAGGTAGGTCTCTTATATCGGTTTTATTTAAGTAGCACTATGTAACTTCCCAAACCTAAACTGGACTAATTTTAATAAATATCCTACTTCTCATTTGCCTTGATGTTACATTCTGGATTAATATATGTTCTCATAAAATGGTAGCATTCCCCACAACCCACAGTTACAGAGTTGAGTATCTTTTAAACCTGGCACACTTTGTCTTTAAAAGGAAGGTTTAGAAACTGAAGATTTACAGATTCCATATTTTGGGTCACAAAGTTACATAGTGTTGCTTTAAAAAAAATGCTATGTGTTAATAAGATGAGCCCCATGCCAGGTAAAAGATTAGTATTTCATCTTATTTCATTAATCCTCCGTCACATAATCCACAGACCACTGTTCTTTGGAGGTGGGTCTAAGTCTTTTCTATTGTTTGGCGTCTCATGGTCCGCTCCAGAGTTCCTGCTCTAATCCTGGAATGACGCTCCGGGAGACTGACTTTAACCCTCCTTTTCTTCTTCTCTTCTCAGCTTCTGGAGAAACCAAGAGCCAGATCAGGGATTTTGGAGACCCCCAGCTGCAGCAGCATTAATAAGTGAGGCTGGGGTCTGTTCCAGTGGCTGCCCCCTGTGTCGTCCTGTGTCCTCTTCGAGCCTCTGCAGGAATGTGAACAGGAAATAAGACCAGTGTGTTGTCAAAGGAGTCAGTGGGACAGTGACTCTACTGAAAAAAAGAGGTTTAAGTTTGGGTTTAGGCCTTTTTTTGTTCCAGGATTTGGTTTTAGTTTATCCCTGGGTATAAAGCTCAAGGAGATGCAATCCCAAACTCACCTGTTGCTGAAGTTCCACATCTGTGCAATCGAAAAGGATGTTGTTTAAAAGCATTGTTCCAGCTGTTTTCTCACAGTTTCTAGTTGATTTGGGGAAATGTGTCCCACCAATAACCTTCTGTCTCTGTCCCCAAGTACACAGAAAGAAAGACGAAGCATGAACATGTATCCAGTGGCTGTTTTCAGTAATAAGAGCTAAAGAGACGACCGTTTTAGTTTAATAAAGTCAAAAACATGCTGCTGCTCTGACTGGATAAAAGTATGTTGTGATTGGGAGTTACTGTGACAGGTGGTTCATCCAATCAGCTCCAGGTATTTATTAAAGATTTAGTGTCATAGACCATGTGGACAGTCAGGTTAAATATTTGAAAAAAACATGAGATAAAAAGTTTCACGCAAAAGGATATTAGCTTGAAACGATTGCATCTCTTTGGTGTGACGCCAGATTTAGATTGACACACTTGTAAAACCTCTAAAAGCAACGTGGTCTACAGTAATGTCGGAACTGAAAGAGGCAGGACTGATGAGACCAACGTGCTTCCTACAAAAGGTCCAAATAAAGTTTGAGGAATACCGTCATGGCCATAAATATTGGGACATCAACACAATTCTAACCTTTTTGGCTCTATGCACCACCACCACAATGGATTTGAAATGAAACGAACTTTTAGCTTTAGTTTGAGGGTGAACGATGTAGGAATTACAACATTTTGTATATGTGCCTCCAACTTTTTAAGATCTGGTTAGTCCTACTTTAATAATAATATACTAATCTTTATATAGCGCTTTTCCACCTACTGTAGTAGACACTCAAAGCGCTTTACATTAAACTGGAACACCACTATAGGCAATGTAGGTGTCTTGCCCAAGGACACAACGACAGTATGCGGGGGAGAGCGGGATGTTATGATGTTTACGAAGGACGGCCGCTCTACCCACTAGTTCTGGTTTTGGCCTGGTTCATCCTACATGTAGTCCTACTTTAGACCTGTGTAATCCTGGTTTAGGTCTGAATTAGGTCAGTTTTTTGCCTGGTTCATTCCTACATGTAGTCCTACTTTAGACCTGTTTAATCCTGGTTTAGGTCTGAATTAGGTCAGTTTTTTGCCTGGTTCATTCCTACATGTAGTCCTACTTTAGACCTGTTTAATCCTGGTTTAGGTCTGAATTAGTTCAGTTTTTGGCCTGGTTCATTCCTACATGTAGTCCTACTTTAGACCTGTGTAATCCTGGTTTAGGTCTGAATTAGGTCAGTTTTTTGCCTGGTTCATTCCTACATGTAGTCCTACTTTAGACCTGTTTAATCCTGGTTTAGGTCTGAATTAGTTCAGTTTTTTGCCTGGTTCATTCCTACATGTAGTCCTACTTTAGACCTGTGTAATCCTGGTTTAGGTCTGAATTAGTTCAGTTTTTTGCCTGGTTCATTCCTACATGTAGTCCTACTTTAGACCTGTTTAATCCTGGTTTAGGTCTGAATTAGTTCAGTTTTTTGCCTGGTTCATTCCTACATGTAGTCCTACTTTAGACCTGTGTAATCCTGGTTTAGGTCTGAATTAGTTCAGTTTTTTGCCTGGTTCATTCCTACATGTAGTCCTACTTTAGACCTGTTTAATCCTGGTTTAGGTCTGAATTAGTTCAGTTTTTGGCCTGGTTCATTCCTACATGTAGTCCTACTTTAGACCTGTTTAATCCTGGTTTAGGTCTGAATTAGGTCAGTTTTTTGCCTGGTTCATTCCTACATGTAGTCCTACTTTAGACCTGTTTAATCCTGGTTTAGGTCTGAATTAGGTCAGTTTTTTGCCTGGTTCATTCCTACATGTAGTCCTACTTTAGACCTGTGTAATCCTGGTTTAGGTCTGAATTAGTTCAGTTTTTTGCCTGGTTCATTCCTACATGTAGTCCTACTTTAGACCTGTTTAGACCTGGTTTAATCCTTGTATAAGCTTTGATACTGATTTATCTCCTGCTGGAAGTGGAAGTTTATTGCAGGTAATATCTTTATCTCAATATTTAAAATTGTTATCGTACTATGTTTCACAGTTTGTTTAATATTGTGAAGCCTTAGTGTTGAGCATCTGTTCAAATACATATTGTCATTGGCCAACTTTATTTCCCCATTCGTTACACTCTTCCGACACATGTTTTTCTTTCAGCTTCCAGCAAAACCACCTGGACGATCTTCTGACATATGCTGCGCTTAAACACACCTGTTACAAGAAAGTCCAGAAACATCGTCCAGAAACATGAATGACAAAAGACTTAATAAGTAATAATTACCTTGTCTCTTGCCCAGTGTCAGTGTGACCCAGTCATAAACTCTGATTCTGAGTTTGCCAGTAAACGCTCTGTGTTCTGTTTAAAATTATTCAGCCACATTTTCTGCATTAGGCTCTAATCATCAGTGTCCCTAAACATGTCAGAGCAGATGAATGTAGAGGGGACATTTCAAAGTCTCTGTTTGTGATTAAAGCCTTGTTCTGGAGCTGACTGCACTGTTTTGTGTTTGCTCTCTTCATGTCTCCCCAAAGACGCAGTCATTTCTGGAGTGGGCTATAAAAAAAAAAAAGAAGAAGGCGGAATAAAAAAGGGAGTGGTGCGCAACCAACATTAAACCTCTTGAGTGAGTTATGGGACGTTAATTGTTGATTGTTTGTAAGTGTATATAAACCCAGGGGAGATACTAATGTAACTAAAAGCAGATTGTCTTCTGTGACTCCTCGAACTAATCCAGTGGTGCCACATTGTCTTCAAAAGTATGGCACAGGAATTTAGAGAGGAGGGGTCACGGATATTTAGAGCAACAACAAGGGATTTAACATGTTTTTCTCTTCTGTAAAAGCTTCTAAGATTTAAATCAAACAAAGCTAATGCACCATTTCACTGTTTATCCAAAGTTTATCTTTTAAAGACGCTACAGACAACACAAATGGGTCATACTCAGTGATATTCTATATTATGTATTATTTACTTTAGCCTAGTGCAATAAATTTATTTTGTTTTTATTTTCTGAATGAATTATATTCTGACCTATTTCCAAAGTGTTAATTGGCATGTCCCAACAGGGCCACCATAGGGAGGGTCTCATTTCCCCAGTTACCTATAGACTATAACACAGACTGTTTAGTCAAGTGTCAGTATGTAATGTTTTGCTGTCTGTTAGGTATTTTTCTTTGTTTTTTTTTTAATTGGTGCAAAGGGTTGTCATGTTTCACACTGTTTACTATTTCCTTTCCTTTTCAAAACCCAGATGCTGCAACATTGACTAAAATTTGAAGTAGCCCACTTTGACCTTAGCCTGTCTAAGCTCACTTCCAATATGGCCGACATGTGCTCCACGCATGTGCAGCACAGTTAAACCGAACCAGACACAAAGCGGGAAACTAACAGAAACAGAGGGAAATGAAGAAGAAGAAAAAAAGATAGGGAGTCTTTTCATCTGTTTTTGGAAATAGTTCCATGTGCAACATTTGAGAGCTCCTATTGTCTCCATGAAATCATGTGGGGTGAAGCTGTAGCCTACAGGGTCGAGGCAAATGTGTCCCAGAAACACAAGGCAGTAGAGTTAAAATGAGAAAAATCAATGAAGATCATAAAAAAATGAAAAAAAAAGTTAGTGGCACAGGAAGGAGGTTTTGTATACTGCTTGAAAACTACCAACTCACCTTTAAAATGTAGATTTATAAAACGGTCAATGCACGGACATAGTGAAGTATTTTAATCTGAACACAAGTGCTACACTTAGTTTTCTTTGTGGGATGTGTCTGTCTTTCTTATGATTCACCTCGACCTTAAACCAGTGCCGGAGTTTTCTGTAGTTCTTTTTCATTTAGTATTAAAATGCTATTGTTATTTTACTCGTCCAAACATTAATTTTGTTTGATTTGGGTTTATTTCTCTTTGTTACGTAAGTATTAATATGCTTTAGTTATGAGGTGTCGCATAATTTACAGAAAAAGGTCAAATGTGACAGGTCGGGTGGTCAACATGGAGCACTGAGAAGATACAGTATTTTCCTGTAAAAGAAATCGATACAAAGCATACTTTATGGTTTGGGTATTCAGTTCTCTGACCTACGTAAGAAATGGAAATGTTTTTGGATTTATTTTATTTGATTTTTTGTACAAATAAACACTACAGGAAGGTTGTAAAGTGGTCTTTATTCCATAGACAGAGGTAGTAACTCAGACATCATGACATTAGGTGTGTGGGATGTAGCAGTAAATGCCCACCTTGTGCTTTCTCTGCTCCCTTTCTTACTTTTGACCCATTGAGAGGAGCTTGTGTGGTATGTTTACGAGACATTACAAAAGAAGCAGTTTTGTTTGCGGGATTCCAAGAGGCGGCATAAAATGGGACAGTAGCTCGTGACTCCTAATCATTTTTATATTCTGCATGACTCCATGTTGATGCCTCATGTCTCACAGGAGCAGCCAGATGTTAGAGAACATTAATGAGGCTTTGTGTGAGGCAGGACTGGTGCAGGTGTGAGGTGACAGTGAGCAGGGTGAACTGTAAAGCAGCGCTGATCGAAAACCATCCATGTGAGTCCAAAAAATAATGACACCAGCAAAACATTCACAGAACCAAGGAACTGTCATGTTTTTGGTGATGGATTATTTGCCTTGAGTGCTTTTCAGGGCTGCGTAAATTATTTTAAAATTATTATGAACACATCACACAAGCTCTTTCCACAACAGAGCTAAAGTAAGAAATGATATGAAATGAAATAAAAAGCATGACTGTGAAGCAGCAACAATCCAAAAGCAGAGTGTACTTCCTGTATGAGTGTGCTCGTTTCCTGATTATAGCTGCTTTACCATGTGCTGTAAATCAAAATATCAAGCCTGCATAAAATAAATGATTACGTAAATCCAACATGTCCATCCATCAATTTCTTCTTCAGTTACTAATTTGACTCTGACAAATATTTGTTGCAGCCAGTCTTTGGTCATACAAATGTAAGATCAGTTTTGATAAAAATCAAGCTTCACAGTGTTTCTTTAAAGGTTTTAGAGAAATCTGTTTTACATCTTCTCTTTAAACTGACCACAGAGAGTCTGAGAAGAGGCAGCTTTAAACCAAGTTCAGCCGCTCTGGCCTTCAGTGACAGGCCTCTGTTTGTCCCGCTCGACAAACATACAGACAGACTCGACTACTAGTTTAGAACAGGACAGGCCGAAGAAACGCCTGGTGATTTGTGCTTAAAGCCATAAACGGCATGGATTCTTTTGGTGAGCCGAAAACCCAAATAACACTTGTTATAGGCTCTGCTTGTTTGTAAATTGAGCCAAATTAATATCAGCCAAGGATTAGTTAGAATAGCACTAACCTTTCTCTCTGTATTAACATCTGAGAGTCTTAATGATTCAAATGATGCACAAAGCAGATGTCGTCGGGCTTTCATCTTGGCGCAGTAATAAAAAGATTCTGTGTTTAAACTTTTAGGAAATTAAACTTTGATTAAAAGACACCAGCTGTATTACACTGCTCACATTAATAACTTTTTTTTTATTCCCATAAGCCAACTTCAAAACCAGTTGGACGGAAAACATGAGCAACTGCAGCTCGTCTTTGGTTCAACAATGACTTTTGTAATTTTGACTACTGTATGTTAGAGAAGCGCCCGTTCCAGTCAACTTTTTACACAATTATTTGCATTTTGATTGTTAAAACTTGTGTCACAATAATTGCACCATACTGTTTTTTCGGTACTCCCCTGTCTTCTGCTAATACAGAAAAATAAAATGGGAGAGCATTTAGTGCAGAGTCGAACCGTCTGGAATAGCTGCTAGGCTTGACGGTCGTTGCTGTGAGGGGCCGGCAGGTGCAGACTCACAAGCACGACACAACACAAATCAAAGGCAAGGTCTTTAATACAGAAACAAGTGTTACACAAAAGGTTAGTCCAAATCCAGGGCAATGAAATTCAAAGAAATAAGCAGCAAAAAGGTAGTCCTACACAAGGAATACACTAGAAAAAAAAGTCTGGAAAGCTAGAAACAAAGGAATGAGCCAATCTGGCCCTGGACAGAGACAACGAGGCCCAGGTGGAACCCTTTAGGGGCAGGGCAGGCAATCACAGTGGAGGGAAAACGCAGGGCAGGAAGTTAATCTACAAAACAGGACAAGGTTAGTGAAGTGTCAAAATAAAACAGGAAGTGATGCAAACACAATAAATGTCAGTGTCAGAAATGAAAGAGCAAATGTAGAGGCTGGATGGCTTTGTAAAGAAATGAATAGCATAATAATGTAAAGCTATGTTTGTAAAATATTCTTATTTTCTTTGCTTTATCTCCCAGTCAAGATAATTCTGTGTGATCTCACATTTGTGCTGTCCACTTTCATGTACAGTGTCTCTAGATTTCCTGCCACCTGTGAGCAGGGCTGTTGATGCCAGAGCCTTTGAGCAGTGCAGCTGCTGTCGCACTCAGGGGGAAAGCACTCAGGACAGAAACATGTCCATCTGACTTTGTGTCAAATCTGGAGAACAATAGTTTCTTGTTGAATGTCTTTGTTCTTTAATTCTGTATTTTCTGTGATATTTTGTGTGAACTGAATGAACTGTATCATACTTTTGCAATAAAAACCTCTACAGTTATCAGTCCAATGTTAAAGACATTAAATGTAAGACTTTCTGGGGAATTGATGTAAACAAATCTGTGCCTCGATCTCTCTCAAGGTGAGAACAGGTTCAACAGACTGTACTTAATTTTTTATCTAGTTGGATGAAATGGTTAGATATTTTATTGGAAAAGCAATCATTTGTGAAAAAACAGGCTTTATGAGGCCATCTACTGTTTATTAAAAAAGATTTTAAAACCTTTCCCTGGACCAGCAAAATTTGGCCAATCAACGCAAAGGAGCAATCCCATTGGTCGATGCTGGCTTGTCATATGACATTCCAGAAAGTTTAATAACTGCTTATAAAATGTTGTACTTTCGGCACTTAATATGACTTTTAACAGAGAAGGAGCTCAAAAAAGGAAAACATCAACAGAGAAAAGGAAGCCAATGTCATTCTGACGCTAAAGCTGCAGCTGAGCTAATGCTAAGCGCTAAACTTCAGTTTAATGTAAATAACTTTGAAGTGTTAATGTGAAGTATTAATATCTAGTAACTAAAGGGTGAACTAGTAACATGGGTGAATGAAGTTTGTCTTTTGGTGGTTGAGTTTGTCAGTAACACAGTGGTCTTTCGTTTCTTCCGAGACAGACAGTCACTATGTACTGTGTATTTTCAGACTTGGTGAACGGCTAAATTCCTCGCACATCAACTAACAACCTCTGCAGCTTTGGCCGGATTTGTGAACCAATGTCCCACCCTACTAGCCCACAATGCACTGCTTTCATCTGTTACCAATTCAAATCCACAAACTGCACTGCAACATTAAGTCACAGCCGTTCGCACTGAATGTCAAAACATGTCGGAGCAGAGTGAAAACTGCTGTGTGAGTTGTCAGCTGCTGAGCACAAAGAGCAGCAGGAAGCAGCGGCAGGTACAAGGTGCTTTTAAGTGACAGGAAAATTGCTCCAGGATCACATTTCAAACCATTCCCTCAACATTTGATCTTCTCCGTTTCTGCCTTTTTTTCATGTGTGAGTACCTGCCCAAGCCTGAAGACAGGAAAGTCTCTTAAGTGGATGTTTGATAGCCACACTGCTTTTTTTTTTTTTTTAGCGCTTTAGAGTTAAGGGCTAAGCAGTGCTTCATTTGTAAATCAACAGTTGTCCAAATGAAAAAATAAATAACTAAACAGTTACTGTAATACACACACAAACACAAGGCTAGGGTGACCAGATGTCCTGAAATAGATTGTGACAGTCCAAAAATCCAAGCATCTTTTTGTTTTGAAGAAGATATTCAAGTTTTTCTTTTACATGATGGACCTGGCCTCATCCTGCTGTCGAGTTTTATCAACAAAACTGACTGAAGATGTACAAAATGATCACATTAGACAAGAAACTTTAGAGACTTCAAACTTCTCGCCAAAGTGTCTGAAGCTGTAAAAGGATGAGCGTGGGATCCAGTCAAACAATCTGTTCGAGTAAAGTCAGAGAGCGATGGGTCCCACTGATGAGCGCTGCAATTTTTTTCCATGAGCAAAGAAGTTGTGGTGAGTGTGAAACAGAATTTGTCCCAGATTTTCTCTCTTCGTCTTCCTCCTCCTCGGCCCCCTCTCTGTGGGCTGTTTGGAGCGAGCTTTGATGTGGCAGTATTTCAGCGTTGTGACCGCAGGCCCAAGAGGATCCAGATGCTCTTTGGACCGGTCTGTGGTGCAGAGACTTATATATATATATAAAAAGAAAAAGAGACAGGCAAGAGGGTGCAGGGCTAAAGCGGGCAGCCTCGGAGCCAGGAGAGTTGACTGTAAAAGAATATACACTGGCATGTATTGTTACTGTAAATGTGCTGTATATTGGTACATACTGGAGTTATGAGACAATATTTCCACTTATGATTTTTGACCCATCTGTCATAAATGAGTGTAATATGTGATATAGTTTCTGTTGCAAAATATCACAGAAAATAAAATTCAAGTTGATGATCCTTTTTAGAGCATCTCGATGGTTCACCTGGTAGAGCTCTGTGAGTTTGGAGCGGCCCAAGTTGAGACTGTTTTTCTATAGACTAAAGGGGAAAGGACTAAAAAGGGATCCTTTTATGAGTTAGCACATGTTCAACATTTAGCAACTCTTATTTACAACTCTGCTGAAGCAAATGCTAATAAGAGAACAAGACCTGATTTTTGGTGGAACTTTTTAAGTTCAGTCTAGTCTAGCATAACTTGTAGTCCTTTAAAAAGTAAAGAGTAGTAAATACTAAATAAATAGTAAAAAAAATCTTTGTTGACAATACATCAAGCCATACTTGTATTATCAGGACAAATACTGCTTGCAAAATAATAAAAATGTCAAATTGACTCAACATGAAGGGAGTCAAAAGGGAGTTTGCTGCTCCTCATTGACTCAAAATATGTTTGACTTAAGGGCCAACGACGGCCTGAAGTGGCCTTTCTATATAAAGTAAACCCAAGCAGCCTCATCAGATTCATTCACTCACTCAGTGGTTTCCTACATTTCCCAGAATTACCGAGGACTCCCAGAAAACATGCCTGGACTTGTTTCTCTTTGTGGATTTCTGAGCAGGTGGACAAAGCGATGATAGCAGCAAAAACAAAACAAGTTACTTAACCTCTCTGTCCTTACATAAATCAGAGAAACATAATAGAAGTTGACATGGCCATAATAAGGCTAACCTTTTTGTTTTGCTCTACTGTAAATCTTCAGTTTTTTTCTCTATTTCCGTCCAACAGAGTTTTTGCTTTATGTTGAGAAAATTATTTTTTTTCCAGCGCTCGGACAACAGCTTAGTGGGCAATAAAACGGCTGACACAGCACTTGGGCCTCCATTTAAAGTCTGTCTGACCACAGGCCACCGGCTGCACTGACATCAGCAGCATCACAAAACTACATTAAGCTGTACTGTACTGTTACACAAACCTCATCATACTTTTGATTTATGACCGTCATGTGACTGTAGTTTCAGGAAGGAGGCACGCAGAGCTCCGCCTCAACCACAAAAACATAAAAAACGTACATTAAGAATTTCCCTTTGGCTTTATAGGTCAGTGAAGACAGTCAAAGTAGAAAAAGCAGCAGAAACTAAGATAAATCTGACTTCTTCAAATGAAATCTGTCGTCATTAGAGGATGGAAGGATTACGACAGACCCAGTCGGTCTTTCCAAAGCGTTTTCCTGTCCCTGCGGAGGCCGAGCATGACGTGAAATGTTTGTCTCACATGTCATGTAACTGTTTATGCAATACACCGGAGCGAGGCCACAGAGAGGGTCATGGGTAATGGAGGCGTCGAGCTGAATACAATGAAACGGAACAAGTGTTTTGATTGGAGGTCAGTTAAATCCGGGAGGACTGTAAACAGAAACAAAAAGAAGCTGCTTGTGTTTATGAGACAATATAGTGTGACAAACGGGTCAGATTCAAGATGGAGGTGGGGACTTTTGCAGGATTTGTTTTGAACACTTTTTATTCTCATAAAAAAACATTGGTGGTTAATCAAGAAGGTTTGGGCAAAACACAGCAAGTATAGAACCTAAGCTGGTAAATTTTGGTAAATAGCATCCATGTTAAATTCCACGAGTGTCTGAAGGTCTTGATCTGATTCCTTCAGGGGTTGCCACAACAAATTATCTGCCTGCATTTTGTCCCTTAATAAACTACCTTTATTTGTCCTTTTGATCTTCCGCTAGGCCTCCTCCTAGCAGCTCTAAATGTATCTCCTTCACATTTTTACATTTACATTTAGTCGTTTAGCTGACGCTTTTATCCAAAGCGACTTGCATTAAGCCTCAATTCTCCACTGGAGGCAAGTTGGGTTAAGTGTCTTGCCCAAGGACACACTGTGGGAAGAGCGGGAATAGAACTGCCACCCTTCTGGTTATAGGACGACCGCTCTACCACCGAGGCACTGCGTCCTCATCCGACCTGAGCTGTCCCTCTGATGAGGACCTCAGCATCTTCAGCTCTTCCCTTTAGTCTTTTCCTCAGTACGTGTTTATAGATATTGTTACAAGAATACATAAACAGGGATTTGATTTTCTTGTGGTTTTTTAACAGATCCTGGGTTAATATTATCTTAGATATTTCCAAGTCCAAGATTTCATATTTATGAAACTATGCTTACTTCTGACGCCACATTATCACCAATACAGAGGTTACTTCTTAAGTACTCGGCTAAAAAGACAACCTGCTTTTATAATGTGCTGAAGCAGATGGATGCACTGGTTGAATGTGACGCAAACGTGGCAAATTGATTTGTGTGTGTCTATTGAAATCCAATCATACGTTCTAGAGGTCATGAGGAGGATACTTGGTGTAACACTGAATATAAATCATGTGTCTCTGCTTTTGGGCGACAGGGCAGTAAGTATCCTCATGTACACTGCCCCGGAGAACCATCTATCTGTCCCGAATCAGTGACAGACCTCCCACTTCAGCCAGCTGGCACAGACAGGTCCTGGAGGGGTTTCCGATGGAGTAGCTGACCTTCATCTTGCACTCTGGGAGGGGTCAGCTTCTGGTGTATGGGCCTCATATCTCGCGGATATAACAAGCGCAGTAGAGGACAAATTATTCATTATTTTTATTTTACTTCCATAGGCTGTCTGTTTGTCGCTTTGTCTGTTTGTTTGTTTGTTGTTAAAATTAAAAAAAAAAACAGATGTAAGTATACTACAAATACAAAAACAACTGTGTTTGAAGTGACAAAGCAGATTTTGATGCGGTTTTCTGAGGAAGATGTAAAGTTAATGTAATAATGTATTGCTCGTGTAAAATAAATGAAGAAGCAGAACTTTAAAGTCCAAACATGAGTGGGTCTTTGGATATTTACTTAGTTCCTGCCTCAAACAAATCCTCACTTTACCAAACTATAAATGTCTGGTTTGAAGGTTCTTAAGGCCTTTTTCCAGAGAACATCAGTCAGACAAATGTCGCTGGCAGAAAAAATCCAAACCTATTCCTGTGGTTTCTTTCATGTGGAAAAGCGGTGCCAGTTTAAGGATCCTCTTTGGTTTTCTTCTTAAAGATAAAAGCGTTGGAGCTAAACGGTTTGACTGGGCCCTGTTGTCTCCACGATGACAAGATCACAGACAGGAAGCCCGTCCTTCCTTCACGGACCCTTGTTGTCCACAATGAGAGCACTCAGCAGTGTCTGCCTCACATCAGTCACTGTGGATACTTGTCTGGCTGCAACTCTACTCCACTGCCAGCACTTTGTCATTAGAGTGTGTCACAGTCAGACTGTTACACAATCTCCTTAAGTTTGTGACTAAAACAAGTGTAAGAGCATTGAGTTCATTGACTCAGAAACATGGCCTAATTCTATGGGCTGTGGAGCCCAACATATGATATGTTGATATATTTCTTTGGTCTTTTTTCTTTGGAAAAAAAGCAAAAATATAAAAAGAAAGTCCTCAGATTTAAGACTACAAGCTCTTAATTTTTGTACCATACAGTATCTACCTCCATAAACACTCATCAAGGTATAGAACTCACATGTCAAACTCAAGGCCCTGGGGCCAAATGCGGCCCTTTGCAATGTGTTCTGTGGTCCTTCAATACATTTAGAAGGCAATATTTTTGGCACTTTAGTTGGACTTGAACATGTTTTAGATGGATTTGAATTAGATTTATTTAATTTGTTCATGAATGGGTTTGGCAGTTTTGCTAAAAACAAACCAACTAAAACCTGTTTGAATCTAATACAACCTGTTCAAATCCAACTAAAACTTGGTCAGATCCTCCTAAAACCTCTTCAAATCTAACTAAAACATTTTCAAACCCAACTAAAACCTCTTCAAACCCCACTAAAACATCTTTAGGTAGGTTTCCTCCAGGTACTCCGGTTTCCCCTAACAACAAAAACATGTACAATATAGGACTACAAATGGAAATTAGCTATTATGCTATAATCTGGTACAAGCATCTCTGCTCCGGCTTAATGTACATTGTATGCTGTCCTAAATAAATAAACTATAAATAAAAACTAAAATCTTTTCAAACCCAACTAAAACCTTTTCAAATCCAACTAAACCCTTTTCAAACCGAACTAGTTTGGTGTGAATGCAGATACTGGAAATGGTTAGAGATAGTTTTAACCAAAGGAAAAGTGATTTTAGAGGCTCTTGAAACACAGAATGAGAGTTTGAATATAACTGGGGCTGCCTCGGGCCCTGTTCTGACTCGGGGAATGTATACAGTCTGTGTACGATTAAGACTCTGTTCTAGTTTTATGATTGAAAGATGGAATGAAGGGATCAGCTGTAGTACATTAGGACTAAACCCTGACAGATCTTGCTCTTATGGCTTCAAGAGACAAACCCTGCTGTTGAAATAACTCAATTCTTCTCTTTGGGATTTTTTGCATAACATCAACAGAAGGGTTAAATCAAAAAGACAATATTCATTCTTTTGATTTATTCTAGGACACATGGGGTGTGGTTATGTTACGGGTCACACACTTTAGTCTTATTTTGCCTATATATGGACAAAAAACACATATCCATATTGTTAAACCGTCTTAACACTGTAACACATTTATATAAACCCCCTGTGTGTGCATAAGTTTGACTAGTTTAACAAAAACAACTTGTTTAACTTGTTGTAGTCACAATGTGGCTGTGATTTGATTGTGAGCACATAAATATTTATAAGTGCCATTCCAAGGCAGGCTGTAAAGGGGATAAAAGTTGTTAGTAATGATCTTTATAAACAAATACAAACTCATTTATTAATGTTTTACAGAGGTCCCACGGGGTTTTCATCATCAAAACATTCTGTGTTTAGCCTTAAGTAGTTGTATAATAGACATTAATATAATAATCTCAAGCTGCAGGATGGTTATTGGAATCAGAAATTAATTTCAGATTCTTCAGATACTTGAGAGAGTAGAATGTTCGTTCTGTCTAATTTTCTTCCCGGGTTATTTAAATCACTTGAGCAGACTAAAGTGAGACTTGCTGAACATGTGTAGAACCTCTGAGGGGGTAGCTCCACCTCCTTAAACATTATGTGATGAAATTGTAAAAATGTATTCTTGTTGTTTTCCCTTTTCTCTGTTTATTTTTTACCTTTTTGCGCTGCCAAGCTGTGTTAGACCTGTGCTGAATGTGCATTTTCTCTTTTATCCGTTACTTCCTTATTGACATCAGTGTCGACCAATGAGAGTGCTCCAGAAGCTGTGATTACTCAAAGCTTCTGTGTGAAAATTGTCATTTATTAATATCCATGATAATGTCTTAAGATCTTGTTTTTTCCACAGATGATTCCTGTTTGGATAAGCTGTTCTTTTTCTCAAGCATAAAAAAATATTTTGGCATGGATTGTTACACCTGACCTTGCATGTCCTGTAGACATTTTTCTGAGATGTGCTGTATATATGAACAAAAAAGTCCAGATAGGATTCTCCTGATATTCTCCAAAGGACAATTTCTTATAAGCCTCAAACATAAGTTGAGTTTTAAAGGAAAAAATGATTACTAAAAGACCATGGGGCGGACTTTCTACTGAAACAGCCCTTCATGTCTGTGTGAGTGTCAGATGTTTATTAATGGATGTTTCCGAGTGTTGTTTGACTCTCGGAGTCATTAGACGTGCAGAGAGCTGGAAGCGCCCTCACTCCCTTCTCCGTCCAAGCCGCACCGTTTCAAACACGTCATTACTGATGAGTTGTGAGGCGGCGGGTTTTCAAACATATCACTGACTCTGCGTCTTGGCGGGACAGTTCGTCTGGTCGTCGGAGCAGGTTGGAAACAGATGGAGGAGGAAAAAAAGTCAGATCTTTGACACTTGCCTCATGATCTGTCGAAGTGCCCTGATCATGACCGACTCAGACTGCAGCTGTCGGGTTCACAAACATTTAAAATGCTTTTCTCTTTTGATCCAACTCTCTCTTATTGCTTTTTGGATTAAGCTGAAGAATAAATCTTTTTTTTTAACATAATAAGTACAATTGTAGCTGTTCAGTTGAGTTTTTTTTTCTCAGTTTGACAGTGTTTAATGTGGTTCCCATTAGGCCTTTATCCAGATTCATGCAGAGACTGTTTACAGCTCATACTGAATGTTCCTGTGTTTGTGCAGTTTGTTCCTCAGTGAGGGACTAAAAACATATTAAACCCACTCTGTGACACATATGCGTTGAAATTAGACCATATTGTTTGTCACTAAAGTACATTTGGTTTATATTTTATAAATCCACTCCAGATTTATCTAACGGACAAAGAAGTCTCAAATCTTTTCCAACAGACAATTCAGACATATTGGTATTGTTTCATAAATCTCCCAGTATAAGTAGGTCAAATAAAGGATTTAATGTGGCCAGCCCTGACTAGATGTGAATGGGATTAATCCATCTCGAATGTGTCCTGAAAGACTGGATCTGAAATGGCCCAAGTTAAGTGTATCTGGATGAATCTTTGTGGAGGTGTCCCGATTTGTATTAAAAAAACCTCCAATCAGTGAGGTTCCGCTAAAGCACCGCTCATAAGCAGCACACAGGGATTTAAGTATTTAACAGAGTCAGTGAAGAAGCAGTGTTACAGGTGACACTCGAAAAATTAGAATATAATGCAAAAGTTCATTTATTTCAGTAATTCAACTTAAAAGGTCAAACTAATATATTATATAGACTCATTACATGCAATGTGAGATAATTAAAATACTATATTTGTTATACTTTTGATGATTATGGCTTACAGCATAAAAAAAAAACTAAATAAATTAATGAATGAATGACCTAATGAGCACTCAGGAGTTAATACCTCGTGCTGAGCCAGACATCTGCATCCAGACAAAGCCAACAAAGAGGTCTACCTCCCATTGACTTCTTTCTAAAAAAAAACTATCCCCTCTGAATACCAAGAAAAAATCTGAATTTTCTTTATTTAAACACAATGTTGGTTAAGCGGTAGAAGATGGATGGATGGATGAAAGTCTTAATGTCTGGCTAAAGATTATTGCATTAAACAAGATTTGTAGATTAATAAGGGGCCATAACTGTCCTGTTATCCAGAAGAGACTAACATGTCACTGAAATACCAGACTCTATAATGTGTCCCACTGATGCATGAGGAGCCCTAACTCATTCACAGACTCTGGTACAGTTCCTTTTATTATAGGGTCTTTTATAAATGTTATTGCAGCTTAAGGCCATTTAGAACTGATGGGTGTGGGGTTAAAGGCCACATCAGATCCACTGTGATCTGTCTGATGTGAAAAGCATTCCTCAATTTGGAGCAGACCACCCAAAAAGACCCCTGCTCCACCTCCTCCCTGTGAATACCACGTCTCAGGTTACAAAGCATCTCTGGCCTCCGAAAGAAAATGTTGCAAAAAAAGGAACTTGAACTTCAAACGACGACTAATGCGGAGTGGCCCGAGTTAATGGTGTGCATCTGTTCCACACTGAGGCTCGTGACCCGGGACACACGCTACACTGGGCACTAAAACCACCGCTGCTGCTCACTGTTGGACCGGGACACTCTGCTGGATGCTGTCGACAAAGCCCAACATGTAAATACACTGTTCTTCAGAGATTTTGGAGGCTCCTTTATTGGCATTTTTAATCACTGTTAATGCTGCACTCTAAAAAACATGAAAAAAAAAAAAAAAAAAGATAAAAGGTACTATAGATAAAATTATTATAAATATTATTACTTATGTGAGTGTTTTTCCAAAGTTCATTCAATCATTTTCTACCTCTTTGTCCCATTAGGGGTTGCGGGTGACTGGAGCCTATCCCAGCAGCTTTGGGCCTGAGGCGGGGTACACCCTGGACAGTGGACAGATAGTCGCAGGGCTGACATATAGAGACAAACAGTGACAGACCATTCTCTCTCACATTCATTCACTAGAGACACTTTAGAGTTGCTGATTAACCTGTACATGCATGTCTTTGGACGGTGGGAGGAAGCCGGAGTACCCGGAGAGAACCCACGGTAACACGTGGAGAACATGCAGACTCCTCACAGAGTGAGGCAGGAGTGCTAACCACTCTGCCACGTGCACCTGTCTGTGATGTAATATCATTATGATCCAAAAATGTATATTGTAGAGCAACACTGACTTCCACCTGATCACAGACCATTACAGCAGTCAAGCATTTGTTTTTTTATATATGACGTATAATGACGTATAAGATATTTACAGGAGTGTTTTTCACTTATAGCTTTAGCTGATCTCAGAAACACACTGACAAAAACACAGTGTCAATTTAAAAATGTCTCATGTTCCAGACGTGACACAGTGTCGATGAATAGTCCTCACTTTATGCCGCCGACACAGGCAAAACATAAAAGCACGATTTTAGTGAGTGGCGTAAAAAAGGATGCCACAGACCTCAGACTCTAGACGAATGGTGCAGATCTCTCTTTAGACTCTCAGTGTTGTGTTGATGTTTTTGAGAATATTTAGATATTAACACTAACCTCTGACTTTTTTGGACTTTTATCCTTATTTGATAATACAAATAATAAAGTTTCCTCATATTCTTGGACTTTCTGGCAAGGCGTTTCTGTGAAACAACGCCCTCGAGAGAAACATGGGACACGTAAATGTTCTATGTGCAAAAACAAAAATGTTTAATTTAAGCAGACAAACCTTGGCTACCTTTGGAAATACTTGTTATTTTAAACGTTAACACTTAGCATCACTAGTTACATTTAGCATCACTAGTTACATTTAGCATCACTAGTTACATAGAGTGTAGTAGAATTGTGGAATGATAATACAAAAATCAACCAATGCTTTTTTTATTAATAATATAGTTTCACCAGTTGACACGCTCATGGAGGTACAGCTGACTCTCATAGAAACTAACCAGTGTGTTCCTGCTCTTTAACAAACCAGAAGAGGTGAGTTTGTTTATTTTCAAGACCTTTGTTACCGTAAATTAGCCAAACCTCAAACAGACAATGGCTTTTTGTAATAAAAATGTATGAATGTGACAATGAACAGATCAAAAGGACAACATGACATGAAGGGATCTGAAAAAGTATTTTAGACTTTCTGTAGAAGTAACAAAGAAAGACGAGTATCATAAGGAAATTGTTAAAGAATAACCAAGGCTCCCAATCTTTTTCAATATCAATTTCTTAATTATATATTTATCCGTAGAGCAACTGTGAAACGAGTCAAAATTGTTTCTTTTGTATTGGTCTCAATGTTCAGACAATTTTATAAAATGCTTTTCTTTTATTTCTTGGTAAAAAAAAAAAACAGTGCTTAATTCTGGCACAAAATGGGAATTTTAATTAACCTGTTAATGGATAGTAGCAGTGCTATGTAAATATTTAAATCAATCAAGTTTACTTCATATGTTTTCATATGCACAAAAGATGGGGGTCATGTGACTGTTTTTGAAAGAGATCAAACCTGTGGGTTTACAAATGGAGTTTTAATCAAAATGGACACTTACATTTATGGATAAATGTTCACAATTATGAATCAAATCAATTTCCTGGACAATATAGGGCCTACATTTTCCAGTAATATGCTAGCATTTTAATCCATTTTCATTTTAAATGCCAGAATCCGACAATATTATTACATTCTCCCAGAGCTGTTCTATTTATTCTGCTTCAGGTGAAACTATCAAGACAAGTGCGCCACCAGATGTTCCGCTGTTCTGCACAACCTCCACTCGTCTCCAGTCGTACGCTCTGACAAACAGGAGCCAGACGTCACTTACATCCGTCATGGCCATGTTACAATTCCCTCAATCCAGTTGTTTGACTCAGATGACCGACCAAACTCTCCGCATTCCTCTCCACGGGACACTGAACCTCGTCCTATCCGATTTCTCTATCTGCTCCACCTTTGCCGAGCAGATAGCAGCACTACAAACATGTGGCACGGCCTTGAAGCCCCCCCCACACACACAGAGGCCGTCTGGAGCAGAGCGATTAGGGGGAGGCCAAAATCAAAGGTTCAAATGTTGGAAATTAAAGGACTTGCAGGCTGGCCATCTTTTCCTTCTTTTAAAGCAGGAATGCTTCTGATTAGACAGCTGCTCGACATGAAGCAGCAGCCCCAGATGCACGACGAGGGGCAGCCTCACCGCTGGGAAGAAAATAGAACCTAATGTGTTCAGTGTGTCTGAAGGGTCTGGATGACAGCAAATGTTTCACAAAGTGAATCAATCATCTCAGTTAATGTGGGGTATTTGTTCAGGGATATCTTAAAAACACAACACTGACATTGGCCAATGAAGAATGTGGGAGAAGCAAAGCAAAGTGGAAATTGTGATTGTCATATATATTTATTGTATAGACATGAAAGAATGGGATCCCTGATTAACGTCATTGCCAAAGCCCGCTGCTAATTCCAATGACAAGATAAATAATAATACTTGAAGTGAGTACAGATAAAGGCTTGACACGTCGCTTTCCAGGACTTCTACTGATTATGATACATCGTCGATGCAAGAACACTGCGGGGGAGAGCTACAAAAAGACCAACCGTATGTAATAGAATACAGCTATAATTAAACATTCACAAGCAGGAGCTGGGGTGGAGGCTGAGAGAGCGCATAGCAGGACGTTAACCTTTGAGGCAAGAGTATTTTTTACAAAACACTAAATTAATGTAAATAAATATGAGGCTTGGAAAGGTTTGTGTTGTAAGGGACTGAAAATGGACCATTAAAATCCAACTTTTGGTTCATAAAAGGCCCAAATAGACCCAGAGAAGCAACCCTAATGCTAGTCAGTTACACAGAATAAAAGGTTATGCTGGAGGTCTTCCCCATAAACAGACAACTTTATAAACCTGCTTATTTCATCCAAAGCCTCGGTCTACACATAGCTTTAGAAATTAATGTACCAATAATATATGACAAGCACAAAGCACAGTTTTTCCACCATTGATGTTCTACTGTGTGTTACCAGTCAACAAAACCCGGGGGAAACAGGGCTGAGGATTTCACTTTAAAGCACAGAAAAATGAAGGAAGAAATGAAAATTAAGTCTCTCAAAGCTGAAATATCTTGAGTCCAGTCCTGTGTCTCATTGATGTTTATAAAACTTTTAGACCTCAGTTTTAAATAAAGCTCTGTTTGTGGTTTCGGTCACAGATAAGACATGAATAACACATCCAATCATAATCATTGACTAAATTTGTTTGGCGATACCTAAATTTCAAAGTTTTGGATTTTCCCTTTGACCTCACCTTTGGAGCAAACATTAGTGGTTTCCCTCCTCCTCGGGGACCGTCCCGGGCATGATGGATGTAAACTCTTGAAATGTGTGTTTATCTTTCAAGTTTCTTGGGCAGAGTATCCATTGACTAGCACCTTTGCACATGTTTAACTAACGTCTGTGGATCAAAGGTGGTGCTGACGGCTGAGCAGGAAGTGTACATTCAGACTTTATCCACTTTTTGTCTTTGACTCTTCTTTATCAGAGCGGTCAATGATTCACGTCTGGAGCGGCTCCATCACTCTCTGAGGAGGCCGACCTGTCACAGGTGTGTGTACATTACAGACAAAGGCATGTGCTAAGTGAGTGTTTGGAGAGAATCAGTGTCGTATCCTGTTTACTTTCACAGGCAACGCTCTCGAAGCCGTTAGTGGGTTTGTAGCTGTGTAAGTCATGCTAATGTTTCTTCTGTTGCTCTTAAGTGGCATTATCTTCAGCTTTAGCGTGCAGATGCGCAGATAAATGGGTTAGCATTCCTGAGTGCTGTGGTTTGGGCTCATCCACCTGTTCCCTGCACACTTGATCCATTTTGTGACCTAACAACAACTGTAGGGGTTTGAAGCAGCTCTCGATGAAGCCCACTGACCCAGGGCCGACAAGGTGTTTATGACAGGGGCTTGGATATGAAGTACTGCAGTGTTACCCTCGTTGATTCTACTCTGAATTTAAAAACAGTACATTCATGCTTTTGCCCGAGCTGTCTGTGATCGCTAAGCCCCGGTTTGTAATCTTAGATTGTGGGAATACGCCAGAGAAATGTCCACTTTTTATCCTTGTAACTGTGACAGACTTATGCTTTGATGATTTTGGACGAAGCATGTGTTTGTAACAACTGCAAACCGGCCGGCCCACGCCTTAACTTTCCACTACTTTGTTTTAAATTGTTCCATGGGTTCATAGGATTTACCTCATCAGCTGCCGCATGGTTCGTTGTCAGATGGTTGCTCAAAATCCTTGGGTTGCTATGTCGCTGACGACTGGTGTTGTGTGTCAGACAAGGCCCTCTGTGTTCACATATCAGCTCTGAGCGCACCAAGCAGGATCCAGATGCCGATAAGTCCAGCGCTGATGCAACCACAGTGCAACCCAGTCTCTTAAAGGAGGTCTAACAACGAGTCTCTTTCATAAACGTGGACCAATGACAGTTATGAGAAGTGTCATCATATTTGGATTTTTTTTATATTAACAAGTAAAATCTTACTGTCTTTGGAATAGAAAGAAGTCATAGTTCCATCAGGGAATCTTTATAGAAGTCCAATTAGAAGGAATTCAACAGTGAAGGACAAAAAAAAGGGAAAAAAAACAAACATGTAATGTCAATATAAAAAAAACTAAATAGTTTACTCCTGTTGGGTATCACAGAGGCTCTTTGAGGTCTGAGCTCAGGTTAGGTGTGACAATTGCAAAGTTAGCTATTGGTGCTATTGCCGGAATCTATATAATAATCCTAATCCAAATAAAGAGTTATCTACAGTCAGTGTTTTTTATGTTCCGCGGTACACTAGTGTGTCGTGAGAGATTGTCAGGTGTGCTTTCACCTGATTGGTCCTCTAAGTGAGCAGCCTGTAGTGAACATTTACACACTCTTCCACTAGGGGGCAGTATTGTGCTAAATACAAAAGTACATAGTCCTACGAATGAGTCAACACAGCAGTTTTTAATTATATTTAAAAAAAATATTCATTCATAAACAAATATAGTTTTTGTGCCATTTTTTGTTTGGTGGTGTGCCGCGGCTCAAAGAAACTCTGATCTATACTATCAAGTATCTCATAACAAAATACTGAACAATCCTTTTAGTCCATACATATTTATCGTCTCATATTTTCCAATTTTAGGGTGTGTACAGGGTTGTTTTGTCTTTTGTTAAATAACTTCTGCTGGGCTATGTAACTTCCTTAAACAAATAAAGACGGGTCACATTAAAAGGATGAAAGCTGTTTTTAACAATCTCTGATGCCCTCTGTGACTGATTTGAGGCTGGAACACATTACAGGTATTGC
>JALDNG010000031.1:1597500-1650000 GCA_024349245.1 Neodontobutis hainanensis
TCTCTGAGGACCCTCACAGCAGACTATTTCAAACAAAATGTGTCTGTATTGCATCAAATATCTAAATGACCTTGAATTAGATATCTCTGTCCAGGGCCTAATGTGTGTCATAGGAAACACAAGGATAATATTCTTAGTTTTAGGCTTTGTTTGTATTCACTGATAAAAAAAAACTAAAATGAGAGTTTATTGTTCCGTAATGAGCTCATTATTTTCTTAAAGTGAGGAGATCCTATTTCACAGCGTCACAGAGTTATTTGAGGATTTATAGTTGACACTAATGAGGGTCTTTTGCAGCCACTGATCTGAGGGGGATTTCGCAGGTTGTGCTCTCTCCTCTAGAGTTCACTAACCTTTACACAATACTGTCTGTTTTCGGTAGTTCTGGTACTCAGTTCGCTTTATTATTCCCCAGCCCTAACACACACACAAAAAAACAGAAGTGTATTTATTCATCCATGTGACTATCAGCCTCATCACACGTCAGCTCCAAACACAGATGATGTGCACATTTACATTACACACATGCAAACAGGCCCAGGCTTACATAAAAACAATCAGCACCTCCTCTCTCTCTCTCACACACACACACACACAAATCCCATGGCATATGCATGAGTGCACCCCGCTGTGCCGCCTGTCACTCACAGTGTGCGCTCACACTGCTCATTATAGATGCATATAGCACAGATAGCACGCACACACACATAGATCCACTCAGTTCCTATTCACATGCACTAACTTAACCCCGCAATAAAACCCACTCCCAACCATGTGATGCAGATACAGCTGACTTTGACACACACTCTCTCACACACACACACAGCCAGGAAATGCACAAACCAGACCCTGACATCAGCCCGCCTTCTCCTTTAGACGCTGACGTCAGCTTTCCACAAAACTGTTTTTTCGCCTAAATTAGAGGCGATCAAAGTTTTCTTTTGCTGTCAGTCAGGGATAGATGGACAGAGAAGTGGTGAATGTGTCCGTGTGACTGAGTCTGAGGCTGTATTGGACTCAGGAGTATTGTATGTAAATATATGGAAAACACAGGTGTGAGGGCGCATGTTTGTGTCTAACCCTTCTTTTTACCTACATGCTGTTTCTTTTTCTTTTCGCTCACCAGTGTCTGCAGTGACGCCTTCAGTCCTGGACAGTCCCATGAGCAGGTCCCAGTGGGCAGCAACAGGTCAATCTCTAGGAACAGGGCACCATCTAGTGTTGCATGAAGAGTATGGGACAGTCAGGGTGAGATTTGACTAATCCAAGGGCTGCCATGTTGACCATGTTGAGAGTGTGTCTGCTGCCTTTACCTTTTTAAAGCAAAGGGCAGCTCAGGAGTAGAACAGGATTTGAACTAGGACCTTCAAGTAAGTGGAGCAAGGACCCTTTACATTATTTTGTCCACATTATTCCCATGTTTAAAAAAGTATATCTTTTGAAAAAAGGGTAAATGATTGGTCCTTGAATGTCACTTAACATTTTCTCATATCCCATCCCTAGAGGGTAGTGTTATTGGACACGAGACCAATCAGCTTTTGTCCTTATGTAAATTCACAGGAAGTTGCTCAAAATGGAAATTCTGGTAAAAAATTTTTAGGCATAATATATTTGATAATCTTTTACACTAGTGAAAAAAGAAATATCTTAAATGTCTCACTATAATCCCTTCTAATGTATCCACTGTCATCCCAGAAAGATCTAAATTAGTGCCGTTTTGTGAGTGCTTGGTCATCCGGGTCGGTTTATCTGTACATTCTTGAACAGATAAACATCTGGACATTGAGTTTGTGATTTTACCCATTTTACCCAAGTTTTATGCTGATATAATCAAATTAGAAAGAAGAAAAGAATTTCAGTACTAAGCTTTTACATAGTGACCGGTACCTGTCCCAATAGTGAGCCCACACTTTCAGTTGCTCAGCTTTATTTGTTCAAGATCATTGTGATTTCTATTGTGGGCTCAGCATTTTCTCTTTTGCCGACGTGTTTACGAGCATTAATAACCCATTAATGCTCTAATAAAACAAGTACACGTCTTTTATGGTGGGTCCCTTACAGTAAAGTAGTTCCACAATTGGCTTGTTATATTATTAAAACATAAAAAGGTATTAATATGCAACTGCGAACAGATATATATCCACCTGGCTACCCCAAACCTAACGTCTGACATGAAATTGAGCCCAGAGCTTTTTAAGTGCAAGAAGGGCCAGGTGAAGTTACATACAATAACAATTATCTGTGGCTTGTCAGAACAAATGTTTACAGCCTAATCTGTTAAGTCAACCATTTTGAAGTGCAGGTTTCAAATATACAGCTATGCATCTTCCCAAAGCCATACCATTAATTGTACAATAAAACACTGAATGACAAATAACTGCACAGCAAGAACCAAGCTTTGTCAAAACAATAAAACACAGCAAATGGTGTTTATTGTCAAAGTGTGGGAGTAGGACAATGTTATATGTGCATAATTTTATAGTGTGTACTCTAGTTGTGCAACAAACTAAGCTACAGTATTTACAGACATAATACATTACCTGTTAATAGCTGAGGGACAGTTACTGTATAACAGTAAATCTAGTCGGCCGGTGCTTGGGCAGGACAGCCTCCACACGGAGACCATCCGAAACGGCCCAAGACTTTGGTTTTGTCTGTGTCCAATGCTGAACGGTGACACTAAAGTCTTACAGTGTAATAGCAATCAATACAACTAAACACATCCATTAAAACATCCACATGATTATACTCAATGCAACAAATGTTATACAGAAACTCTTCCTGAACTCTTTTCCATAAAATCCATTAAAGGTTAAACGAACATATTACATATCTCATAAAAGTAAAAGAATAATGTCATGAGAAGCCCAGTCTAGACAGCAACAACGCTCTGTGAAATCTCTGGATAATAGAGTGAACTAAACGTTTACATGTTTTACAGGTGGAGAGATGACGTAACTCTTTAGAATAATAATAATACAGTCCTACAGTCTCTGAACATGCTATAAGCCGTTTCTCTCCTTTTCTCTGTGTCCATGTGACGTCACAGACTGTACATGTTTCTTACTGTATGCACTCCGTCAACTATAAAAGTGCACTCAGCAGTCTCCAGAGTTGTGCGAGTGGGGCCCGGTCTCTAGTTTCCAGTCTCTCTGGTCGGTGGGGTCGGCCTGGCCGTGGGCCGCGGCGGGGGACAGTGACATCTGTCGGCGTGGGTTAGCACTGTGCATGGTGTTCCAGTGACGCTTCAGGTCTGACGCTTTGATGAAGGCTTTGTCGCAGGAGCCGCAGTTGAACGGCCGCTCACCTCGATGCTGCCGCTCGTGGTCTTTCAGGTGGGACTTGTGCTTGAAGGCCTTTTCACACAGCTGACAGGCGAAGGGCCGCTCGTTACTGTGGACGCGCTCGTGCCTCTTCAGGTCGGGGCCTCTGATGAAGGCTTTTCCACACACCACGCAGCGGTGCGGCTTGAAGCCCGAGTGGATCTTGAGGTGCTCCTTGAGATGGGCGGCTGTAGTGAAGGCTTTGGGGCAGTGCTCACAGCCGTAGGGCCGGTTGGCGGTGAGCAGACGCTCCTTTTTGGCATTATGGTCCATGGGCTTGGGGCCGGTGGTCTGGAGGGCGCTGTGGTCGCGGTGGCCGTACAGTAAGTACTCCAGCTTCATGTCGGTGGTGGAGGCGGCGCCCCAGCCATGAGTGTGAGGGTCCTTGGTCATGCTGGTGTTGTAGCTGTGCGGCTGTGTGACGTGGGAACCGGTGGGGCCCATGCTGTCCATGCCCTGGTCGTAGAAGCTGTTTTTCCTCACCTCCTCCATGGCCAGCTCTTTGAGAATGGCGTCCTGCGCTCTCAAGCCGTGGTCGCCCGGCGCCTGGTTCTCTCTGGTTTTCATGTTGGTCAGCTCACGCTTCTGAGTGCACAGATTATCCAGGAAGTTAATGCCCAGGATCTGGCCCGAGGACATCATCATGTTGATGTCCTTCTTACGCACTGCCAGCCGGGCTGTGTACATGTAATTGAGCACCTCCTCGAATATATCCGAGCGGATGAAGTCCAGCTCCACGATAGAGTTGTCCTCGTCACTTTGTTTCTTAAAGAGCTTTTTAAAGTAGTTGCTGCATGCGGCCAAAACACAGCGGTGAGCTCTGAACTCAATGTTTTCCACAACAACCACCACATCACAGTGCTCACCCTCCATCCTCTGCTGGTTCAGCATCTTCAGGAAGGTGGCTTTGTGGTCGTAGTCGATATATCTCAGTAAGTCGGACATGGTGCCGGTCAAATGGGAGCAACCTGCGGAGGTAAAAGAGCCGATGTTAAATCAAAAGCAGCCTCATACTTCCAGAGCAGTCCACTGACTCATAAAAAAACTCTCCGGTGTAAACTTTGACACTATTAAAACTGTCAGTGTCAAACTCGAGAGCAGACCGAAGCAGCGGACTAATCAAACAAATCCCTCGGAAAAACACACTAGGCCCTACGGCGCTAAAAGTCACAAACACTAATTACAAAAGTGCCACACTTTTATACATGCACTTTATTTTTACAACTTAACAAGTGCATTTTACCCGCTGTATCTGTGTGACATCTGCGCTTTGTGGATTAAGATTAACCTTAGAAAGAATCTTTTACATTTGACTGCGCCCAGCCATTTTGCTCGGCAGCCTCCATTGGCATGTTTCGTGTCTTTAAAGCGCTCTGCAAACAGCGGAAAAACATAGCGTTGGAAAAACACAACAAAAAAAAAAACTCCCACCGTGTGTCCCCCCGCTTTAGCCCTTCGAAGACAAACAGATAATTAAAAGGTTAATACCCGAAGCCTGAGCGCTATCCTTGTGTTGTCACGCAAGGCAGTCGACGACGATCCAAGGCTGTCGTTTTTCCTCTTCCTCCTCTTGTTGTGACTAAAAGGCTTCACAGGAAACGCGCCATTGTTGTGCTGCCACCTACTGCACCGGAGAAGGTACTGACGGAGATCTACTCTGGGAGGGAAGAGGCTCACTCAAGCACCATCCTGCGATAAATATGGATTACCCTCACAAAATGTGGGACTCTCAGTTAATCCCAATTTACCGACTAAAATAAAATACATCAAACTATATTAAGTTTCTTTCAAAATGCAATAATAAACTTTTATTTGACTTTTACTTATTGATGACGAGCTGTAAAAGAGAGGACAATGTTGTTTGAGTGCTGCTTTTGACAGTTTGACACAATTGGATTTTATTTGACAGTCTTAAAACCTGGGTAGACATTGCACTTGATTGATTTTATTTGTATCTTTTAGACAGAATTTTTTGTGTCACCATAGATAATTACATCTCCTCCTTAGCCCCCATTACCTGTGGTGTACCGCAGGGTTCTATTTTAGGTGTTAGGTGTAGATGTTGTCTCCCACACTCTAAACACTTCTGAGCGCACCTCTACATCCCTCTGTCTGCCTCCATGGTTTTAATTTTGGTGTTCTACTGTTTGTTTTAATGTTCACTTTGTTAAGCACTTTGTAAACCTTGTTTTTAAAAGTCATGCAGGACATCTTGGATGACTGCTATTATAATTGTTAATGCAGAGGGACAATGTAATTAATGGTTCAACAATAGTGAGGGTGAACTAAAACAATACTTGTATAGATATTATACTGTTACAAGATATGCACAAAAGTGACATTTGGTACCGAAATAGACAAATATTTCAAGTAGCAACCCTCTGCACAAGAATGAAATATATGAAGGTAGTACCATCTCAAAAGCTGCAACAGTATATAGCCTACTGGGTTTGTAGGAGCAATCATTGGGACGCCTCTCGTACAGGTGTGTTATATTTCAGCTCCACCACACTGGGCCAACCCACTTTTCTAGAATTTTTATATTTTTAGTCATAGTGTATTAATTTAACAAATTATACTAGACTTTCTAATATTACCTTGAACTGCATATTTATTTTTCTTCTGCTACAGTAGATAGCTGTAAGGCAATTCCCAGTCTTAAGGGCAGCAACATCTCAAAAAGTAAACAGGGTCCTGCTGTGAATAAGTCCTTAATATTTCAAACATATACTTTAATGACACTTGAGTGATCCATGTAGAGTCTGCCATTTTGGTGAAGATGGCCCTGGGGCTGTTTAAATGAACAAAAAAAAAGTAATTTGGTAAAAAAAAAGATTCTAAATAGCTTCTATGCAACACGCACTTGGACATTTAATAGTCTTTGAAGTGTAACCTCGTTAGTTTAATGTGTTTTCACTGGTTACGTTCACAGGTCATCGGCCACATAACACAAAGTAGAGTGAGACCTCTTCCTCCGTTTCTCTCTCTGCTTCAGAGGCTGTGGATCACGGGGGGCGGGGTCTCAAAGTGCTCCAGTTTTCTGCAGGGAACAATAATTACCGAAAGCCATAAAAAAAAAAAAAAAACTCGCCAAAGGACACAGCCGTAAACACCTAGTTTACACTTTGAATTATTTAGCACCGTTTACTCGCTTGTGGTCCATCGGAGCCTCAGGACGGTACAACCCATGTTGGCTATATTAAGTAGAGTTGCATGGGACAACTTTTATTGTGTTATGGCGTCAGTAATCACCTTTGTTTGACAACACTGGTATAAGGCAAAGTAGTGAGGGCCCATTGTAAGTAAATAAAAATCCTTTCAAAAGGCAGAAGAGTGACATTTAGAAGCTTTTATTAAATTTTGAATGTGGGGTTTCATCTTCATTATTCATACATTTTATTTTATAGAAAAAGGTTTTAGTTTGTTATAAACATATTTTAGTTGGATTAGATGAGGTTTTAGTTGGATTTGAACAGGTTTTTTGGGGGATTCAAACTGTTTTATTTGGATTTGAACAGGTTTTTGGGGGGATTCAAACAGGTCTTGTATGGATTTGAAAAGGTTTAATATCTTTGTAGCAAAAATTGTTATAAGTTATAAGATTTCATAAATTAAAAAAATCTAATTCAAATCCATCGAAAACCCTGTTCAAATCTAAATAAAACCTAGTCCCAAAAATATGACTTAAAAATATTCAAGGGCCGCATTTGACCCCTGGACCTTGAGTTTCCCGTGTGTACCTTATACTATTATAATGAATGACCAAGAGACAGGTTAGTTTTAGTATTGTACTTTTATTTGAGTAGAACAGCAAATTAAAACAAATGCATTGCCTTTGCGAGTGAGAAACATGGCCGTATATGAACAAGACAAGGTTATTTGGTGAACAGATAAAGAGACTGGAGTAGACAGTTTTGTTCGCGAAAAGCACAAACACCTTCGCTTCACAGTCACAGACCTTGGACTTGTGCTGCCGCTGACCGACCGACCAACCCTGGAAACACATTCAAGACCTGCACAGGCACATTAAAATCTACCTCGATTCCTTGGCAAAAGAACATTTTAAGCAAAGGATTCAACAAAGAAACGTTAAAAATACTCAAGTGATCATAAAAAGTAAAATGCTTTTCAAGTAAGATATGGTAAATCAAGAGTTAAAAAGAGTGCTATGTGAGCTCCGATATGTACATTGCAGGACCATAGTGACGTCTGTAGTGGCAAACCTGGTGAAAAGTGGAAGGACGTGAGGCAATGCTCGCTGGCAAATCAAGGTTGGCACTTCTACAGCAAGGTTAAATAGAGTCAGCTCTAACATATACATATACATACAGCCTACAGCAACTTTTAGGAGTCTGGAGTGATGGCTTTATTCATAAATAAAATGCTGCTACAATTATTATTGTTCACGGTAATCATAAAAATGCATCAACGTCATAAGGCAGTGAAAGCAGAAAAGGGTTTGTTCGCCGCACACAGGGATTTTTTTGAGCGGCGCAGATGGATTGAGAGCCACTTTTTAAAAATCGTACAGTTTTTCAGTTTAATCTCAACCGTTATTTGATAATGCAGCGGGTTTTTTTTTTTGTCCTTCTCATGCAAACTGCTTTTGTTTGTTTTTTTTGCAGGTGATGATTACTAGCGGCGAGCTGCAGCTGTTTTCGAGTAGGAGGCCATTCTGGTCTTCTTCTCAAAAGAGTCCCCCCGGCTTCAAATACAGGTTTCTGGGATTGTTAAACTGTGGGAGGTGGAAACTGGAAACAAACCTCGGTTTTTATTCCTGGAAAGAGCAGAGGCAGTGAGAGTTAGCATCGAGGCAAACTTTTATCTGTTTTGAAAAGCCACAGTGAGCGGTGTCTTACAGATAGACACAGCAGGCGAACACTGGCCCCCTTCAGACCTTGCCTTTCAATCTATTTTCTCTAAATATACACATTGTATTCACATCTGGTATTTGAGTCATCTTTAGTCTGCTTCATCCGCAAAACAGCAATGCATTTCTGGCTGTTAGTGCAACTACTTTAGCAGTTTAGCAGTTTACATGCAGATAAAGATAAGTAATAGCCTTAAACTGACTATAATCTGAGTTTAAAAAATGCATGTCAACAAATGAGTCTGACTTAAATGGCAATGAATAATTGTTTTAAGTTGGACCAACACCTGGATAATGGTACTCGCTTTGGAGATATTTTCTGTCTGCACAGCCAATATCTTTGTTCTATTGTTCAGAAAGTGTTAATTTGCTATTCATGAATAAATCATTGAATTTTTAAATCAGCTTATTTAGCCATCAATTAGCATTTATCTCTTTAAAGAAGTCAGGTTTAATGTTAGCTTCTGTCAGATGTCCACTATGAAAGGGTCTGAGCAGTGAGCTGTGGACTCAAACATTCGATTCTCTCTTGGGCATGTAAACGCAGACAAAAGGCTGAAGTCCATTTTTTCTGTTAAATCGAGCTGTGCATGTAAATGTCGTGGACAGATTTAAGAGGTCTTTCAGTGCGAGTTAGGACGCATACTTGTGCACACCTCCACAGAGCTCAACATGCATCACTGTTACAAATTCACAGTGACTTTTAAACCATTAACACCTTTCATTAAGTTCATTTTAGAGCCAGGTCTGAAGAGGGACACTGAAGCCCGAGTCTGTAAATATGTCACAAATACTCCAATGATATTTATTCACACACAATGTAGATGCAAACAGGATGATCAGGAACTTAAGGGCAATGTTTGTAGGAAATAAATCTATAGACTGCAGTAATAATAATAATAATAATAATGTAGAATGTCCTAGAAATAAAATCACACACAACACCATTCTATGTGCATCTACAGTGGAAGAAAGTGAACATCTGCAAAAGTTGAAGGAAAGCATTAGGTCTAATTTAAGTCTGAGCCACAGGACCCACAGGACGGAGGGCAAGGCTGCAGAGACAAAGCCAAGCATTCCCATGTGGTGAGTCACACACAAACATGCACACGCTTCATCCCAAAACCCTGTGCCTTGGGATCGTTTCAGTCAAAAAAAGCTAATTGTCTAATTAGCTTTAGAAAACAGTGCTCGATGGGGTAGTTTCCAGAGACGCTGCTACTACAGAAAGATATGGACATGCTCTGTTACGATGGAATGAGAGCTCCACACCTGAGACACAAAGCTGGCAGCGGACAAGTTCAAACAAAACAAAAACAAAAAAAAAAAAAAAAAAAAAGGGCTGCTTTTGTGAAGTAGAAAAACACTCCCTCAAGGAAAACTGAGAAGCCTTCCCTACAAACATGAATCTGCAGCAGCACTTTACTCAATGTTTCATACAATGTCATCTGGAAGGCACTGTTTGAATGTTAATATATGTAAACGTAACTTTATAGAACTGCAATACAACATGTGGTGCTGTATAATGCAGTAATGAGGAAGAAGAGGCACATGTTAACTTTGCCAACATTGATGTGAAAGCTTTATAAAGTTAAGCAAATATATTTCATTCTTTCTCACAGTAAAGAAGCTGAAAACTGTATTTGACTATAATTTAAATTTGCTGGGGAACAGTCTGGAAGTACCTCACCACTTAAAGAAAAAAAAAACCATAAACCTTGGGGGCACTATCTCAGATGGGACAGCACATGCCAAATACGCAGGGAGACCCAAGTTCAAATCTCGCTTGTTTCATTTGCCCAATGTCACCCCCCCCCTCTCTCTCACCCTGCTTTCTGTCAATTTATTTTATTTCTTCCAAAAAAAATAACTAAAAATAAATAGATACATAAACCTCAAGATTTTACTGTTAAATTTGTTTTGAGGTCTAGCATCATTTTGTTGTTGATGTTTGATGAGCTTGTGATTATTAGTCATATGAGACCAAACACAAACCCTGCAGTTGACTGAAGAATACTGGAGTGTTCCAGATGTGTAGTAAAAACACTGCTGCTGTTTAACCTGTAATTCCTGTAGACAGTATGTAGTGCAAAGTTCCATCAAAATTCTGCGTAACTCGGTGTGTGACGGGACACTGTGAACTTATAAGGTGTATGGTTTACAGTCCAAAGGTTGAGTTGAAAATAGACTGACGAATGTTTGTGTGCACACTATCAGATTTCATACACTACGGGTAATTTAGCCACAGATGGTGCAGAGCTGGTACGGCCGGTCTTATATCACTCGACACTGCTGGTGCCTTTTGTGAAGCTACACAATGTAGTCAAAACAATGTGTTTTTTAAAACTATTGCACTTTTGCACTTGCAACTTTTTTTTCCCCAAGTATTTTTCATTTTCATTTGTCAAAATAAGACGTGCGTTAGGCTTTAAAAGTCATGAAAAAGGAAAGAGGATTATGTTTCTCTCCAGCAGGGGGAGTGGTACAGCCGAATGAGGAGATTGCACCAGACTGCCAGAAGCATTACTGCAAAGGTTTTAAGCCTTGTCATTACAAGCTGAGACTATAATATCCGGTCTGTGTAGCTACGCTCTTGGCGACCTTTTCTCTGCAGGGAGTGGAGCTAAATGACAACAGCGTGATGTGTTAGTAGTCAGCGCAACAGAAGCAGGCCTGTCTGCACTGCTGAGAACAAGTGCTGATGGTAAAAGCAGCATGCCCGAGAATGTAGAGCAGCTTAAGAGCCCAGTCCGGTGGAGTTTGAACAAGAGCATGAGAGACTAGAGTGACAGGACCAGGAGCAGGACTGGGACCTCTGACTTACCTGCGTCAGTCCTCCCCCTCGTCTGGTGTGATCTCTGTCTCTTTATGTACCACTACTTTGGTCACTGACATGTCAGGGTGTTGTTCTTTAGCCTCCTTTATGGCTTGAGCCAGAGCCTACATGTGGGTGCGGTGCCAGCGAGGACCAGCAGGGGGAGACAGAGAATGGGGAAGGGCATGTTGGATTCAGAGTCAATAATGAAACAGGGAAGCTAAGTTATACAGTAATAGTGTTACAGCTGTGTCATGCTATTAAAAATATATTAATGATGAATGATAGTTTTTAACTGTGTTGGCCTCACGGCACTTTAAATCGGGGCCCAGTCCGGTCACTTTTAGCGGTTTATTTTATTTTACACACAATTCTCTTGTATAAAATCTAATTTTTTTAGGGCAAATTTAAATTCAAATCTGATTAAAAGCTGAATTAAATTAATCAAATGAATGTTAAAGCACCTCATCATGGTCGATGTCTGCATCTCCAGTAATCACAATCCTTTTCTCGATTCTCGTCTCTGATACTCCTCCTTTCACCATCTGTGATAGAGAACACATTAAAATCAATGCAAACAAGCAAACTATAACAAAATTCCAACAATATTTTGGCAAAACTTTAATTTTCTATAAGAATTTAGCAAGCACAAATTCAAATAAAAGAAAAGGCTGCCGTTTTAATGGGAGAGGCTTAGTTGCTTGGTGCCTCTAGTATTTCTATTGCTCAGATGTTGTTGACACAGTGCAGCGAAGTGTTATTAGGCCAAAGGGAGCGCAGATAAACTCTGACCTTTGTGATGTGTGTGGTGGTGGTGGTGCTGGTGGTTTCTGAGGTGATGGTCTGAGCACTCAGCAACACTCCAGGGTCTGCATCACCGTTAGAGTCGACCTGGTAAAGAGCACAACACGTCATCTTAAAATGACATTTAGATTTGACCAGCATCTTCACTGGAGCGTCTCAAAGCACCGGTGAAGCAGATAAACGCGTTACTCTCATACCTCTGCAGCTTCATAGGTGATGGTTTTTGTCTCTGTGTGGACCACAGGAGGCATATCTTTGGTGCACACCTCATTTTCAACAGCCTGCTGGAAAAAAGATGAAAAATAGAAACCATTTAATGCATTTTGAGAGACATGTCATTTAAAAAAAAAAAAGGTGCAGTGCTCAGTTTTTGGCGGCATCTAGTGGCAACATTACAGTTTGCGATTCCAAATTTCACGCTTCTGATTAATGATGAGTCATTAGTTTGTTATTTTATTAATGCTGTAAGCTTCCATATTAATATAAAAATCCTTTTGTTTGTTTAACATGAATGCTCTTCTTCGGCAGTGCTCAGTTTGTCTTCTCTGGGCCGGATCTGAAAATAGTAAAGTAATAAGAATAGCACTCTGCTCTTTGCAGTTTTTAATGTTTGTAAAGCAATTATCCACGAATTTAAACATAGTTTTGACTAAAGTGTTCCACTATTTACTTGAAACTGAAGTTGTTCACTGTCGACTAAAAACCCTTCTGTTCTTAATACAGCACTGCACCATTAAACAGTTAATTAAATAGACGCATAAACACCACATGCTAATAAACCTAGCCGAAGAGGCTCATTGAGGGGGTTTAAATCTCCCATGCAGTCATGCATTAGAGTGAGTCCTTTTGCAGTGAAGGAGAAAACACTTAAGAATAAAAATCACAAGGTTTTGATCAAATGTGCCCCACGTCATCAGTCCCCTGATGTGCTCGCCCACAAACTGTGAAGTTAGCAGGTGGAGGCACGTCTCATGGCCGGAGTTTCCCTCTGATTAGTGCCAGATTGTGTCGTCAGGACGGAAAGTGGAGGTGAGGTTACAGGGCGGACACTGAGCTGATGCAGGTTACCTCACAGGGGGCTTGCAGGGAACGGGTCAGCGGCATTTCTGAGGCGCTCTCATCATCAGGTTTATCCTTTTTCAAGACTTCAGCATCCGCCATAATGTCTTCCCTCACATCAGTGGTTTCCAAATGGATTTCTTTATCACACTCTTGTCTTTGCACTCTTGAATCAGCTCCACTCTCTTGCTTCTCCAGCTCTTCCTCCAAGTGGTCCATTTGCACTCGGTGGTATTTCTCTTTTCCAGAGGCTGAAAACTCTGACACATCTAGGCCTCTGTCTAGCTCGTTGCTCTCAATGTCCTCCGCCGTTTCCTCGTGACAGCCCTCTGCCTCTGCGTTAAAGTACTGCACTACATCAGAAAACTGGACTCTCTTTTCAGAGGCCTCGTTATTTGTTATCCCTCCAAACAGACAACTCTCCTCGTCTTTATTGCCTTTGTGCTCACTTAAAGACGGTTTGTTCCAGTCTCTGATAAAAGCAGGTGTAATTGTGAATCTAAAACCATCATTTTCATTTGTTAAAACCTCCTCTTCCTCTGAATCTTCTGCACTGAAATCTCCCTTTTCATCTGCTGTGGTCAGCGCGGAAGAGTCTGACAAACACTCAGCCACATTATCACTTAACCTCAAGCTTGTTACTGGCTGTGTTTCTGCATCACACTGTTGAATTTGCTTTACAGATGGTGCAGTGTCTGGAAAATCACAGTGAGCCTGCAAACTGCTGTTACTAAAATCTTCGGTCAACACTGTTGCAAGAGTGAACAGCCCCTCTGAAGCTTCAGCTTTGACTGTGAGCTCTAGCTCTTTTACTTCAATGTGCACGGGGTCTACATTTGAAGCCTCTGAAGTCTGGATATTCACCGTTGGGCTCGTGGACTCGACTGGTGCAGCTTTTGATTCAACCACAGTATTCTTCTCCGCGTCAGGTGAGGTCTGTGAATGATAAAAACATTAATTTACACTGCTTTTATCCCAAATGATCAGTCTACAAAAGGTCCACATAACCTTTACTGTGAAAAAAAACTGTATTATCATTGACACAACAAAGACAGACGTAGAGAAGATGGAAGTCACCTTTTGCGAGGAAGAAACCCATCCCAGTGTAGACTGATGTGACAGAGAGAAGCAAAAAAAAGGAAATTCAAAGAGCACAATTAGAACAAACATATTTAAACACAGACAAAGAGTATTAAGGCAAGGGAAATTAAAGGAGAATTAAGTGATATATCTGCTCAAATAAGGGTTAAATAGGTCTATATCATCATTAATATTGTTAATATCTGTGTCCTAGTTCTTGACTTGCAACAAAACTGACATTTCATGTATCCCGTCTCTTTTTTTTTTACCCAATCAAGACGTATGAATAATCAGAAGAGGCTGATGCCAAAACCAGTGTCTGACAGTGAACCGTGTCAGGTTTAGGGCTCCATCTCTGTCAGTCGTATTGTTGGTGATATTGTCTGTCGCTTGTTTTAAAAAGTGTGTAGTATTTGTTAAACATATTTCTTTTAATCTGAGACTAAAATGTCATTAACGTGTTTGTGCCTTTTGAACAGAGCTGTCCGTTTGTTACTCAGTAGGTTAGAGTTGTTGTCCATAGTAAGATTGTATTGTGTGCAATAGTTCACTTTTACAGCTTTGATTAACCACTCACTTACTTCTCCTTCAAACACTGTGTAAATTGTATGGAGTACCATTTTGTTGTTTATACACTTTAGTGACACTTAAACAAATTCATGCTAACATTACAGTATTTTAGTTTTGCTTCCTTCTAAACAAATCTCTTTATCCGGTAGAGCCATACAATATTCCCCGACTTGTAAAAAGGCAGAGGGGATTTTGGGGGATGAGGAGGGGAAAAGCTGTAGCGGTGGCTCGGAGCCAGAGAGCTACTATGAAGTCACCATTTTCTGGGACCCGATAAAAAGCACTGAAAGGAATAAATGGTGAAGCTGAGCAGAATCGTGAAAAAAAAAAAAAGCAAAAAAAAAAACAAAGGGCCCATATTTCTTTCCTTATCAGCCGCAGGAGCCAGCTGCTAAGGGAAGGCAAGCTGTTTTGGATTTGTTTTGTGAAAAAGAAGCGCTGAGGTTGATTGCAACACAAGAGTCAGAGTAAACCCTGGTGTTAAGAGAGTGTTAGCCATGCTTTCGTTACTGCTGTTAGACTGGCTCTGCTGCAGGGAAGGCAATGGGAGGACGTGGAGATGTGGAGGGGGCTTGAGCTTTTCATACAGTACCACAGCTAAAGTCGCTGTCGAGGATTCAGAGACTGTGAAAAGAGTCACGCTGGACTTGGACACATCCGTCTGCACTGTCTCCTGGACTGCAAAAGTCACCATGCTGGATTTCTGCTGCGTCTCTTCAGTGGTTATTTCCTCGTTCAAGTCTTTTGTCGTCACACAAACAACATCCAACCCCGGCTCTGTCTTCACCTCCTCAGTTATCCACAAGGCCATGGCTTTCTTTGGAGAGTCAATGCCTCGAATGTGAGTCAGGTCATTCATTAGCTTAGTTTCTAGCTCTAACTTGGGACTTGGCGTCTTGCACTTTATAGTTTTGTCTTTCTTCTCCTTTTCCTCAGGGGAACCCTCGCCAGAAACTACAGGCTCCTCGCTGGCCTCCTCTTTGCCCTCAGCATCTGCTCCGTCGTCTGCTTCCTTGAGGATGATGAGTGTCCCTCTCTTGTCGATGATGGCCTGGGACACTTCCTGTCGAACGGCCCCAGGACTGACCTTCATTAAAGATCTCTCCGACACCTCGTCCTGAGAGTCGGGGGTCTTTTCCTCCGCCTCCCTGAGAGTCCCATCCATGAAGACATCATCGTCCATCGTAGTGGACAAACTGATGCCGTGAGGCCCCGAGGAAGTGGGCCCGTCTGTTACCAAACTGTCCACCACAAATTTCACCAGATATCCTGTCGTCTAGAGAGACACTGGGCTTATTGAAAACTACTGTTAGGAGTCACAAAGCTAGCACAGCAGAAAGATAAGAGAGCAAAGACACAACAAACACAGAGAGACAGAAAGACAAGACATTGACAGAACTCAGGCTTTTTAAAGCTCAGTTCTCTGTAGCAGGCTTGTATGGGGCACTTGTGGATAAACCAAAGACAATAAAGGAAAGATTGTGTGGCTGCTTAACAAGAAACTGGAAGGAAGTGACATCAGAGAATAAAGTTAACTCTTAAGCTGTTCCAGGACCTTTAATAATATATATTAAAACCCAAACACACACACACACAAAAAAATCTATTTTATGATAAAATGGGCAAATTTATAGCATTGTAACCAGATAACAGAAATACTGGGAACTACAGATACCATATAGTTCATAATCTTCTATTGAAGGGGTTGGCTATTACACAGGTACAATGTTTCCTACTACACTGTGATAACACAGAGTGGATTTTAAGAAACATATTTGTTCCCGTTACTTTAGTTTTCTGTTTTTATTGCGAGAACATCAATACTGACCGCCTTCTGATCTGATCAAGCTTTCTTTAAGGTTTCCAGACAAAAATCTATACATCTTAATAAAACTTACAAAAACCTAACCCAACACTTTAAGGATAAAACAAAATTGTGCTTTTCTTTACCTCAGCGGCTTTGGGTTCTGCCAAATCCTTTGCCTCTTCTCCTGCTGGGTGTTCATCTTTAGCCTGAAGAAACAAACAGGTCACACAGAATGAATGAATGAGACACTAGGAGTAACGTGTTGTGCATAATTGAGGAGAGTTAATTAGCACCGCTCGTTTATCCAGCAGGTTATGTTTGACAGACAACAGGAAAAGCTCATATATGTATTTGAACTCAAGCATGTTCCTACACAATACAACCATCATCCACCGCCTACACTTCTGAGTAAGTAAAGAAACTAATGGAAATGGATAACATGCTGTTCCTTCACACTATAATACACTGCACCACACTTGCATAGTGTAGTTTCTGCATTAAACTAGTCATACTTCTGAAAACAAACACTTCTGTTACTGGGGTCAACGCAGGTCTCCCGAGTGATGTCATGCTTCACACTCAGCAGCAGCAGCTTACATCCTGCAGATCCAGAGGCACGATCATAGGCGCGTCATCCGTTTTGGGGGAGCGCACGGGCGATGAAGACAGTCTCTTCTCCCACTCCGAGAGGCCCGTCGAGGTGGCCCCGGTCTCCAGGAAGGAGCGCTTCAGTTCGCTGATGTTGGTCTGGTGTTTGACCACGTCCTCCGGGGGCTCGGTGTCCTAAAGTGGCCAGTGGGACCACGATGACAGGAAGAGATGAGGCCAGGAGCAGCGCAAGGGGGGGGGCAGCCATGCTTTTGTTCGCAACATAAGTCACACACAAGCATCGAGTAGCAAAGAAAATCTCTTCTGAAAAGGTCTGCAAACTATAGAGCAAAGCCTCACTGTACCGCTCACTAAGATTCACAGACCTTTTCTTAAAGCAGCAAAAAACAGTTTCAACAAAAAAAAATATATAAAAACAAACATGTCTACTTTAATAAAGCTTGTTCTTAAATGAAGGAACAACTTCATTTAATCATGCGCAGATTTCTAGTTTTAGTTCAAGTGCAACACTCTCAAACCTGAAAACTGGCTTAGTTTAGTTAATGTCTTTTGCTTTAGTTCCCACAAAAATTAGACGGATCACTGCAAAAACTGTTAGCAGTATTTAATCCTGGCAGAGCATCTGGAGGGTTACGTAAGCCCTCTTAGGTTACTTCAGACCAAACACCTGCATGCATTTTTCAGTCATGCAAAGTCTTTCTTTACTAACCTCCAGCATGAGATTACTATGTCTGATAAAAACGTTTTCCCCTTTTACACGTCTTATGAAACTATACTGCAGAGAGAATAAAAAGGGAAGAACATTTTAAATGGAGTCTATGAGGAATTGGAAGCTTTGTTTTAATATTAATGTTCATATGAAACGGAAACCTGATTCTTGTGCAGCAGCGAGAACAGAAATCAGAATACCTTCCTTGTATACAAAAAACAAAAAAGCATTTTTAGGCACATTCTTTGCAGCAGCAGTCTGTAAAATGGATTCAGGCAAATGAATGAGTGGTCTGGTTTGTGTTGTGATGAGTGTCAACGGCAGGAAAAAGCAAAAGCCAAAGTGTGTGTGGAACAAAGTGACTGATGTCTGAGCGGCTCAGTGCATCGGCCGCGGCTGCAGATGCACCGAGAGTGTACCTGAGTCCGCATCTCGGAGTCCTCATCCGCGTCCGACTGACGGCAGTAAAGAGGAAAAAAAAGAGTCAGAAAAGAACAATACTGAGGTAGAGTAGGATGGATGGATGGGTGAAGGAAGAAAAAAAGAGTGAATTAACAGGAAAGAAGGTGGAGTCAAGTCAAGGGAGAAAATAAACTGTTATAAGAAGGGGAAAAGAAAAATGGCAGACAGGGTTAAAAAAAAAGGGATATGTCACCCAAAACAGCAGAAGAATATTGGACCAATAAACTGTAATATCTTCTATATAAATTCACAAAGGGCTATTAATATATATATATATAAGTGTGAAGCAATATTTCCTTTTTTGAAAACAAGTTTGGGAAATTAGCCGTTGCTACTTGAAGGGTTACAGGAGAATGAACTTTGAACTTTACTGTAGATAGCTGACAAAAACAAAGAAAACGTTAGCTGACTCTCTTAAAACGATGAAGACTTGAGTAGGAGCAGCAACCATTGCAGTTTTGGACTTTTAGTTATTTAAGCTAAGGGCTCTTGCTTCAAGATGGAAGACACTACAAGAGGAAAATGTCAGCTTTTCAAATGAAATAAATTTATGAATTACAAAAATGCACTAGAACCAGTAGTATTTTCAGTAGCCCAGTCGGCTCTAAATCCAAAAGGGTGACCGGATAAATATATAAAGCCAGAGGCAATATTTGACAACAACTTTGTTCGCCTCAAAGTTTGCTGCTAGCAAATAAAAAGATACTATTGACTGAAATTGATAAGGCATTGGCAAAACATGTTCTAGAAGGTTTCTAACAACCATAGAGTTGTCCGACCAGAATATACCGACTCTTTAACAATATAAATACTGGCTTTGGAATAAGATCTTCTGTTTTATTTTGGTAGGCTTTCGTCAAAAAAAGCCCCTGCAGATGAAAAAGAAGTGACTATAAACATGTTCATAAATGTACATGCTCTCATAAGAAACAGTAGCCTTTTCACTTTATACAGTTGACAACCTTTGATTTATTTTTATTTTTAAGGGATACTACTTTTGAGCACAGATTCTGTCAACTCAACACACCTTTGCTTAATACACAGTGTTTAACAATAAGTGGTAGAACAAGTTTCTTCCTACAAAAACCTACCAAACCTATAGAAAAAAATACTGTATATTCTAAAATAATGTTGCGCCTGTATGGTGACTTTGAATAAATTAAAAAACATCAGGATTATTCTAGACTCTCTTCAGCACAAAGCACATAGTCAGCATCTGATCACATGGTCTATTATTCTTCTACCGTCTGTGGCGACACTGGAAATAGAAAATGGAGTCAGCAAAATGCAGTGCTGGGGCTTTACGGGAATTGAAAGCTTCTATGATCATTACATTTCAAGGGTTCATGCTTCATAAAAAAGGTGATTCCTCTGTGATGTACAAACCTCTGTGGCTGTCATCTCTCCATCATAGGCAAAGTCTGTCTGCTCACTGTCGGTCTGTTTTTTGTCAAACAGACCAAAAAAAAAAAAAAAAAACGTTCCGAGAAGCACGCAAGGAGACAAGAAAACCCAACTTTTAATCCATTACTCACCAGAGAAAAACAGTCGTCATTTACCACAAATGGAACAAATGGAAATGCACTACCAGTAATCTAAGTATTATTAAACGTCTACAAACACACTACACATCAGCAGAAGACAAATGAAGAAAAGGCAAATGAAACGCAAGCAAAAACAGACTCAGAGGAAGTTGAAACTTTTGGTCAGTCACTTTCAGAGATTTTAGTGCAGTTGGATTGGATGAGGAGGGATTAATCCAAATCGGAGTAGACATATAAAACGCACATATGGGATTATATTTGGTGAGCATTTGGACAAACAGTAACCTGACTTTCAGCCCCTTCCCCGGTCTCGTCATGCATGTGGTGATCTGATGCGTTTAACTCTCGCCGTCTCTCTGCATTACACACCGTATTTGTGACTACGCCGATTGTATTTTATGAAGAATAAATCAGATCTTGGCGTTCGGCTATGCGCTACTTTGCTGAAATGCTGAGAGCAACCTTCAGCCGGTTCAATTTAAATGATTTATTTGAATTTGCGCTGCTGTGCTGGGCCTTTGGGAGGTAACGCAGGGAGACTAAATTATAAACAAGGACGTGTTTCATGCGACTGGTGAAGTGGAGACATTAATTATATAAAGTTATGGATGTAGATGATGACACGGAGATGGGTTAGGCACAAAGCTATGTCTCCAAATGTGGATTTTATGAATTGATTACAGTTGTCACATTCTTATATTAATGAGCTTCAGACAGTTATAGATTATTGTGTCACGAGTGTTCACAAAATTCAGTTTAAACCAACCTACTTCTCCAACTAGACATGTAAATGATTGTAAATATAACTTGTGGCCTATTTTAGCATAAAGTCTGACACTAATAAGATTAAAATAGTTTTTCTTTATTCCTTCTGACTAGTTTGATCTGAATTTACCAGCATTAAACTTTTTCAAATTATTGTAAGATTGAGCCTATATTAACAGTGCTTCTACGTTTTAGAATTTATACACAGTATTTAAAGCAAAAAGCATCATAAAACACATTAATAAAAGCACTGCAAACAGGTAAAAATTGCTGCATTAACTGATAAAAATTTAGATAATGGTTAAGACTGTGATTCATAGAGTATTATTAGAAAGAAATGCATTTAAAATGTATGTATTTCAAGGGATTGCCCAACTCTAATGACTTTTGAATTGCACAAGTGATTATCTTATTTTCTAGTGTACATAGGATTTAATTTGAGCTGTGTTTGTGTCTAACCCTCTCAACACAAGTTAATACAAGCCAAATTGAACATGGAAATGTGAGACTTGCAGGTTCATCTCTGTGCTCTGATGAGGGTGAAGATGTGAAGATGAACCTGATGAAGCAGAGATGAGGTTCTGAAAGTAGGTGAACTGACAAGACACTGGGACAGACAGCGTCTCCAGGTCGGCTCTGGATATACACATACATCGGGACACTCAGGTCAGGGGTTAATAAATCGATGCCAGTGGGTGGCAGACACAGAGACGTACGGACACACACCTCCTCTTCCTCTGAACTGTCATTGTCAATGTAGCCCTGCTGCGCTATGGAGGCGGTCAGGGAGGCGGCCTTGGGCTCCAGGTAGCAGAGGCACAGGGCCAGAGGGAAGGACAGCGTGAGGGCGTAAGGGACGGAGAAAGACGTGGTAAGCAGGAAGAAGAAGATGAACAGGAAGCACGGGATGAGCGATGGGGATTTAATGGGCAGGAGGTGTTGCGCGCACTCCGGGAGGAAGCGCATCTCGGTCAGATCGGGGAAGCTGAGGTAACCGTCATCGTCCAAGATGGAGGACAAGTCTGGCAGGTGCAGGGAGAAGGAGAAGAGAGTCCCGCCTCGAGTCTTTCCCTGCTCCAGACGCTGTTTCCGAGCTGTGAGCAAGAGGGCCTGTTCTTCCAAAAGGGCGGCTTTGCGGTCAGCGCGGGCCTGCCTACGCCGGCACCCGTCGCCGTTTTTAGCGGGACTGACCGACGAAGCCCGTTTACGCGTGTTCTCCCTGCGCCGCCGCCGGACTTTAGTGGATGTGACGGGGGATGAGGGGAGTGAGAGCTCGTTGTAAAGAGGGGAACACTGATGGGAGGGAAATGTCAACAAAAAGATGGAAGCCGATGAAGAAGAGGGAGTGAAATACGCATGAGCACAAACATGAGTGTATCGTGTGTGGGGTCAAAGGAAGGACAAAAACAGAAAAGCGAATTAGTAAAGCGCACATAAAGTGAAAAGCTCTAGTCTACGGCAGTGGGATAAGCTCAAAGCAACTGGGAGGCTTTTATTGTTTTCAATCAGAAATTAGACTTGGAAAATAAAAGCAAAACCTAACAAAAAAAATAACAAAGTGGTGGCAGCTTAAAGTAAACAATTGCTTTTCCTTGGGCACAAATGTCATTAGGTTTACTTTCTTTCTACAACCAATTCTAGTAAATACCTGAGCCTCTTGCATCTATTTCACCACTTCTACAACTACTTCTGATTCTGATTATAGACTAAGTTTAAGTGGGTGTTTCTCTTAGGAGATTGTCTTGTATTAATGAAGAAGCACAGCTAATATGTCAAGGGGCTCCAAAACTTGACTTGATAAAACATCTAAAGAAAAATTTGAAATGCTATTTAGGTGCAACTGAGAAGCCAATAACATAGTACAAATTACAAGTGTACTCTTGGATTAAAGAGCAGTAGAAGCTATTTTCTAGTGTTTTCCAAAAACAATAAAAAACATATATACAGTTAAATTACAGCCCCATCAAAAAAAACAAAATAATAAAAAAAAATGTTTTTACATCTTGTGTGTAGACAGTTGTCAATCTGTTTACTATTTTCATTACTATGACCTATATTACTACCAAGTTCTTTTTATGGAGACAAAAGTAGTGCCAACACTAAAACTATTGAAGCCTCATAAGACCAGCCGAGACCATCCCGACCCGGCTGTTGGATGGTTTACCTTTGTGTCTGGTCTGAGCGGCGTTGTGGTGCCCGCCTCCGTCGTCTCTGGAGCTTCCGTCTGGGCGTCCTCCTGCTCCGCCTTCTCCTCCTCCGCCCTCTTCTCCGTCGTTACCGTGGTGATGATGTCACCTTTAGCGATGACTTTGGCCGCGCCGTCTGCGCCGCTGTCCTTCATCAAAGTCTCGTGGTTCTCAGTAATGGGAGCTTTTAAAAAAAAAAATAAATAAATAAAGTGTCATTCTTAGTGATAGGGCCTGCTACCATAACGTAAACATATAGTACTTAATTAACACAACTCTCCACACATCTTAAATCAATACAAGAAGCACACTCTGAGGTAAGAGTCCCAATTGCTGCAGTGAAGTTGCAGAAAAGTCTACAAGCGCGTCCTAATTAGGAATAGTTGTGGGAAAGTAGTGTTCGTATAACCTTGTCCAGCTGCTCACCTCCGTCTAAGCTGCGGGACATGTTGTAGCGTTTGCTCGTGGAGCGTTCAAAGAGCGGCGCGGGCCTTATAATCTGAGAGCTGGCTCGGCGGGTTTGAGCCTGCGTTCTGCCGCTGTAGCGAAACTTGGAGCCCAGGCTGAGGAACTTCTTTGGCGGCGCCTCGGGGGAAACCAGTCTGCCACGGTTAGAAAAACTCACATTAATCAAACAGCACAAAGTAAAGAACAGATTTTAGCGACAAACTGTGAAACGTTAGAAGTCTGGCTCATTTGGAGAGTCTCCAGAGAGAGCACTCGCTTGGCTCACATACCCAAGAGACCTGTTAATGCTCAAAGCTGTACAAGCATCTTTACATGAACTCCGCGTGGCAACAGCCGCCAACACTTTTCTACTTTCTTGTCCTAAAGTTGAAGCTTACAACAACAGCATGTGTGAAGTAAATACACAGGAAGCAAAGACACAATTCAGAGCTAAAACTGTTAGCACTAATGCCTATTTAAAATTCAGTTTTCTAAAGTTATAAAGTAATTTCTTCAATCAAATCAAAACTTTATTTATAAAGCACCTCACAACAGCCAGAGACGAACCAAAGTGCTTCCCATCCGTTCAAAGACAAAGAGAAAACAAGAAAACCTTACCTGAAGAAAGTGTGGTGTTCCACGCACACTTTCCACAGCCTTTTAGCAGCGCGGTGATTTGGGAGCTTAAACCCGATGGTGCTTTCGAATTGCTCAAACTGAAAGAGAAAATGTAAACATATAGCCACAATAAATAAAATTTCTGTTCTGTGCAAATGTCCTATACTTCATTATGAATCTATGTATGGCTCCTAACATTATAAACTCAAGTGTTGATATGCTCGCCTTATTTAACGTAATGTAAACTTAAGGGTTCTTATGCTGATTTATGTACATATGCCAATCCACCAGGTCACCAGCTGTCATTTCGTCAAAAATCACATGGCTTTTAAAAGGTCATTCTACTCCATGTCCTTCAGCGAGCTTCAGTTGCATACCAAGCATTTCAAGCAGTGACAAAAATAGGTGATAAAAATAGAGCATTGCATAAGTTTGACCCGAGTTGCTCCACATTTATTGACAGGACAAAAACATCTCATGTTTTTTGAAAGAACACAGAAGATAACTTGAAGACGATATGCGTAAATGAGCATAATATTCTTTTAGAAAATCCAGTAATACTTTAAGAACGACATACTGTTAAGCACTAGTTAGACATTTACATTACATTAGTTCTATGTTAACTATTAACAATAAGCTATAAAACAGTAGTTTACATTTTAGACTTAAAGAACCAGCTTATGATCAGAAAAAGCTGTATAAACAACAAGTAGTGACAAACACATGTTATTCAATACTACTGCTTTTGTATTACAGAAAAATTTATTTGTAAAGCTATAATTTTTTATAAGTTTTTTTTTCATTACTTATTGTTTTCTTACACAGTGGAAATTGATTTTATTTCCACTGTATAGGTGAAAGTATCTGTAAAGACTGTCTGTATTTCACCATTTTATTCTTTTGTAGGGACATTTTAAATGTGTAGCTCTGAGAAAATGATACAACGTAAGTTCATTCAAACGTTAGAGTAAACCAGGATTTCACTAAAAGACCGAACATGGCTTTGTTTAATAAATTTTTTCCTGAAAATCTTGCACATTATGGACCATGAATGAGTTAAAAACACAGCTGAGGCAGACTGTACCTCTCCTGGACGGATTTTGATGTAGAAGTTGTTCCTCTTGTAGGAGATCTTGAGGATTTTGGGCCATGCAAACCTGTTGATCCGCAACCGATCTCTGTAGATGAGAAGGCCACTGGCACAAACTCCCAACATTATCTCCACACCCTCGGAGTCCTGTGGCAAGAAAAACACAAGAAACAACAAATAAGAGAACATTTACATTTTTACCTGTAATCGTCACCTCTGACCCAGGGATCCATCACATTTATATTTCCCCTTTCTGACAAACTCCTGTGACATAATCTCTACGGGACACATAGGAGCCAGTGCACAGCAGGATAAAGAGGGGCTGCACCGAGCCACGTGTTTGATAATAACACAGCAAAAGGCAGGCAGGTGGAAAGTCAGGCATAATGATATTCTTATCTTCTGTATGCAGCTTGCAGTGACGTGGATTCGTGGCTCTAGAGGCGCCGAGTGGCATAAGCAACAGTGAAGTCTTGGGAAATGGCAGATGAAGCACAAAACAATGCCCTTCACTGGAAATGTGAAATGAGCAGGTAAAGCCAATCTCTATGGCTAAAAAAAAATTAATAAATAAAGTGCTGATCCAAAGCGGGAACAGCAAGTGACTGAGAACCATGCAGATTCAGGTGAGCACATGAACGCAGCAGCCTCTTACCTCGCCCTCAGATGGAGTTTCAAAGAGACGCCCTACCAACTTTGCATTTAATGAGAGAGGAGAGAAGACAAAGAGAGGGATGCTGGTCTGATATGGACATGATTTTTCTTATTTTAAAAAATACACACTCACTTCTGAGATATTGGCCTATAACAGTGTTCACAATAAAACAGATAGTCCCCTGCACAACAAAACTCAGGTCAAAGGGAAACGGCAGCTGCATCCTTAAACAATGCATCATCAAACAGAGCTCATGTTGAATGTTGGCTGACTTCCAGCTTGTGCTAGTTTTCTTTTTTTAACCATTTATTGTTTCTTAGTATATTATGTGTGTTCCTGTCTTCTCTGTCTTTGTTGTAAAGCTGTATTATTATTATTATTATTATTATTAGAAACACAAAAAGAGTCCAAAATGAGCACTGTACAAACCCAATGGCGGTTGCACAGAACAAAAGTGGATATGTGTTTTTGTTTACTTGCCTTGTCTTTAGGTTTACAAGGTCATCCACAGGACAACTTAATAAACTCAATAGAAAGTGCTGTCTTTAAAATACCAACAGAAGTCAATGCCTTGTATCGTCTAAGGGTCAGAGGTCAGGTCGTTTCTCAGGTGTAGATCCAGGAGCGACAGGACTGGGCAACATACAGCAGTTAAAACATAAAATCTTTGTTTCTAGTTTCACTTTTTAGATGATTACAACTAGTTTTTTCTTTTCCTTGCTTTGTCTTCTTATGTCAAAACAAAAGACAATTCAAAATGTAAGCAGTCATAAGCAGCCGGACTTGTAGCATTTCATTCTGCATTGTCCCTTTTTGAAAGTTTAAGTTGCCGCCTTTAAGTTTTGAGGTTGGGAGTGTGGAACTCAGACTACCAGTCCACTTAAGCCTTTTTCAGGGATAATTACAGTCATTTGGCCCCTCTCAGTCAGCTGGGGGCACAAGAGCCGTCACACAAGTCCAAAAAGCACTCTGCTAAATCAGAGCACACGTCTACTTTGCATGAATCGACAAGTAGGCTTTAACTGTAACTCTTTGCAAAACTAAACCATAACAAAAAATAAGAAGACAACCTTTCCCAGCTAATGTTTTTAGTCGTCTTAAGCTTCTGCATTGGTATCACAGGTCTCGATTTATTGCCAATGTCATAATGAGATAATGTAAAAGTTTGGGGACATCCCTAGAGACTTTATATGTTTATTGAGTTAATCCTCATTGTTGTCACATAAGTCTGTGGAGGTTCTCAGTCATCCGGGACATATTCTAAAGAAGGTTTCAAGGCTGTCCAGATGCCTTTGTTGAATCTTTTTCTTGTCAAAGAATGACGTGATTTTAGCCGACAGTTGTTTTGTGAGCTATTATTGTTGTTACTAGTGACTGAATGTGTAGAAAGCCGATGAAAAAACATTTGTTTTTGTAATTGATAAAGTCTGAATATTCTCTAATTATCTGACCCTATTTTAACTCCTTAAATACATTTGATATCAAACACTGAGTTAGTCTGATAAAAGTAATTTCACATCACTTTTGCTTTAGATCCGTCAAAGAAAACTCACATGCCAGGCCCTTTTTTACTCTCAAACCCCTTTAATAACCATCCGGCTGTAGTTTTTCTTTACGACGACAAAAGTCCTTCCTGTGCTCTAATGATCCCATCTGGCACGAGCATTAGAAACAGCACCGAAAGTCAGTCTTAGCTCCAGATCTGGTCCACCTACCCACGCAGCCCTACACCTTAGTAACTCAGCAGTGCAGCGGTGGCTTGTTTAATCGGAGGCATCAACGGTGGCAGCCATGATGTTTGTAAAGCAGCAGTGTTGTGGTGGCAAGCGTTCATAGTGACTGCATGAGTGGAGTTTGTGCACACAAGTCACAGTTATGGACAGAAACAGTATAGGTGAGGTGCATTAAATAATCTTGTTTTAATGACTCATTACCCTGGCGTGATGGAGGTCCACACCGTACATAGACAGCTTCTTTGCATTTTCCAGGAAGTGCATCTCTGCTTCGGCAGGTGTCATTCCCCTAAAAAGACAAAAAAATAAATAAATAAAAAACGCTTATTCTGTGTGTCATTGGATGCTGATATTACTACCGTTTGAGTTAAGTTAAGAGATAATTGATTCAACAATTTATGGCTTAAAAGCTTCTGTTATTTATGGGTGCATTTTTAGCATGGATGCCCTTTAGAGAGGCCCTAATCCTGGCTTGGGCTGTTATTGCCCTGCTCCACCCAGTGAGCTAGACAGGACCGCATCAAATTACACACAAATCATTGTAATACACAGAGGAAGGGACGGCTCAGACGGAGGACAGCCACCGCAAACCTTTTAGAAAGAAAAATCCAATCTCTGCAGACATAATGCCATTCAGAATATTACCTGAACTAAAGTGGTCTAAACCAGGACTAGACGGGTCTAAACAGGCCTAAACCAGGACTAATCAGGTCTAAACAATTCTTAAGTTGGACTAAACTGGTCTAAACCAGGACTAAACGGGTCTAAACCAGGACTAAACAGGTCTAAGCTAGGACTAAACGGGTCTAAGCTAGGACTAAACGGGTCTAAACCAGGACTAAACCGGTCTAAACTAGGACTAAACGGGTCTAAACCAGGACTAAATGGGTCTAAACCAGGACTAGACGGGTCTAAACCAGGACTAGACGGGTCTAAACCAGGACTAGACGGGTCTAAACCAGGACTAGACGGGTCTAAACAGGCCTAAACCAGGACTAATCAGGTCTAAACAATTCTTAAGTTGGACTAAACTGGTCTAAACCAGGACTAAACGGGTCTAAACCGGTCTAAACTAGGACTAAACAGGTCTAAACCAGGACTAAATGGGTCTAAACGTGTCTAAACCAGGACTAAATGGGTCTAAACGTGTCTAAACCAGGACTAAATGGGTCTAAACAGGTCTAAACCAGGACTAAATGGGTCTAAACAGGTCTAAACCAGGACTAAATGGGTCTAAACAGGTCTAAACTAGGACTAAACGGGTCTAAACAGGTCTAAACTAGGACTAAACGGGTCTAAACAGGACTAAACGGGTCTAAACCAGGACTAAACGGGTCTAAACCAGGACTAAATGGGTCTAAACAGGACTAAATGGGTCTAAACAGGACTAAATGGGTCTAAACCAGGACTAAAACGGTCTAAACCAGGACTAAAACAGGACTAAACCGGTCTAAACCAGGACTAAACCGGTCTAAACCAGGACTAATTGGGTCTAAACCAGGACTAAACCGGTCTAAACCAGGACTAAACGGGTCTAAACCAGGACTAAATGGGTCTAAACCAGGACTAAATGGGTCTAAACCAGGACTAGACGGGTCTAAACAGGCCTAAACCAGGACTAATCAGGTCTAAACAATTTTTAAGTTGGACTAAACTGGTCTAAACTAGGACTAAACGGGTCTAAGCTAGGACTAAACGGGTCTAAGCTAGGACTAAATGGGTCTAAATGGGTCTAAACCAGGACTAAATGGGTCTAAACAGGTCTAAAATGGGTCTAAACAGGTCTAAAATGGGTCTAAACAGGTCTAAACTAGGACGAAACAGGTCTAAACCAGGACTAAATGGGTCTAAACCAGGACTAAATGGGTCTAAACCAGGACTAAATGGGTCTAAACAGGTCTAAACCAGGACTAAATGGGTCTAAACAGGTCTAAACTAGGACTAAATGGGTCTAAACAGGTCTAAACTAGGACTAATGGGTCTAAACCAGGACTAAATGGGTCTAAACCAGGACTAAATGGGTCTAACCAGGACTAAATGGGTCTAAAACAGGACTAAATGGGTCTAAACGGGTCTAAACAGGACTAAACAGCTTAAATCTAGACAATTATTAAAAAACTGCTTTTAACCAAAGCCTTATAAACGGTGGCAGGACTCACTTGTAGGTCTTGTGGAGCTCCATGACCTTCTCCTCCAACTCTTTGGTTTGATTTGGTGCAAAGCGCAGTTCACTGATGTAGTCGGTGCCCAGTTCCTCGGGGTCATAGTCTCCCAGTTCAGACTGAACCGTGTAGGAGCCCAGCACCGTGTGAGTGGCAAAGGAGCAGGGCAGGCGTCCCGAAACCACATCGTCTCTGAGCTGCAGGCACAGGTAGTACCTACGGAAAGAACCAGGACAGACAGATTCAGTTTGTAGTATGTCCTAGTTACATTTCTGGCAGTCTAAGTTTCTAAAGATAATATGGTCTGTTTAGGGAATTTAAATCTTAGATATATAGTCAAACAAAAGCCTTACCTTGTGATGTCTTCGGTGAGCTGGGAGGGATCTGGAGGGTAAAACTTCACATTGAACGCAAAGTTCCAGGGGCCAGCTGCAAAAGAAACATTACAATGATGAACTTTTTTTTTATTTTATTTTATAAATACTTGATTAGAAGATATGAAATGATTTAATACCCACTCCTGAGTTGCTTCTTCAGCTCTTTGGTAGGGTCCAGCCAATTCTGCAAACACAGGTTAAAGTTAAAAGACATAATACGGGTTTTCATTTTAAGATTTATAATCAAACCTTGCCCCGTAACCCATCTTTTTATTGGCTTAAAGTCAAATACAGGTTGATTCAGTTTTATTTGGGAGCTGTTATTGGCAAAGACTTGCATCAAAAATGTACCTCCCATGTACAGAAAGTGATCAAATTGTGAAAATCAGGCAATACAATAGTGTTTGATTACAGACACTTTTGCATCCACATTTTTAAAGGATTTCAACATATTATTAATAGACAATAACCAAAGCGTCTTTATTAGAGCTTATATTTGAGGTTAGCTGTCGTTCAGGCATTAATGGGCTTTTTGTTAAATATGTCTAATGTATTACCAGCTTGAAACAGAAAACCACTTTTGTTTACCTTCTGATTATCGATGTCTCTGTGTGTGATGCCGAAATAGTCCTTCTCCAAGAGGTTGAGGTGATCGCAAACTTTGTCAAAGAGGACCTGGCCCTTGGCTCGTTTCTGAAAAAAAAAAAAAAAAAGGATACACATTATGTTTTATTTGCAGCTCTGAATAAATAATTTGCACTGATACATCAGCTACATCTGAAAAAGGCGGTTCATTCTGTGGAAAACTAAATGCGTCTCATGTGCAATTTTCTACAAAGCTATCAAGCGGCTAAAGTCACAGTTAATCCGAGCAGAGCATCTCAGGAGGAATTAGCAGAGTCATGTCAGACGGCCGCTGCTGCTGTGTTGCTCAATATTTAATCATGACTTTTCTGTCAGAGCCTCAGTCCACTTAAGCTGCACAGGTTATGCCCCGTGGCCAGAGCAGGACCAGACAGTGGCAGATGAAAAGATTAACCAGTGACTGGTGTCTCTGAGAGTTGGTCAGGTTCACTACAACAAGGCTTTAGTGACCAGTTTGTGTGCTGAGTCACAGAACAGGAAACTGACAAGAAAATTGATCCAGTCTTAATCTGATACATTATCTTTTCAAAATCCAATTATTTAGTCCTTAGGGTCACGACAGTCACCACGAAAAATCTGAAGTTTTTTAAGTTTTTGTAAGAAATACATTTTAAAATATAGCTGCAAGCAGCAATAACGGGGCCAAGCAGAAGGCCGGCATTCAATCTCATGCCGACCTGGCCGGCAGCATCAGGCCAACGGCAGTAAGCATCTAAAGACATTTAAAGAGTAACTAAACCCTAAAACAACTTTTTTTAGTTAATGATCTGTATGAATGGGGCCTTATTAGTGCTGTCCATTGATCTGACTAAAAGTTTTGACAATTGAGTATAAAGTATATTAATTTTAAAAAATATGGTGTAAAACCGTCTAAGTGCTGCCCCCTTCAGGTTGAACGATAATTATTGTAGTTGCTAAAACTGTGACGTATACTGGCTCGACTAACGGCTCACGACCCATGACCCTGGCACGTCACCCTTGGCATTGTTTACTCCTGGTATAAAAACATCTTGTTCTGTCAAAACCCGTAGCCAGTCAGCGTATATTAGCATCTAGTTAGCATAGCCATTTATATAGATATTTCGATTATTTTTCTCACAGCCTAGATAATTAAATAGCACAGCAGTTAGTTCTTAGTGTAGTATTGTTATAAGCATAGTTAGTTAGTGGCACAGTATTGCATCAGTAAGGATAGCTTTAGGTTAGCATAGATTTTTTTTTGCATTAGAGCTGTATTTAGTGTGGTTGTTAGAATGGGGCGTAGGTGTAGTGTTGCTGGTTGCAACATCACTGTTGGACTGCATAGTTTTCCAGCAGACTTAGAAATTATGAATAAGTGGTTACATGCACTTGGCCTGGGAGACCGAGAGTTACCGCTGAGAGCTGGAGTGTGCAACCTGCATTTTACGCGGGATTGCTTCTCTAATGCAATGGAGGTGGAAATGGGCTTCTCCAAAATGCTCACGCTAAAAAGCACTGCAGTGCCAAACACTGCTCCTCTTGCACGGACACAACCACTGCAGCAGTGTCTTCAGGTAAGTGAGCATATATTTATATATATATTTATCCTATTAAACTAAAATTAATTAATCAGTTTGTCATATTGCTAGTTAGATAAAGTATGCTAAACGTTAGCTTCAGCTACTCCTGATACCGTGGCGCTAACGGGTCTGTCGCAGACTAGTGTAGATACTCCCTTGTTTCTCAGCACACACAGATATCTAGCATTACTATGTTATTACTCAATATTACGTTAGTCATTTCTCATACTTTGCTGTACTTGTATCAGTGATGCAGCACTAAAGAAGCTTTATTTTTGTGACTTTGGACTTGGCCAAACATACGTCTCTTGACTCGTGTGTTCTAACAGAGGGCATTTTTACGCTGTCTTGGATAGCTGTGTTGGACTTGTGCGTTTTGTGTAAAGCTTGCTCATTTAATTAAAAGCAGCAAAAATGCGCACTATTGTTGTAAATTGCATATTGCTGCTCCACGAGGCTATATGTGACTGTTTGTGTCTGGCCATGTCTTATTTGAGATTCTTCGCTTTGTGAGAACATTTGTGTCACTAATATTTATTTATTGCATTGTAAAATATCTGAAATGATTGAATTTAGGACTAATTTTAGATAACCAGAGAAATTGGGTGCCAGACAGAACCAGTCAGCTCCAGATCTGCAGGTGTGCAGGCTAAGGTGAAGCCTATCAGGAGAAGCAAATGTGAGTTTGAATACTATTGTATTGTACTGTACTATCATATAGTCAAGATGATTTAATTTTGTTTTGCACTTTTAATGCTTATTGATAACAAATTTATTATAATTTGCACAGCCACCCAGGCCAAAATGCCTAACAGGAGTGTGTGGTGTGACACAGGCACACTGATGGAGTCTTTCACAGAGTGTCCCAGGGCAACCTCTACACCAAGTGTAGAGGTTGCCTCAAGCTACTATCCAGATGGAAGTGAGAGCACTATGGACTGTACCAGGTAATCCGTTTAGTCTCATTAGGTTTTTCAGGTATATTTGACTGTTTCTAAAAAACTTTTTATTTTCTTTACTTTTACATAGCGTCTTCAATGAAGTGTTACCACACAAACTTACTAAGTACATAGTTTATGAAGATAAATTGCTGGAGCTTTTTAGAAAATGCCCTGTCTGCAGCTGGAGATGTGCTGTTTCACAATCAACCATTGGGATACTTCTCCAAGTCAAACAGCACTGTGCTCACTGCGAGTATTCCAGGGACTGGTCGAGCCAGCCAACGGTAAACAATATACCAGCGGGAAACCTACAGCATTGTGCAGCTGTTCCGTTCACTGGCTCATCATTTTGCCAGACATCAAGGTGAGAGATAATATATGGTGCCCTTATGTTTGCACACCAAGTCATTTTATGAAGATGTCTGTTTTTTTTTTCTTTAGTTCTTAGATGCTTTCAAAATCAAGGGAATCTCTGAGCAGTGCTTCCACAAGCATCAGGCCAGACTCCTTATTCCCACAATAAACTGGCAGTGGAAGATTGAGCAGGATATCCTAATTGAAAACACCATTGCTGCTGGGGCTGTGACTCTTGGTGGGGACATGAGCTGATTCACCCGGTAATAAATAACTTTTTTATGTACATACATACATACAGCAGCTGCTGCTGCTGCTACCGGGCTTTGTTGACTAAAGTGCAAATAACAATTGTAGGACATTCAGCAAAATATGGCAGCTACACAATGATGGATCTCAAAGCCAATATGGTCATAGACATCCAACTAGTCCAGGTACTACACAATGAAGTATTTTGTTATGTGAAAAACTATATACTGTGCATTGCTCTAAAGTACTTTTGAGTTTGCAGAGCAATAAAGTCGGAAACAGCCAACGAATGGAGAAGGAAGGATTTGTAAGAAGCCTGTCTCTTCTTGAGCAAAGAGGTGTCGTGGTCCAGTCCTTGGTGACCGACCGACATTCAGGTGTACCGACATTCAGGGAGCAAAAAAAGGACATTAGACACTTCTTTTACCCTTGGCATATGGAAAAGGGTTTTGGTGTGTGTGTATGTGTGTATGTATATTGCTACATGTTTACTTTGAGTTTTATAGCTGATTTACAGAATTGTGTAGTGTGTAAGTCCAATTATAAATGCTTCTTTAGAAGTCCTTTTATTTTATTTTTATTTTATTTATAAAAAAAACATATTCAAAAATCCAGTGGGGGAAGAAAACCTCTGTATGGTCCTTCTTCAGGAAACTCTTCCCTGATCCTGGTCACAGCGCAGGAAGGTATGACCACTCTTATGTGTTGGCCAAGGTACCCCCAGCACCACCTCACGACATTGCAATAAGCAAGATGTCTGTAACGACTGAAAAAGAGGAGGTGCACGAGTATGTTGAAGTGGAGGGTAAAAAAAAAAAAAAAAAGATTTACAATAATATTGATCTTTTCATACTGGAACTAACATGTTTGTAAGTGTATCTTCCATTTCACCAAATAACTGGAGATAAGTGCCATATACAGCTTGTAATACATAGGGGTTTAGAGCTACTGGCGCAAAGCCTGGATGGGCTGTTATGCAGTCTACTCCACCAATCTGGTCACACCTATGCATTACCTATAATATGAGAATGCTTACTTTTACTACTTTGTTAGGATGATTTATTTATTATTTGATATGTGAGGATTGTGGGTTTTGTGTAGATTACTTAGTAAATGAATTAAGTGTACTGAACAATCTGGGTCTTGTGATATTTCATAGCTATACCTTGGGTATCTCCCTACAACAGACATTCTCTCCCGGGGACAGTGAGCTGCAGTGCCCACAGGTGCACGTGTTGAGACAATAATTTCTAACTAGATTTCAAATATTTTTTTTGCTTAATTATTAACACTACATGCCAAAATCAAACTAAATGCATAGGTTTGCAATTTTTAAAAAGTTCGTTAGCCTTTGCTGAGCATTAGCCTAAATTAGCCATAATGCTAATTTTTACCACTCCGACACTGGCCCCATTCTCTCCTGCGCTGCTGCTTCGATAGCATTGCCGGTATCTGGGCCCGCGACTTGAGCCAGCGGCTCGAATTGATAAGGCTCTAGCCCTGTCTGTAATGACAATTCACCCTCCTCCTCTTCGGGTGAAGGAGGGGGAGAAAAGTCCTCCACTTCAAATGACCGCTCTGTTGCAAAGCTACTTGCGTCACTCCAGTCACTCTACATCTGTGCACTTCTCACATCTGAGCTGTCAATCAATCCGCATCTGTCTCCGCCCACTTTTCCAGCATTTTTAAAATATTGCCAGTGGGCGGAATTCGGTTCTGACCAGGGGTTTAGTTGCACTTTAAATAAGACATCAGTCTAAATGGCTGAAAAATCATCAATACGGTCTTTACCACTTTGATTGAATTGTTTATCACGTTCAACCTAGATACAGAGCAGTAACCAAACTGATGTGTGAAACAACTAGAGTGCTAAAACTCAGCAGGCAGCCTCAAGTCATGGTTGCCATAACATGTACTAAGTTTGGTTATAATATATTAAAGCATTGCAGAGATATAGCCTGATATTCATTTTTGTGCGCATTAAGTCGATTTCATTTGCACAGTATTCGAAAACGGTTCGACCAATCATCTTAATTCTAATAACTTTTTGTCAGGATAGTCTGAAGATGATCTGGTTTAATTTTCATGAAAATTGGACAAACGGCCTAGGAGAAATTCGCAAAAGTACGTTTTATAAAAAATTCAAAATGGCCGACTCCCAGAATGGTTGGTATGGGAAAATTGGCTATGCTACAGCTCGGCATGATGCCACAAATCTAAAGAGACCAGTTTTGTGATTTTTGGCTAAAGCATTATGAAGTAATAATTAAAAAAATGTCACATTTTTGTATCTCTGGACCACTAGGTGGCGCTGCCCAAAAAGTTGGCAGGCAGCCTCGAATCATGGTTGACATAACACGTACTAAGTTTGGTTAGAATATGTTAAAGCACTGCAGAGATATAGCTTGTCTTTGATTTTTGTGCGCATTAAGTCAAATTCATTTGCACGGTATTCAAAAACGGTTTGACTAATCAACTTTTTTTATATAACTTTTTGTCAGCATAGTCTGAAGATGTTATGATTCAATTTTGGTCAATATTGGACAAACGGTGTGGGAGGAGTTCGAAAAAGTAGGTTTTTAAAGAAAGACAACATGGCAAACAGGAAGTTTGGCCAAATAGGACATATTTAGTATCTGTGCTCTCGGCTTGATCCAGTGAAGACATTAAGACCATTTGTTTTACAATAGCTTAACGTAATCAAAAGTTATTAGCATATTTGTCAATTTGGTTATAACTTTTGACCACAAGGTGGCGCTGCTCCAAAACTTTTTGAGTACCTTCAGGGCTTGATGCCGAAGACGCATACCAAGTTTCGTAATGATGAGGCAATGCGGTTAAAAAATATAGCACTTTTGGACAAAATTCAAGATGGCCGACTCCCAAAATTGTTGATATGGCAAAATTGGATATGCTACGGCTCGGGATGATGCTACGAATCTAAAGAGACCGGGTTTGTGATTTTTGGCTAAAGCATTCTTAATTAATGATAAAAAATGTCATATTTTTGTATCTCTAGACCACTAGGTGGCGCTGCGCCAAAACTCTGCACACATCCTCAAGTCATGGTTGCCATAACACATACTAAGTTTGGTTAGAAAATATTAAAGCATTGCAGAGCTATAGCCTGACTTTTATTTTTGTGCGCACTAAGTCGATTTCATTTGCGCGGTATTTGACAACGGTTTAACGAATCAACTTTCTTTATATAACTTTTTGTCATCATAGCTTGGAGATGATGTGGTTCAATTTTCATGAAAATTGGGGCTACGGCCTAGGAGGAGTTCACAAAAGTACGTTTTTTAGTCGTCATAGGGTGCAATTGAATCGGCTTGAGCTAAGGAATCAGAGGAAAAAAGAATTTTAATTCTAGGCCTTACGGTTCAAAAGTTATTAGCATAAACATAAGTCCAACTTTGAACAGTTGGTGGCGCTATAGATATTGAGTTAGACACTTCAAATTTGCTAGGATCAATGATTGGACTGTCCTTAATGAGTGTGCCAACTTTCATCATTTTCCCGCAAACGCTTCTATGGCCTGCCATAGACTTCCATGGCGGAAGAAGAATAATAATAAATATAGCTGCAAGCAGCAATGACGGGGCCAAGCACAAGGCCGGCATTAAACCTCATGCCGACATGGCCGGCAGCATCAGACCAACGGCAGTAAGCATATAAAGACATTTCAATAAGACTTTAGTCTAAATGGCCGAAAAATCATCAATACGGTCTTTAGCACTTTGATTGAATGGTTTATCACGGTCGACCAGTAACCAAACTGATGTGTGAAACAACTAGAGTGCTCAAACTCTGCAGGCAGACTCAATGTGTTGATGGCTGGCAGCATCAGACCAATGGCAGTAAGCAGTTAAATACATTTCAATAAGACTTCAGTCTAAATGACTGAAAAATTATCAATACGGTCTTTAGCACTTGGATTGAATGGTTTATCACGTCCAATCCAGAGGCAGCGCAGTAACCAAACTGATGTGTTGATGGCCGGCAGCATTAGACCAACGGCAGTAAGCAGTTAAAGACATTTCAATAAGACTTCATTCTAAATGGCCGGAAAATCACCAATACGGTCTTTAGCACTTTGATTGAATGGTTTATCACGGTCGACCAGTAACCAAACTGATGTGTGAAACAACTAGAGTGCTCAAACTCTGCAGGCAGACTCAATGTGTTGATGGCTGGCAGCATCAGACCAATGGCAGTAAGTATCTAAAGACATTTCAGTAAGACTTCAGTCTAAATGGCCAAAAAATCATCAATACGGTCTTTAGCACTTTGATTGAATGGTTTATCACGTCCAATCCAGAGGCAGCGCTGTAACCACACTGATGTGTGAAACAACTAAGGTCCTCAAACTCTGCAGGCAGACTCAAGTTATGGTTGCCATAACAATTACTAAGTTTGGTTAGAATATATTAAAGCATTGCAGAGATATAGCCCGACTTTTATTTTTGTGCTCACTAAGTTGATTTCATTTGCGCAGTATTTGACAACGGTTTGACGAATCAACTTTCTTTTAATAACTTTTTGTCACCATAGTCTGAAGAAGATCTGGTTCAATTTTGGTAAAAATCGGACAAACGTGTGGGAGGAGTTCAAAAAGTAGGTTTTTAAAGAAAGACAACATGGCAAACAGGACGCTTTGTCCGAATAGGACATATTTGGTATCTGTGCTCTCGGCTTGATCCAGTGAACACATTAAGACCATTTGTTTTACAATAGGTTAACATAATAAAAAGTTATTAGCATATTTATTGATTTGGGTTATAACTTTTGACCACAATGGCGCTGCCCCAAAACTTTTGAGTACCTTCAGGGCTTGGTCCCAAAGACGCATACCAAGTTTTGTAATGATGCGGCAATGCGTTCAAAAAATATAGCACTTTTTGACAATATTCATAATGGCCGACGCTCAAAATGGCCGATATGGGAAAATTTGGTATCGCAGGACTCGGCATGACGCACTGAATCTAAAGAGATCAGTTTTATGATTTTTGGCAAAAGCGTTCAGAAGATATAAGCAAATAATTCACTTTTTCATATCTCCTGACCACTAGGAGGCGCTGCGCCAAAACTCTGCAGGCATCCTCAAATCTTAGTTGCAATAACATGTACTAAGTTTGGTTAGAATATGTTAAAGCAATTCAGAGATATGGCCCGACTTTCATTTTTGTGCGCATTAAGTCAATTTTATTTGCGCGGTTTTCGAAAACGGTTTGACGAATCAACTTTCTTTTAATAACTTTTTGTCAGCATAGTCTGAAGATGATCTGGTTCAATTTTCGTGATAATCGGACAAACGGCCTAGGAGGAGTTCGCAAAAGTACATTTTTTAGAAAATTCAAAATGGCGGAAAAACTATCATGGCGGAAAATGACGTCATAGGGTGCAATCGAATCGTCATGAGCGAAGGAATCAGAGGAAAAAAGAATTTTAATTCTAGGCCTTACGGTTCAAAAGTTATTAACATAAACATAAGTCCAACTTTGGACAGTTGGTGGCGCTAGAGGGATTAAGGTAGACACTTCAAATTTGTTAGGATGACAGCTGACACTGTCCACTATGAGTGTACCAAATTTCACAACTTTTTATCATACGGTTCTATGGGCTGCCATAGACTTACATTGCAGGATAATAATAATAAGAAGAAATCTAACGATTTCAATAGGGTCTACGCACCTTCGGTGCTTGGCCCCTAATAAGAACCGGAACAAAAACAATAGGTGCCTCCAGCACCTTCGGTGCTTGGCCCCTAATTATCATCTTATTATCTTACCTTGAGTTGTACTGATACATTCTACCTTTCTTAAAAGAGACAATTCCAAAAATTCAGCCATGACCAGACGGTACACAGAGTTTATTGCAGACAATAAATTAAAGCCGAGTCTAGTCAACAGATTTGTTTACGTATAGTCCAGCGTTGTGTGATTAACTGCGACAGAAAAAAATACTTTTGAGCCATATATCTCCACTCCACAGTGCAGCCCTACAAAGTGACAAGGGATGGTTTTGGACACGGACATTGAACATTTGTGTTGCCATTTCTTAAAATTGAGTGTCTTGCAAACTAACAAAAAGCGGCTGTATGCTGGGTAACTGATTATCTCAAGGATATGGTTTTCAAAATGATGCAAGCTTTGTAACAGTTGTAGATTAGGAGCGTGAATACATTTGCATCTGAACTAAGGGATTTTGTAAATGAGGGGTCCTTATCTGTTACACAACAGTCTTAAAGTAAAGGGCATCAGCTCAGACTCAGAAATATGAAGATTAGTGTGTCCGTTTTCCAACATACGTAGAGCTGAGCTGTCAGAGAGATGAAAAGTTATACACTGACATTCAAGACAGTTTTCAAACCAGATTGGAGGAGAAAACCTTGACCTGATTTGTACCACTGTGTGAAACATTTCAGCTGGTCTAGGAAACCTCCGACTGATGATATTTGGCAACACTATTTGTAAACCGTCTTAAGTAATAATAAAACTAGGAGGTAAACAGTGGGCGGCTTGCTTTCACTGTCCATGAGACATCAGTTATTTGTCTGCAAACAAAACCTGTTTTACCTGTTTTGTGTTAGCCTCCCTGCAGAGCCAAGAAACTGCTAAATATGGTTTTATACATTTCACAAAAGTTGCATTTACTATACAATGCGAGTAAACATTTACTTTTTTTTGTATTGTTTGAGTAACCAGTGTCCTAAAGCTGCTGCTTTCACCTCGGTGCCTTCCTTTCTACATAAACTGCCATTAAACATTCAGACGAGCCACTTGAACCTGTCTCAAGGGCATGTAGTCCAGACTGACCCTCATTTACTGGAGCCGTCCTTAAAAGCCCCTCTAGTGTCACAGCGGGACGTCTAGTAATCGTACCGACACACAATGAGTCAATGACACTTAGTTATTCCACTAAACATTTGTGGCCTTTGTTTTAAAAAGGTCCAAGCCCCCAAAGCACTCCTCTAATCCATGATCCAGACCCCCACAGAGGAGGAGTCTGCTCAGGCGGAGCTCTGGGCAGGACGTTCTTTTATACATTTTCTTTATATAGAACAATTTACACTGGGTAATTCAAAGGGCTTTACAGAAATAAAAGACACATTTGAAAGTACACAGACAATAACAGCAAAAGCAGACAAAACACTTTCAGTTGTTTTTACTGAATGTAGGCGGAGCTAAAGAGGAAGGTTTTTAAACTTCCTCTTGAACATTGTTAAAGTTGAGGCTTGTTTCACTTCCTCTGGGAAACAGTGCTTCACCAGGTTTAGTTCCAACTCTGGGCACGAGCAGAAGGCCTGTCCCAGATCTTCCCAGAGTCCAAGGAGGTTCATAAGAAACTAAAATGTCATAAATATATTCTGGTGCTAAACCACCTCTCAGAAGTTAGTTTTGGGTGAAAAATGGTAGTTTAGTCCAGGGTTCCTAGGTGATGCTGCTACAAGATAAAGGTCACTTAATGTGCAGTACATATTTTTGTCACTACACAAATATACACTTACACAATAATAGAATAAAAAATGTAACACTAATTAAAATAAAAAGGGATAACCGTTTCTTTGCTGGAAAATATATAAAAAATTAAATACAATATTGCTCGTAATCACTCTCTACATCATTAATAAAATATAATATTATAAACAGATTCTTTGACGCCTGAATCAAAAGAGAATGTCGGTCATAACATTTAAATTGTTGAATAACCTTAAAATGTATAAAATGTTATAACAATTAATACAAGTATCCATTCTTGAGGCTAATCAACCCTTTGTCTCTCAACTGAATCTCCTACAAAAACCCTCTTGTATTAAAATGTTATTTCTCCACATTTTCCTGAAAGCTTTCTAGTGCTGGGTTAAGGCCGATTTAGACTTCTGCGTCGAGTGTACGCCGTAGTGTACGTCGTAGTCTACGCACGTAGGTTACGCACGTAGGTTACGCCGTCGTGAGCATTTATATTTTATGTCTGTTTTGCTCTACAGTACACCGCCGAAACGCTAGTTGGCGCGAGCCTGGTGTAACTTGTATTGGTGTAAAATATAATGCACCAATAAATGACATGAGGGATATTTTATTTTTTTTAAGTTTGTACTATACATACAAATGGTCGAACTATGTATAAGATAATGCACCATGTAAAGGTGCAATGGTCTATAATTGTTTACATTAAATAGATGCAAAAGAGCAAACTATACAAATAAATTAACTGTAAGATCTTAATTTACTGTAACCTTAACCATAAGATATGCATACAGCAGGAACCAACATAACTGGTTCAAACTATATACACAAATTGTTTGATGTAAAAAAATAGTAAAACAGGTGCAATGGTCTTGAATTGTAAATAAAAAAATAGATGCAAAGGAGCAAACAGACACAGACAAGAAATTTGATAAATCTCCCAATAAAACTATAGCACAAGTCGTAACTCAAAAGTGCTTTACAGGAATAAAATATAATTTTAAAGCACACAAACAAGATTTCAAATAGTTGTTACTGATAATTCTCTATGTATATTATTATTATTATTATTATTATTATTATTATTATTATTATTATTATTATTATTATCATTATTATGTACATTTATACCATTTTTTGGGGCTTTTTGGTATTCCCTTTTCTGTGCCATGACAGAATAAGCATTACTGATCACTTTAACCTTAACATTTATAAAACTAGAAGAACAACAATTTTAACAATTCATCAACTTGACATAATGAGGCATTTTTAAACCCGACGGTCTCCATAAACTGTATCCTGGTGTTATCATTAATGAGTCTTTTCTGAACAACTGTAGGTCCAGCAGAACCTTTGGGAATTATGGACAGACTAGAAAAAAAAACAAATCAACACACCTTTCCAAACATCTTGTAGGAGGGCAGTTGCTCCGTTAATGGGTACAAATCAGAAAAACGTAATGTTCACTGTGCTATATTAAATAAATAAAACTAAAGACCTCACCTCCACGTTGACTGTGTAGTCGGCGCCATCGGGCAGAGTGACCTTACACTGCATGATTTTCACTTTCTTCACTGCTCTGAGAGGGGAGCGCGACAGACGACTGGTGGACGACTGATGGGACACCTGGTCGTCCTGCCGCTCCTGAAAGATACAGCACCGGAGTTAGAGGACACCGCTGCACTTTTAGGACCACAATGAATGACCATTCGCCTAAATACCTCAGTCTACCTCAAATGTCAGCTATCTAACAATGTGGGCAATTTTGTCACATGTCCAAAACCTAAGAATAGAGACAAAGAACCTGAGTGAATGGCCCACTGAGAGAAGCTAGTGGTGTCCAGCCATTTTGTCTTGAAAAGAGAAAATCCAATTTTCCACTTCGCTGAAAACAAAGCTCTTACTCAGACATTTTCCCTCTTAGTCACAGAGTGGAGGTAATGGCCTTTTGTATTTGTTCATTTTATCTTCTGGCTTTAAATATATCACTGTTAGTTGACCAAATACTGTACTGAAGCCATTTAACCTTTTTTTTTAACCTTATCAAATGTAATAAATATAAAAAGGTGGTAAATGATACTTAAGGTCTGGATAAGGGCCAGAAGGAAGCCCCTATTTGGGAGTACGTTTTAAGGAAGAGTACAATTTTGAGTTCACTTGACATGACCATGAACTGATTAAATAGGGTTAAGTAGCTCAGTCATCAGTCCCTCTGCTTTGTAAACAGTACAGATATTTTCTAGTATCCTGTTCTGTATCCAATTGGAAGAGAGAACCCTGCAAAGCCTGCATTTGTAGGGTTCCAAAAAATAAAGGAACAGGAGAAAACTAGCCACAGATAAAGAGCAGCATTTGACTCTACATTAATCATGTGGATGTTATTAGCTCAGTGGGTTAGGTTTTTGGTTGTGATTTGTTTTACTGGACATACCTCTGGACTACATTTACACAAAACAAATGGAAAGCAAACAGCAGGAAGAGACAAAACGTTAGCCAATATGTCACTTACTGCAACAGTCTTATATCAGGTTATGTATTTTTCTTTAGTAAGAAAACTGAAGTGCTATTTCACCAAAAAGTCATGGGTAATGTTAGTTTAAACCAACCAAATAGTGATGAATAACAGCTAAAACCACTACAGTAGGAAGCCTCTTCATTTATGTGTACATATATGTCACAGATGGGAAACTCACACTGCTCTGTCAGAGGGCTACAGTTTTTCTCAGCCATGTTTCGGACAATTCACACGGCTCTAAAAACAGCCCTGTACCATCCATCATCATCCTCATGACACAAACAAGACCTGCATAAATCACTGTAATTAAAGGCCGCTATTATGGATGCACCTAATGGAGAATTAATGGATTCCTATGTAAAATGTAAATTCAAGCCAGAAGCGGGTTTTTAAATATTACTGTACACTGGAGGAAGATTTTGTAATGAATAAACAAAAGACAAAAAAAAAAACTCTGCACATCTATTTTCTGCGGCAGGTGCGTAAGGAGAGGAAGGAGCAGCCTAACAGGTATTCATCAGGCAAATGGTTACATAGTTCAAAGAACTTACAAAAGGGAGTGGCCAGTACCCATGGTCGTGAGGTCATCCATAGAGAACATCTTTGATAGAAGTATTTTATTGTTCACTATATTTCTTCCAATGAATGACCTCACTACAATGGGTACTGGCCACTCCCTTTTTTAAGATGGTTTCTTTGAACTCTGTAACCATTTGCCAGATTAAAGTCTGGTCTAGTCTTAATAAATCTCACTTTTGCAAGTTTGAACAGTGAGTGGGAGTCTTTTTTTGTAATGAATAAAACAAAATGAATATCAGTCTTCACACTTTTTACCATCTTATTGAAACAAACTGTAGTGAAATAGTGCCCAGTGGCATTAATGGCTGCATCAATCACCTGGCCTTGTTTCTGCTCGTCTCTCATTACAGCCCATAATGACTCATGTACAAACTCATGCTCTATTTCTCCTCTTCACCAAATAGCTTACTTCCATACTTCATTTTTCCACATTGTGACAGAAGCCACAGTGTGGGGTCAGTGGGGTTGTGAGTCAGAGCGTGCTTAAACAGCATTTATATGCGTGATCACATGACATTAGCAAACGGACAAAGGAGCTGAAATGGACTCATTACTGTTTTCTGTACTTAAGCAGCTGCTGTCTAAATGAATAAAGTGACTTTTGACTGATTTTAAGCGGATTCAAGTAGAATTGTGATGATGTATTTTCTAGTCATGAGACTGGATTGAACTTAAAATCTGTAGAGCTAGAGCTAGGTTTTGAAAAACAAATACCGACTGATTAAATATGACATTGGAGGTCACTATAGACCACACTTTCATCTATACACACTTTATAAACAGAAAATCCTACTTTTGTATCCGTTTGTGGAAGGGTTTATCTTTAATCTGGTAGAAATAAAAAGCAAACTTGTGTTTCTTGATGAGTAAACATGTCCTATTTCCGTCTCGTTCTTGTGACTTAAACTCAATTTGAGCTTGTTAAATAACCAGAAGGACTGCACTGGTATGTGGAGCTAAAGCTTTTAATACCAGGGATTTTGTATCTGATTCCACAAACATAAGAAAAAAATAACAGTAACCAAATAACAGTGGCCAAAAGAAACTTGAGTAATCGATCAGCAAACCCATCCTTCAGTCTTACCATTTCCCTTTCTGCTAATGACTAAGGAGGCAGGAGTCTGTATTTAGTCTTCCTCCATTTTGGCTAGAAATCTAATCTCCACATCGATTAGACAGTGAGCCCAGAGGGTTTGGACCAACTATAGACAGCCACTTACTGTTGGAATGGCGCTACTTCTGCTTTACCTGGCTTTGTATTAAAACAAGTTTCCACACACAGGTCAAAATAAAAATAAAAAATAACATTTCTAACAAATTCTACCACAAAAATCACTGCAGGGTTGTTGGAATATGAACACAGTTGTTACGTAAAAAACACTTCCCGTCTAAACACCAAGAGGTTTTAAAACCCCTCGTTTTGCAGCTCACTTTTCTTTTCACTGAAATGTGGAGATGATTAGGTCGGTCTACAATGATAGGGCCACACTTAAGGACCTAATATTACAAAAACAAACTTGTAATTTTTAAATGATGGTTGTGAATATAGCAGGGCACATTAGCGGGGCACATCTGTTTAACATAATTAGGCAGACAGTAGCGCTTGAGAGACTGACCTGTTGTTTCCGGGCCGGGGTGCTATGTCCAACAGCGGCGGGGAGCTGCTCGGGTTGATTCTGAGGTGAGCTGCTTTGAGATGCTGCTTTGGCTTTGTCTTTCTCCGTCTCCTGGTTCTCCTGCGGCTGCTTGGCCTCCGAGTCTGGGCCTGTTTCGGTTGTCATGGTCAATCACGCTGCGAACGGAGGAAAAAACACGAGCCGGATGAGTCAGCTGACAGGTTATGAATTGATCTACTCTAACCGTTTATGCTGGTGGTGATGATAAGCCCCTCTTTGAGATGAGGATACTGTGTGATGGCGAAATACAACATAAATTAATGCGAGAGGCTTAGGCGTATTCAAGTCTTGTTATCGGTAATCTGTGAGTGTCAGCAAGTGAGTGTGATGACACAAATGGACCTAAAATATTACTCTTTATTCATACACTTCTTCAAAAACACTTTCACTGGCCCACTTTAGAAGATGTACTGTGTGGTATGGTTATTTCTGTCTGTTATTTTTATTTTTGCTAAGATCAAATTAAGTTGCCATTTAATTTTTTAGACTTTAAATATTTTTTCTTAAATCTAATCAACCTTTTTTTGTTCTGTTTTTTGGGAGATTAATTCCCAGTTTCTATCCCAGGATAGAAAACAGATTTTGGATGATTTTGACAGAAAACTAAATTAAAATCTATAAAGATTTAAGAGTATAGTGTGATACAAGTCATTCTTTGAGCTATGAATATTGCTATTGATAATATAATATTTATAACAACAAATTTGCAATATATTGTGACGCCCTAGTATCTCCTTAATGATAATGTTAGGAAAACAACCAATAATAATAATAATAATAATAATAATAATAATAATAATAATAATACATACATACAAGTAATTGCCCCATGTCTACTGCAAAGCAAACTGGACTTTTAACTTTCATTTTCCATTACTTTATCCAGGACATGTGTGAAACCTGAAGGTAAGCAAAACATGGGACATGGCCTGTTAAAAGGGCATGTGTGCGGGACACCAGGGAGGGGGGGGGTTAGTAGTACGAATGCCTGTCATTCTAATGCAGGCCTCCAGCTCCCCAGGTCTATTTATAGGCAGTGTTTACTCCCGTGTGAAGAACGCTGAGGGGAGGATCTCCGATTTCAGCCACACGCCGACCGGGACAGGGGCCTCTGGATCTAAAAATGACAACACCGTGGGTCGCAGTGATCCCCAAAATCTCTCACATGATGAAGTGGGACTACATAACAGACAACTTAACACACAAATGCCACTAGTATGTTTTCTCTTTAGAGGACCAATGATCAAGATCCATTTAAAGGTTTAGTAAACAGAATTATGATAATGTACCCAATGTCACACGAGTTTTCCTTTAGGACAATTACTTTCTTAATTTAACAAGACCAAACAAAAAGTGTTTCCACCTTTATTTATTTTTTGTAAATGACATGCAAAAGCAATTAAATGTGTAGCTTATGAAGTTAAATTTGCTTAGATTTGAAACAAACAGTTTCATATTTTTTTATTTAATTTAAAGCTAATTATAAACAATTTAGTAGCCACAATTCAACAAAAACTTTGAACTCCTTTGTAAATACAGAATAAAAATATAATGCCACAAAAAGCTTTCTAAAGTAACCAAAGCCACAGCAAAATAGAGATTTGTTAGTGTTTAAATGAATCACAAACAGACTGATCTAGCTTTGAATATCATTAGTTAATAAACTTCTTTAATGTGCAATAGCTTTGTTGGCAAAAAAAAGGTCATAAATGCACATGTGACACATCAAGGGTCGCTGTACATGCTGATCTGACTCTTTTGAATACGCTTTATAACTTTAGCATCAGTAAAAGGGGTTGTATAGATTACCAATTGAGATTACAGCAGGGAGGACCAAAAATCATCAAAGCCTCAAAGTCCTAAGATCAAATTCCAAAGCTGTATTTATAAATGTTTTTCAAGATAATCAGGTCTACTACTGAAAAGGAACTCCAACTGAATTTTGTCTATTGGTGCTCGTTGTGTTACGCGTGGACGAGTTGAGGAACAGCTCAGTGATCAGCTGACAAACGAGAGCTGCATGGCTAACCTTTGCTTCTGTTAACCCGCCGCGAGAAAGAGGAACTCTGGTCACAGAGGAGGAAAGGGACATCTTAGCACCATAGAAATGTACGAAGAATACGTTCAGTCACTGGTGACAGGCGCTCTTCACAGCACTCACAACGGCCTACACAGTGGCCTTGTGTGAGGCCCGGGCCACGCACTGCAACATACATTATGCATTCAGAAAACTGGACTCACAACTCTTTTAGGGCCCACTGCCACTGTGACACTCAGAGGCATAATTACATGATGTATGTAAGAGTTAAGAAGAAAGGCCATTTTACTCAGGACATTTGGGACATTGTGGCAAAAACAGAAGTCTACTGCTCCATTTCAGATGAATATATGCTATAACAAAGAAGCAGCCCCTCTAATGCAACTAAACAAGTACCAGGAGGTAGCACAAACTCAACTAGTTCCAGACATATATATGCTGCAGCTCACTGATATAAACAGATATAAAGTCTAAAAAGCTTAAATTGAAATGAATTCAAGTTTTTGATATTAAACATGTCAAAAATAGCCATATCTTGAAATCAAACTTTTTTGATTTCATTTCGTTTTCCTCAGCGCTGTTTACTGTGTGAAAGCAAATGCTGATGCTATTGTCCAGAGTAGCTTAAGTAACCAGCCATTATGACTCTGCAGATGTTTATTTAACCTTTATTTATCCAGAAAAGTTCCACTGAGATTACAAATCTCTTCTGCAGGGGAGTCCTGGCTCCATGGGGAAGAGACTATGGTACATGTCTTTAGAGGCAGGGAAAACCGGAGTACCCGGACGAAAGCTACGCAGGAGGGGTAATAATGATCAGAGAAAGGTGGTCATTTACCTCTGGTTTTCTGAAGTTTGAAAAAACATAGCATCTTTGTGACGCATTGTGGACATTTTGGTTCATGTTAATTTAGGGCCTGTTTTATTTTTTGTCATTTTTTGTCTGTTTTATTTTTTTCAGCTGATTATTTGTTTTACAAAACCTCACACTACAGTAATTACCTGTAACCAATATGTCGGGACAAGCGGGGCTGGCCTAGTCCTTCCTAAACCTGACACCCCGCTGCAGCAGATCTTGTTTCTGTGCTAAATGCTCAGCAGAGGCTCATCAGTTTGTAGCTACATTACGCACAAGGTCGCTGACAGTAAATGCTCTGGGGCTGCCTCCTGCGTACAGCCTCCATTTTAAAAAGGTCCGGTTGTGATTGTAATGCACACTGCTGCTGGGTGGTCCGTGCACACGAACATACATGAGGACGAGAAGGAGGATGAAGAGCTACCATCTGTGCTGAGTGCCATTAGCTGGAAAGCTCCACAGCTAGGCGCCCCTACCCCCCACACTAATAACTCCTGGGGGCTTACGCAGGTTCACTCAGAAGATGGCTGGTGTTTTTTAGCACGCCAGCCCCATCCCATTCAGGATAAACACATACTGTGTAACGCACCCCCTCTTCACGACTGCAGGGCTGATAGCTGTCGTGCACACGAACTGTAACTGGACACTGCTGCCTTGGGACACTCACTGGAGACACCTCTGGGGTATGACAGGTCTCTGAAGCGGTTAACTGTCCTGACAAATAACATTAATTGTGTTTGGCTTGATCTATAACTACCAAAAAGTAGACAGTCTGGTGGCAATTCTTGCCTTGCATTAATTTCCTAAGTCTGTAAACGTCACGGGAAAGATTAGTGAGGCTTTTTGAGCCAGACATGCCGTCTCATCAAATCTACACAACATCCACCAACCCAATTTTACTCTTTTATATCTGTTTTAAAATGTTTAAAATAGTATGCAATTTATTAAACCTTTATGCAGCTGTTTTTTTTACAGTGTACCACAAAACTGTCAACAAAGTGGAACAACAGACTGATACAGTGCTCTAAAAGCTCTAAAAGTAGAATACTACCAAAAATAATGGGAGTTTTTTTAGGCCCAAACTGGAAAAGAAGGCATTGAGTAATATGTCTTGGGTGAAATGGGGAACTAGATTTTTACATTGTGTCCCAACACTAGCTTCACGGCTGACCAGCGGAAAGATGCAACGGTTTATATTTACATTTGTTATATTTAAAAGTGTATGACAGCTTTAGGGCTAAAAATGGCATTGGAACTAGATTTTACAACGTATACCAAATCTGCAGAGCGATAGGATACAGTCAGTGCTCTAAATGTATCACATAGTACTATTTTTTATATAGTAGTAAAAAAATAAATAAATAAATTTAAAAAAGCTGAATCAAGACAAGAAATGGAAAAATAGAATGTATTTAGTAGATTATCTTAACACCGTGGTTATTTTGGGAACTATAGCATTGCAGATAAACTGTTTTCAAAGCTAAAAAGTGGAGGGGGTCCGTGTGCTCTGAAAATAGTTAGTCCCAAAAATAATAATTTTAAGGCTAAATACAGCAGGAAATTAGAATATAGCATTCAGTAAATTAACCATATTTCTACAGAGCATCCCAAAGTCAGTAAACCAGAAAAGCAGTGGAGGGATACATATGCTTTGAACATAGTACATACACTATAATTGCCAAAAGTATTCACTCAGCTTTCCAAATCATTGAGTTCAGGTGTTCCAATCCCTTCCATAGCCACAGGTGCATAAAATTAAGCACCCTGGCATGCAGACTACTTCTACAAACATTTGTGAAAGAATAGGTTGAACTGTTAATTCAGCATACCAAGACATTTTGGACAATTTCACTCTGCACTTTGTGGAAACGGTTTGTGGATGGCCCCTTCCTGTTCCAACACGACTGTGCACCAGTGCACAAAGCAAAGCAGCCACTAAGGCATGGATGAGCAAGTTTGGTGTGGAAGAGTCCTGATAGAAGACCTTTGGGATGAATTAGAGCGGAGACTGCGAGCCAGAACCTCCTCGTCCAACATCAGTGTCTGGCCTCACACAAATGAACTTCTTGAAGAATGGTGAAACATTCCCATTACCACACAAAGGGTGGACTGACATATTAGATCCTATGGTTTAAGAATGGGAAGTCATTTACGTTAATACACGTGAGAAGGTAGACCAGCTAATATTTTTGGCAATATAGTACATTTCCAAAAATAATGTCCACAATAAAGATACCATGTAACCTATTAAATGTAATACACAATTGAACAGAGTATATTTTGTTATGGTAGGACTTTTACTAAACCCCTGCATTAATTAACCTGATGTATGTAATAAAAGCCCAAAACTCCTATAGAGCAATTCCTTTAAGCAATACGTTATGGAAATTTCCAAGTGGCATATGTGGCAGGTGAATCCGTCAACCCATAACATTTCCCAGTGCTGCTGCAGTTCAACAAACTCAAACAAACCAGATCTGTTTTGTACCAAAGATGTACAAAGGTTTAGTTGGAACATTCCTCTGCTTGAGTGCTACACAGCCACAAACATAGAGCCAGAGCAGACACAGTGAGGATGTCTGAGGTCTACATATGGGAGGAGACATTGGAAATATAAAAACTTAAATTATTCTCTGCAGGCGTAATGGTAAAAATACTTCCTGGGGCTACATTTTCTGTAGTTACTGCCCTCAGGCTTCCACTAATGTTACAAAAGATGCTTTCTTGAGCACCATAAGTACAAAAAGCTCTTTCATCTCACTGTTAGTTAAGTTTTACTATGTTGATACAGCTCTACGCATTTCAGCAGCAGAATTTACAGAAGGCAGACTGGTTACGCAAAGGTGAGTTTTTTTTTTTTTGGCTGAGGAGGCCATAAATCCTGTCACTGTGCCGAGTTTACATTCTTAGCATGACTGTCTCTTGCTGAGAGACATTAAGGGTTACAACAGAAAAACAGACCGTGCAACACTGCGCTGTCTTAACACGGCACTTCATTATGTGACACCGGGGCTTTGTTGGATGGCCCTCGGATCAGACTCGTTTCCATGAAAGCTTCGCACAAACATGAATAGTTAAAGGCCGGAGACATGTTTAGGTTAAGCATCATTTCTTGCTTCTGAGACAGGAACTAAATATAAATGTATTGTAAGAAAAGGAGCTTCTGGGAAAAACAAATGTGCATTTATGAGCTTAGCTAAAATCAGATGATGGTTCATTAGCTCTAATTACTGCTGGCAAATGTAACTGAGCTCATCTAAATAACGTCCATTTGATTCATAAAAGCACACCGTCATCCTTGGGCTTAAAACCATTGGTAAGCTAACATGACCTAAGCAGAAAAATAAAATGTTCTTCTTTTGTTCGTTCAGAACAATACAACAATCTGAGATTTATATTTCCTCTGCCCCTTTATCAATAACTGGCCATTTTCAAATCAACAATTACCTGGCCACAATTTATACATATTTGTTCATGTCTTCAAAAGCCTAAGAGAACTGCTGCGAGGACAGAGTTGAAAATTTTACAGGTGACCCATACACTGCATTAACAATTCAAGTGTTTTTCATTGGTAAGCATCTCTAAGTTAGGAGATGGGCAGTCAAGCCGGAAACTACAACAAAACAATGACAGGTGGCTCCAGTTCATTGAAAGCCAGTGCACAACCTGAAATGACCTTTACTTCATTCAATCATGAGCCTTAAAAAGGAGAAAATCGCACTTGGCCCACTTGTTTGCAAAGATACACTGAAGTAGAAATTCCTATTTTAAGTTTGAAGACATCCACACATCATTTAGCTTCATGCTACATGGCTAAAAAAACAACTTTCTTTACCACTTTTTATGTATTTAATGTATTGATAATGTTATGACCCTTTTATGGTTTGAATGTACTGATAATTGCCTTGTTCATTTAATTACGCTTCTAAAAACAGACCCTGCCCTGCATTAA